>CAJQZJ010032761.1:3714868-3731929 GCA_907164525.1 Lophiomys imhausi
GAAGAATCTCCAGTGGGAGATGATTAAATTGGTGGTAAGCCATTCTCTTGGCAAGAAAAACCACTTGCTTTAACTATTTTTTTTAAACAAACTAGATAATAACCTCAAGAAGAGTCTTCAATGTTTCCTTGGTAACATTTGACAACCCCATTGAAACTTTACAGAAATTTCAGTATTTGTTTGTATGTGTGTGTGTGTGTGTGTGTTATTGGAAAGAGGAATTTGGGAACAAGTTAATTTTCTTGGCAAAAGCTGATGCTCAAGGAACACTGAAGAATGAAGACAAAAAGACAGAGGCCCATGTCATTAAGGCTCTGGTGTAGAGGACGTAGAAACTCAGGTATAAGAAGTAGGTATTGGGTAGGGCCAGTGACAACAGGTAAAGCTATCCAATGATCAGACTTAATGTGAGATTACCAGCCAACAAGACAATAGTGAGAGCCCAGTGGTGAGCCTAGAACTTCTTTGATTTCACTGGTCTGAGAAGAGCAGGGTCTGAAGCAAATCAGGGCACCCTGGTAATGCTTGAAGAGATGAGAGCTGCAGAGACTGGCAGCATTGCCAGACATGATTCATTTCAGTGGTTATTGATAATGGGATTGAGACGAGGGCAGGGATGGGGTGATCTGGGGGGAAAAAACTATCAATGATCAAAGGTTAAGTATAGATGCCTAGAAAATGCCACGTTTCTCTCACAGGTTTGATGACCAACATGGACTCCTTTCACTTCCTAGAAGGTAAGTAGGAACAATGGCCTCTGGGGTCCAGTAAGAAAGGGTAACCTGGGATAGAGGGCAGGTCTAGGGGTGCACAAATGCTACTCGGGATACCTTTTCTCTCCTGGTCTGCAGCAAACACAGCCTACTCTGGCGCTCATTTTGATGTTAATGAGACTAAGAAATAGGGAGCGGTGTGTTCTTTTGAAAATTCCATTTCACCCTTCTTTGCTCTCTGGGCATACCTCTCTGATTTAGATACAGTATGTTGAATTAAAATAGTGTTTGTTTTCTCCCCTTCCCAGCTTTCTCCACCTCCCTGTCATATCTTTTCTCAGCTAGCTACTTCTATGAACAAACTGGTTCCTCTAGAAGGTTTTTTTATGCATTGGTCCATGGGGCAAGGAAAGGGTTTTGCTGAAAACCTTGTGGTTGCACCTGATCATGGGTTAGGTACATACTCATCTCACCTCTGGTAAAACTGAGAGCACAGGTCTGAGAAATGTGGATTGCACAGAGCAAACTAGTGGTAGGGGAGGGTTTCTTAATTAGGGAGCAGTTCTTTTCTTTGGGAGTACTCACCCCATTAAACAGAGATTTAAAATAGACATTCTTTCAACATCTAGCCAGTCTGTTGCATTTAAAGGGAATTGACTTGACAAAATGAAAATGATAGAATTTTATAGGATCATGGACAAAAAAAAAAAAAAAATAGCTACTCTTTCTGTGCCAGGTTCCGTGTGAGCAATTGAATATATCCAGTGGGATTTTTATTGGAGCTTTAAAAAAGATTTTGCACATGAAGGAATCACAGTGTAGGAAAGCTGAGCTTCTTGTGTAAGATCATGGAACTGGTAACAGAAAAACTGAAATTTGAATTCAGAATTTTCTAACCCTATGTTTCACACTTCTCACTGTATGCAGAAAGGGCCCATATCTTGAACAAATTATTTTTTCCAGAAGCCGAGTGCTATCCTCTGAGAGGAAAGGACAGGAAATGCTGCCTGTGAGATCTTTGGTATCAAAAACATTCATATCTTCAAGGAATGTAGTGGAAGCAATTCCATTCACAAGAAGCAAATGGAAGTCTATACCTGCCTTGATTTCTGTAATAGATAATCTTGATTCTTGACTTGATTACATTGAGAAGTTCCTAGAAGCACATAGCACATTTACACATTTTCATGAGGCCATTTCTGGAAAGGATTAACTAAAGGAGTGTAGGGGGAGACTTACCTTGAATGTGGGTACAACTGAAATAATTCTCACAGGAAAGATACATTTCACCATGCTAATTAAGCCATAAGAGTATAAGAGTCCTTTAATTTTTACCTGACAACCAAGAGTGAGCTAATGACTAAGTTTATTGGTGTTGAAGCTCAAGGGTACAGTATTTTAAAAATCAAATTAAATTAACGTTAAATGAGGATCAGAATAACCTTGCGACATTTGTTTAGGCAGAACATGGTAGTTATTTCAGATACAACATGACAATTAACTTTGATTAATACCTTTTCCAGTTGTTTTAATTTATGTTTAGTTTGTATAAGCATTATTGTTTCCCTTAATACATCTAGACCATGGTCATAGTCATGGAAATCCCAAATGTGTTAGTTATCAAGGTGGATGTGGCTGTTGGGAGTATAGAGGACTGAGAAGTGTATAAGCAGACACAAAATGAAGACAGGATAAGACGGAATTACTTTAGCTCAGCATTCTTTATCTGCTTCTTGGCTGCTATAATATGAACTGTCCCATTTCTCCACTTCCTCCTTGAAGTCATGAACTAAAACATTCACCATAATAAGAGCAATTAACTCCTTGGGTTGTTTGTTCAAGTGTCTTGTTGTAGGAGCAAAAAGTTTAGCACAAAATGTTGATATCAGAGAAGTGGTATTACTACTCCAACACTGCAAGGGGTTTGAAGTCTTTGGAACTGGTTTGTTGGAAGAACTTAGAAAATTTTGGAGAATCAGGCAAGAGGAAATTTAGAGATTTTAAACAGAAGATAACAGACAATTCAGGTGGGATCTCTGAAGACTAGGATGCTGATAGGAATGTGAGCATTAAAGACTGTGTTTGTGGAGTTTCAGATGGGGATGATGACCAGATAGGGAATTGGAATGGAGGCTACAAATGTTACATCTGTTAAAAAAAGTTGTCTATTTTTTTTTTGGCTGTCCCCTGAGACTTTGCATGAGCTTGAAATTAATAGTGACAGCTTAGCTAATATGTTGGGAGGAAATTGTAAGGCATCCAGCTTCAGGCTGTGATGTATCAATTGCTAGGTCCTTTTAGCTAGATTAAACGGTGATAACCGGTTATAAAAACAAGAACAGAAGAGTCAGAAATGTGCAGTTTGGCCAAAACATAAGCACATGTAAATTAGGGAGCCAAAGAAAATGTGGCTACTGACAAGATTAGGATTGTTAAATAGAGCCAAATACTTTGAATTAGAGGAAGAAAAAAGAGGCCTTGAGGGTATCTCAGGATTTAAACATGCTCCACTCACGGTAAGCTCAAGGATGTGACTGTTTTTAATTCACACAGATGAATTTGCCTTTAAAACACACCTTTGAGGCACCCTGCTACCTACAGCATCCACAAAATGTTGCTCTTGAGTTCATTTATCTAGGAACCACTGTCTGAACAACCTTCTCCACATGCGCTCACCAGCTTTTTTTTCCCCAAAGGCCTGCAAACAGACCTGAAACTATGAGCTAAAATAAATCTTTCCATACTTTTAAATAATTTCTCTTGGATATTTTACACAGTGATGAGACAAATCACTTACTCCCTCACATGGTGACACATGTGACTTGTTGGTTACCTCTATGGGACTCTTGATTCTTAGCTCCTTAGTCTATTGCTTTCTCTGTGTTGACCTTTGTGCTTGCTGGATGAATTGGGTCAACTTGGTATTTCATCCTTTCATTCATGAGGACTTCAGAAAGAATGAGTAGTTCTTGTCGGCTTCCATCATTGTTTGTTATTTTACATTTTTTCAGTATATACCATTCAAAACGCAGTGTTTACTTTTCACTTATCATATACCTCAAGTTTAAACCAGACACACTGGGCATGCTCCACAGTCACACGTGCTGCTGGCAATGTGGAAAAGCTACAGCTCTGGGTGTTAGCTGATTTGAAAGCACAGTAGCTGCTTCAGTTGTAGGCTCTCTCCCCTGTAATAGAGTTTTCTGGTTTTGTTTGTTATCAAAGAAAATATTCAGGGAGAAAACAAGTGGGAGTGTCTTTGGCTAGACATTTCCCATCCTTCTCACCTTAGATTCTCTGTAGAAAGTATCCAAGGAGTGCTGTCAACCATGTGCAATAAAGATGATCGAGGAGATAGGATCTAGTCTCTGTGGACTTTAGTATTGGAAAAATTGGAACAGGAGAGTTTTTAACTCAATGTTTCTATTTCCCCAGTGACCTTGTTTCTCTTCTTTGTCCTTTAAGAGCTCAGACCTCAGTTCTATGGAAAGCTGAACTCCATTACACCCTACCATCTAAGGAAATGGCATTTCCTTTTTATGACTACTCAAAAAACACAGAATTCAGACAGTGTCCTGCTCTTCTTTCACTTCCAATTCAACATTGAGGGTTTTTTTTAATTGTTTTTTTTCTTCATTTTTTTTATTGCTTCAGGTTACATCTCCATCATAGGGTCCTCTTTCTACCCCTCCCAGTCCTGCCCTCCCATCCTCTATCCCCTTTCCCTTCCATCCCACTCCTCTGGAGTGGAGTGTCCCTACATAACAGTCCCCTGCCCTAGTTCAGTAGTCATATGAGGGCCAAGAGCCTCCTCATACACTGGGGGCATATAAGGCAGCACCACTAAGGCAAAGTGTGTCGTTGACAGGAAAAAAAGTTTATGTCCATGTTCCCTTTGGTACATTGGCTGTAGTATAGTTATCTTGTACTATATGGCTAAAATCTGACTATAAGTGAATAGATGCCATATGCATCCTTCTGAGTCTGGGTTAGCTCACTCAGGATGAGCTTCTCTAGTTCCATCCATTTGGCTGCAAATTGCATGATTTCGTTGTTTCTGATAGCTGAGTAGTATTCCATTGTGTAGATATACCATAGTTTTTTAATCCATTCTTCAGTTGAGGGGCATCTGGGGTGTTTCCAGTTTCTAGCTATTACAAATAAGGCTGCTATTAACATAGATGAGTAAACTTCTTCATTGAGTTTTAACACTTTTAGGGAAGTATATCTTTGCGTGGTGTAGCAAGATGGTGGTATTACGTATAGAACTGGATGGAGACAGGGAATGAACTGAGAAGACATTATGGGTCTTGTAGGGAGCTATTCACTCAACTCCCTTACCTTTTGTGTCCTTAACTTTGGTCACTGGAGGAATAGTGACTTCCCCAGCTGTGAGATCTGTGCTTAGACAGGAGTAAAGCAGGACACTGGTGACAAGTCTTCAGACTCAGCTCCTGGTAGTACCTCAATTTGCACAAACCCTCTGAAATCACTGTTTCTTTTTGGGAAATTCATTTCCTTTTGTTCCAGGCACTTCCTTTCTTCTGTGGGTGCCAAGACTTGGGTCTCACCTCTTAGACACAGGATGCCCAAAACTTGTGTCTGCCTCAGATGGGAAGCAGATTTCTGATTTGGTCTGGGTGATAAAAGTAAGAGAATTCCATGAATCAAAGGAAAGACGAACACAGCTGGGTTTAGACAGCACTTGGTTGTATGTATTTTATAACTGAGAGATGAAGGAGGAATTTACTTGGTTATTTTTACAGATGATAGTGCCCCAAAGTAGACTTTTCACCCTGGCTTTACAATGGGATGTCCATCATCCCAAGAGGAGAGTGATTTTCCAGCTCCAAATGGTATGTTATTCAGACAAAAAGTTGAGCTAGTACAAAAAGCAGTTACTACGGACACTCAACATTATGACTTAGTCACGTGGGCATGGAACCAGCTTTAGAAGGACTCTTGTAAGTCTTCTCCATAGCCTAAACGCTATCTGCTTCCCCTTAGGACTTACCCATCTGTCACCATTAAACCATATACCATTAGTCATCCACACACTTCACCTTTTCACAAACCCCTTTCTCTGGAAGGCTCATTAGCTCACATTCACAAACCTTCTCACTCACAATCCTTTCTTCAGCATCTCCCTAGTGAGTTTTCTCCACAACCCCTTTCTTGTTCTCCCCCGAGCCCTAATCCTGTTTTCTTCATAACATTTATCTAAACACACATCCTTATCACACACATGTGCTAGTTTATTGCCAGTCATTTCTATTACAATGTATGTCCAAATAGGGGTAGGGGCTTCATTTTGTTCATTGCTGTCTGGGGAACAAGAGAAATGAAACTCTGAATGATTAGGTTGGCAAAGCATCCAATTCCATAGTCCACCTTCCCTTAATATTATTAAAAGATCCTGGCCTTGATGCAAATATCTGTAAGCATGCTCAGCTCAACGTCTACTATTGGGAAGCTGCAATTGTGAAGATCTCTGCATGGAAGTGTAGTGTGGCAGCAGAACTTCCAAGTGAGACTTGTCTGGCCATCTAAGTACAAGATGGTTAAAAACAACAGGCTGTGGATCCTTACACATCATGATTTGGACATTAAGTGTTTCCAAAGCCATCATACTAAAGTCCCTTTTCAGTTTGTAGGAGGTGGTGGAACCTTTGAGGGGTGGGGCCTGGTGGGAGGAGATCAGATTATTTGGGGACTCCCCCTGAAGGGTATATACTGGAGGCCCAGTCTCTTCATCCCTGCCTATATTCTGTTCACCATGAAGTGAGTAGCTGTGCACAGCAAGTGCTGCCCACCATGAAGTTCTTCCTCACTACAGGTGGCAAAGCAAGGGAACCAGGGCCTGAGACCATGGTCCATAATAAACCTTTTCTCGCTGGATTTGTTTCAGGAATTCTAAGTTGCTTATTTCATGCACTTTCCACAGCCACTGAAAGCTGTTCCTTGTGCATTATCATCTTACAGGATATATTGGAGAACTAACTTTACCTCAGTGGCCTCCATTTTTCCTTATGAAGAACAACGCATATGGATATGTTATGAAGAAGGCTCCATGACAATGAAAGTCTGTAGAGATGTGGGCCTCTAGCAGAGATACACCCACAGTACTTCTTAGCCTAAATTCTGGATCTGCAGAGTGCCTACCGTGTGTCAGTGTGTATACATACATGTGCCTGTGCCAGTACTAGAAACGCTGACTAATCATCTCAGCCCGAATTGAAAGCACCACTTGGCCAGAGACCACACCGCCTGTTTCCTTCCTATTACTCTGTAAAACTGCGCAGTGAACTGGCCCAGCTTAGAGGCCGATAGTCAATTTAACATAAGCGCAAGAATAACTGCATTTATGTAAAGCCTTTCTCAAAGGGGCTCTCAGCACTCTGCAGCTAATGGACTTATTTATCCTCAGAGCACCTCTGTGAGGCACTTACAGGACAGAGGTGACCAGACTCACACAATAAACAACATCAGGATCAGCACGAAGCCAGGCGAGCCTATAACTCTGAGGCCCTGGATGAGATGGAGTGGGCCCAAGGTCACCCAGCGAGATGGGTAAAGGACAAACATTCTCACTGCAATAAGGAGATTTCAGCTCTAAGGGTCTGGCCACGTGGTCCCCGGATTGTTCTGGGTTTTCCATGTGCACACATCAAGGTGAATTTCACAGGGCACAAAAGGTGTGTTTATGGATCTGTAGCCCACTAAACTCTGGAAACACTGACTTGCAAAGACCTTAGTAAATGCCTTTCACTGGGGTAGTTTATAAGGACTTGAATAAAGGTTACTATGACTCTCCAAGAAGGGTCTCTAGTACGCCCAAATTCCCAAGTTCACTTGTCCATTGTCACTCCCCTCCTCAGGGTCCCAGAGGGTGAAATTCTGGTCTGTTAACATCTGACAGTAGAATTTCCTTATGAAAGAAAATATCGGACTTTAAGGACAATCTTGGCAAGGAGGCTGGGGGATGGATGGCTTTTTAAACCTGACTGTCATTGGATGCCAACACATCAAGCTGGAAAGCTACTATGCATGAGGCAATGGGAGGAGTGAACTGTTTTGGTCCCTGGAAGGGAGAGGAGAGAGATTGGGAAGAGTGGAAAGAGCACTGAAGGAAATTCTAGCATGGACGTTTGAGAAAGAAGCTTACTGTGGCATTTGAAACTGTTGGTATTGCAACATAACATATACCGTAATGTATATATACATACATATTGAATGTTTTATAGTTCTTCTTTCTCTCTCTCAGACTGAAGAAGAATGTGATTCCCTTCTGAGCTCTTGTAGACAGGGTATTGACAATACCACTAGAAGCAGACCTCCACTAACATCCACTTCTAGGTACCTCTTAGGAGAAGCAAGTCTTTCTGGGAGGTTGCGACATGACAAGGCTGGTAAACTCTTTAGAATCTCAGTCGCAGGCCAACCTGCCAATAGATGCTCTCTGCACTAGCCAGCGTATTATACTGCTCTCTGATGTGTCATCCTAGGATCATCATTTCTGCCACCATTAGCCCACACACCTCCAGTCATGGAATATATATCTTAAGATGCAGAGCTCATTTCCTGCTAGGAATCTGTTTTCCAGATTAAACATGCTTAATTCCTTCCATATGTCTCTAGACTAGTGATCAGGCCTGTTACAATTCTGGTCACTTTGATCCAGGCACCTCCAGGGTTCTCATGTGCTTCTTGGGAGTGTTACATGATTCAGCAAGTATGGTCCTTTCTCATCACTAAATCTAGTAGGGCCTTTATTTATTTCCTGTGACTCTACTATCTGCTTCTATCAAGAAAACCAAAGTTTGATTCAGTGTTGCTTTTGTTTAACCCTCACACTGTGCTTTTAGCTCCCATTAAACATGTGGGCAAACTAAAATCCTTATCAGGTAATAATTTTTTCCATTTACAGCAAGCTGATTTACAGCAATTCTGATCATGTGGTATTCCTGCCTTGAGGGTGACAGCTGTCAAGTTTTGTGTCATGTGATATGATGATAGTTAGATATGCTATATGAGGAAGATAGTTAGATATGCTATATGATGATAGTTAGATCATGTGGTGGTAAGGGATGATATTCTCACAGACACACGCACACAAAAGCAGTTAAAGCAACCATGTGCCACTTTAAGGAGTTGTCTGAGTATATTGAAATGATAACTAGCAGCATCATTCACAAACATCTTTTTCCTTTCCTTCTTGCTCTATGCAGCTTGTTCATCAAAACCTGATGATGTGCTGGTGATAGGCATTGTGTAAACACGGGTAGTGATTTTTAAAAATGGGTACTGAGACCCTGCTGCAAACATCCTCAACAATAATGGCAGCCTTCTGCACAAACACCACTCACCTTGACCAGTTTTCAAGGTGGAAGTGGAGGAGGAGCAGGATGATTAAGGCATCATTTGCACATTAACTGTTTCTGACTTTTCATAGCTATCTTTGTGTCTCTTGAGGGAAGTGATCCTGAACTGACTGGAAGCCCAAGACGAGTAATTATCTTTAGCCTGTGGACTAGCAGAACAGGGGCCTCTCAGAGCATCTGGATGGAGACCTTAAAGACAAACAGGGGAGCTTAAATGGGGGCTATGGAAGTCCTTTCTCTTCTGGTACTCACTAGCTGGGGGAGCTGGGGCATGTTAGTTATTATAAACTCCACTTCTCTCTAATACAAGTTTTCAAAGTTGAGTTAGAGGGTAATAGGGAGTTGAACAGGTGCCCTGGGTGACCTGATGCCCAGAGGAATTTCTAACTTAGTAACCTGAACAAGAATTTGTCCTCTTCCTGAGGTTTTGGGTGTAGAAAGATGGAGGTCCAGTCGCTCATTCTTTGAATACCCTGGGAGTCCTTCGGGGTCAAGCTTACTGGTGGCCATAGGACTCAAAGTCAAATGTGACCCTGGCTTCCTGTGCCTGCAGAGGGCGTGTGGCCAGCAAGGGAACAAGGGGCTGCCACACAAAAGTAAAGATTATGTAGAATCTTTACACATAGTCAGCTCTACAGGGAGGAAGGGTGAGTGGAGGAGATTTCCCGAAGGGCTGGCATTGGTGCTGCCCTTGAAAGACAAGCAGAAGATGATCACAGGAAGTCAGGATCAGCATCCTTTAAAAAGGGAGAAGTGTGGCTCATCAGAACTGGAACACAATGTCCCCATATGAATGGTCTGATTTGACTTGCCCTAGTCACCACAACTTACCTAGAAGAGTACTCTCCTTGGTGTATGTCGCCTGTACTCACTGGGCAAAGGCATGAATAAGGGTGCCTGCAGTTCTGCTCAGCAGTATGCTGGGGTGGACTGAGAAGATCCAAGACAGGCAGGAGGCAGAATGAAGGCAGTTATGAAGGCAGTTTAACTATCATTATAGGCATGAGGATCCCTGAGAGTTTGGACAGGTTCTGACAAGTAGGACAAGTAGGGCTCCATCAACATAGTGTTTATTATCTATGAGTCTGGCCAGGGTATTTAAGACCACCCTTGCCCAGGTTCCATTCCTACAATCTGTGTACTTTCATCTGCAATCACCAATGCAAGAGTTTAGGGCATGGGAAATGTAGTTGGGACTTAAACAAAAACCCTATAGTTTTCTGGAATACTGAATGCATTGACACAAGTAGGTATATAATTCACCCACTCACTCAACAAGCATTTAGGATAAACATAAGTAAGCCAGGCACTGGGGAAACCAGATTTGAGGACTATCTCTGTCCCAGAAAACTTTCAAGGTTCAACTTACAAGGGTCCTTCTTCAAGAAGTCCATGTAGCATGTCCTCTATAGGTTACTTTCTCATTTTCTTATATTATCTCATCTCATCGCAGATATTTTCTCAAGTGTCTCACCATTTAAGGGTGGTTGAGAGGCATTAATATATTTCACTTGATGGACAAATGCTACTGGAGTCTTGGACAGTCATGTGATGGTGCAGTGAGAGATAGCTTCTTGAAGCAAGTGGATCTGAACAGGATATGGCAGGGAGCAGTAGAGACCAACAATAGAAAAAGCAATGGGGCAGGCTACTAGGAGGCACACCAACAGAATGCTGCAAGGGGGTGACAAGAAATGGGTCAAGATGTAGCAGAGAAGAAGCTAACAGCGATCAGAACATGGAACACCTGTGTGTCAGTCAGGCTGAGGGTTGTTGGATCCGTCTGATGAATGATGAAGAGCCATTGATGCATTCTAGGTGGAGACATGGTAGGGCCACATTTATGTTTTTCATGGGTGATTATACCGATTGCAGATATTATTCCAGGCACTGTTTAAAGGGCTTTGCAAGTTGTGTTCACACTAACTCTATAAGGTAGGTGCTATCTCAAGCTCATTTTGTAGATGAGGAATGGGAGGCTTATGTTGAAATGACTGACCCAGGGCTGCACAGAGATAGTGTGGGGATGGGGGCGGAGTTGGGATTTAAGCCAACGGTTTTTCATTCCAGGCTCTGTACTCAGCCAGTCTTGTACACTACAAACACAAGTGGGTCTCTTAGTAGAGAAGCTTACAAGACCGTAGAAGGTAGTTGCAGGGATGCTGATGAGAAATACTGAGGACTTGGCCAGCAATGAAAGGAGACAGAAGATTATAGAACTGTTAAAGATGAATGTGTCAACTGTTGATGACTGATATTGGAAGCTTTGAGAGAGGAGGCAAAGCCGGGCAACTCAAGGAAAAGTGCACTTCTACAAATATCTAAGAGGTCTTGGCTTGGGTTTTAGTTGTCTTATGGTCTCTGTCACAAACATTCTACTTTGCCTTCACCACAGTATAAAGCAGCTGTAGTCAACTGCTGTGTTCCAGTAAAGCTTTATTAACAGGCACTGACTTTTGAATTCCAAAGAATTTTCATGTGGTCATTTGTGTGTGTGTGTGTGTGTGTGTGTATGTGTGTGTTACTGGGGCTGAACTTGGAATTTTGTAAGAAATGAGAGCTGACAGTGCCTGCAAGTGCTTCTCCATGGAGCTACCTGTTAGGCCACATCTTCTGCACTTGCATAAACATGTTTTCATTACTACCATGCCTGGGATGGAAGGCAGAGCTAGGTGCATGGCAGGCAAGGACTCTACCACTAATCAAAGTTTGGGTTTTTTTTGGGTTTTTTTTTTTTTTTTTTGGTTTTTCGAGACAGCGTTTCTCTGTGTAACAACCCTGGCTGGCCTGGACTCGCTTTGTAGACCATGCTAGCCTTGAACTCACAGAGGTCCACCTGCCTCTGCCTCCCGAGTGCTGGGATTAAAGGCGTGCTCCACCACACCTAGCAATCAAAGATTCTTTAGACATGGTCTCATGATGTAGCTCAGGCTGGCCTTGAAGGAAGTATAAAAGTAGACATAAGGGTTACATGTAAGCTGTCTTTTGCTGAGGAAGAAGGTGAGTCAAGGGCAGGAAGGAACAAATCCATGATAATTGGAGACAAGAACAAAGAGGGCAATGAAGGCCACACAGCACCTTCTTGGTTCAGCCCCTACCATGGACCTCTGGCCAAGAATGTGTGCTGTGCAGGGTACAATTCAGAACAACAGGCAGGTCCGTGCCGTGCCCCCCCCCCCACCCCAAGAGCTGAGCCACTGAGGATAGAACATTTATAAGAACCACGTTAATAAGCAGTAGCTTTCTCTTCCTCTGGCTCTCCTGCCCACCCCTGGCATGGTGGTAATGAAAACACGTTTACATAAACACAGAGGTCATGGTCACACAGCTGCCCTCATGGTAAAGCACTTCAGAATACTAATAGTTTTCATTTAATGCAAAACCTGGGTTGTAGGGAAGAGCGTAAGGCGACCTGAAGGACCTTTCTAGACTGCTCAGCCTCATAAATAAAAAAGGCCACTGAAGGCTGAGTGACTTCAGTTCTCTCAATCCACATTAAAGATGGGGAACAAAGAGCTTGACACCACTGGAAACAGGTCTTATGGTAAAATGTGTAGCCTGAGTTGCCAAATCCTCAAGAAAAACAAAAACAAAAGGTTCCTCCTAGACAATCAGTGTCACCAACTATCCCTCAACACTGCCCTCAAAAATCTTTCACAAGGCATGGAAGGAAACTGGTTCCTGAGTGTCGTCAGGAGGAGAAATTTGAGCAATATGTCATTTTTTCATTTTTGAGCACCAATTATGTCAAGTGCTTGGCAAACTCTGTTGTTACAAATTAGATGCTTAACTGAAGCTAATGGAGGCAAGGATAGAAAGAATATCAAAACCCGAGTTAGTCTGTTTTCTATGCTTTAACCAAGTACTTGAGGTTGGTTGACTTGTAAACAATGGAGACTTGTTTAGGTCACAGTTCTGAAAGTTCAGGGACCTGGCCCTGATGTTGGTTGGTTTCTAGTGAAGTCCTTCAGGTGGATGGCATCACACGGCAGGGATGTGTATGATTGACAGACAGGGCAGAAGCTAATTCACGGCACTTTACAAGACCTAATCCAGCCAGCCAGCCAGAGGGACATTAATCCATTCGTGAGGGCAATGTTCCAATCACTACCTCCCATTAAGACCCCCCAACTTAAAATCCCACCATCTCTCAATGCCATTGCACAGGGACCAACCCACCATGAGAAATGTCCACGGGATCACACCTACCCAAACCATAGCCAGATCTCAGACAACGCCTAGACCAGTGGTTCTCAACCTGTGAGCAGGTTGGATGACCTTTTCACAGGGTTGCATATCAGATATTTACATTATGATTCACAACAGTAGAAAACCTACAGTTATGAAGTACCGATGAAAATAATTTTATGGTTGTGGGTCACCACAACACAAGAATCTGTGTTGAAGGGTGGAAGCTTGAGGAAGGTTGAGACTAGATCAAGTGTTGTTAAGCCTTCAGATCTTTTTGTGTTAGTAGACAAGTGTGCGATTCAAGTTATAAGTCGTAAGGGGGTGCTCAGAACAACCTGCTCCCAGTGCAGGGCATCACTGAAAATCCCAGAGGTTAAAAGCTTTCTGAAGAGCTCACAACTAGCTCTAACTAGAGGCAAAGACTTCTAGGTCTGCTTTCCTTCCTTTCTTCCTTTCTTTCTTCCTTCCTTCCTTCCTTCTTTCCTTTCTTTTTTTCTATAAAGCAGTCTGCTGTTAGTACTTTCTAGAGATAGGTATGGACAGTACCCTGCTGTTTCACAGCCGTTGACCTCTAATATGGCTGGCTGGAAACGGAACTTAGCATGGAATTCTTCACAACTGGGATTTCAGTCTCGGCTGCGTCCTAAGCAACAGTGTGACCATGAGCAATTAACCACAATTAACAGTTAAACCACTCCCCTGGTGTTCAGGTTGGCTTGTGTTGCTGTGATAAAATCAGTGACCAAAATCAACTTGGGGAGGGAGTTTATTTCAGTGTTTATACTTCTGGATCACAGTTCATCATTGAGGGCAGTCAGGCAGGAAAACCCGTAGCAGAAAACATGGAGGAATGCTGGTTGCTTAGTGGTTTGTTTCCTCTGGCTTGCTCAGCTACATTTAGTATACAGCCCAGGCACACCCACTCAGGGACATACCGTCTAGTTAGCAATCCAAAATAATGCCCCGGAATATTCCCACAGGCCAATCTGTGTGAGGTAACTTCTCAACTGAGGCGGTTCTAGCTTGTGCTAGTTTGACAATAAAAATGAGCCACCATCTCACATGGGAAACAATAACTCTCTGACTTATTATATGGATCTCGTCACAAAAGTAAGGGGAAGTGGTTTGTGAGCCGCTATGGTGAAGAATGTGAATGTCTTCAAGCCGGCCTCGTAGGCCACCCTTACGGGATGAGGGACAGCAGCCTGCTTGCTCGACTTCCACTCATCCCAGTCTGTCATAACCCTACCGCATGTTTATCACTGGAGACTTTGGGGCTAGATGAAATCCCGCCATGGTCTACTCCATGCTGTGTCCATCTTCCAAGCTCTAGCTATGACTCCCACCTACCATCAGCTAGGCCCCGGGAAGAAGAGAATGACTTGCCTTTCACCCTTTGTTCCTGGGCAGCATCCAAGAGTTATGGGCATTCATTTTCCCCAAGAAAGAAACATTATCGCCATCCTTGAAGGGTGAGGAGTCCCGAATGGCACGGGACTGAGCAGTGCTTTTTTTCTCCGTCTTTCCGCCGGAATTTAAGAGGCCCCCAGAGCAGCCGGGTTTATTAGGACCCATAAGAGCTAAGCTATAACCAGGACACGGGCAGCTGTAAACCTGTACCTTGAAGTTTGCAACAAATCCTGAAGTGGGGAACTAGGACGAGCTCTTGTCTCTGTCAGCAGAAAAAAATAAAATAAAGGGAGAAATGCAACTCCAGCAGAAAACAGACCCGAGAAGGGAAGGCAGGAAGAGCGATAGAGCAGCTACAAGGGCGATTCCAGCAACAAAACTAAAAGCAACCATCAGGACATAAAAAGCAGGCAGCCTGTGGGAACCTCCCTGGACAAGTCTGGGGAAAGGTGCCTGCAGAGTAAAACATGTCTGGCTCACTAGAGAAGGGGGGGGATTAGAAATAAAACCACGCATGTACACATGTGCATGCACGTGTCCATATATACACACATATGCACAGCCAGAGGAGCAGATAAAGTGCTTGGGGAAAGCAAGTTGCTGATAAACAATAAAAGACATCCAAGGCCTTCTCTGAGGCCATCATGGGAGGCAGCATCTTAAAAAGGGGAAGATGATTTTGCATCTGCCCTTTGGTGTTTCTTGGATGGCCCCGGGCTGACTTTTCTCTGAATACCCAAGGTTACTTTAAGACCCAACAGAGACCAGGGACCTTGCCCTCTTTAGAAAAGAGCAGGGCACTATGAAAAGAAACTGGACTCTTAAGTTAAGCTTTTAGTGCTTGAAGGCAAACCCATCTTCCCAGAACATTCAAGTAGTAAGGATTTGCCACCACCTGTTTTAACTTCTAAATTTCCTGCTGCCTCTTTCCAGCTAAGGAAACTTAGTTGCTCAAATATTAAATAACCCTCCCATTCTTAGTGGTGGAAAACTGAATGGCTTGGGTTGGGCAGGGGCAAAGACTGAAGTTTCTGGAGCCCAGGTTAATTCTCAGGCCTTTTCTTCCTGCCCTTGGTCCTCTGCTGCCCACCCCCCACCCCACCCCTCTTAGCTCTCCTGGATCCCAGACCACATCAACCTCTGCTTAGTGTGTTCACGTTTGACATCTTCTCCGCTCCAGAATGAGTTAAAATTTTTATTGATTTATTTTTCTTTTTGTGAGTGTGTTGGGAGGAAGAAGAGGGAAAATAAATTATACATCTCCCAAGATACGATCTGTAGTTAATTCTTAATTAGGACTGACAGATGCTTCCCCCATAATCCCATTCCCAACATGTTCTGTTTGCTTTGTTTGGTGCTGGAAGATGTATTGTGACACAGTAGTGACCTTTGAAAGCTTGTCCTGGAAGTGTTATTGGCATTCTAATGATTTATTGCATGTTCCAGTTGATTACAGCACCATTTGTCAGCATTTTAGTTCTCTCTCCATAAACCTGTCTCCTGCATCACAGGCATTCTCTGGATGAAATTTAAACAAATACAGTACACAGCTCTTATTCAACTTCTGTTTTCACTTGCAGACTCTGAACTCTGAGCTGGCCCATTCTGGCCAGGAGAAGGCTTTTTTTTTTATGACAGATGTGCCCTGGCTTTCACGGGGCTCTGTGTGAGGCTGGCAAAGGCGATTTTCTCTCTATCGATTTGCAATTGCTCATTATAGGAATATGTTTCAAAGCTGACTTGGCCAGGCCAGCAACTCATTACATGTGTGGACTGTGTCTCTGGCTTTTCCCAAATGACCATTTGGTGCCTGTTGGCATGAAAGGAAATGCCTGACTGGCCAAGGAGCTGTTATTATGTCCTAACCAGTCAGTCTGGCAGATTTACTTCTTAATTCCCTATAACTGCGGGCTCACCACACCAGTGACAGGTCCAGGCAAGCTGAGGGGACATTCAGAGAGAATGTGAGTCATGCCACCATAGCATGAATGCTTGTCCTGTCTATACTTCACTGGGTGACCCCCACTCCATCTGATCCAGGGCTTTGGAGTTACAGAGTAGTCTGACTTCATTCTGACCTTGACCTTGTTCATGGTCATGTTCATGGTCACCCCTTCCCTGTGAGTGCTTCACAGAAGTGTTCTGAGGACAAATAAGCCCCGTTAGTGACAGAACTCTGAGAGTTCCTGTGAGAAAGGCTTTGCATCAATACACAGTTGCTCTTGTGTTTGTGTTAGGTTGGCTATCAGACTTCAAGCTGCTCCATGAGATACACAGAAGACATGGCTCCTATTCTGCTTCAGCTTGGGAAGCATGGGTATCCACCAGTATGCCTGAGCACAAAGGCATGTCCTCACATGTGTACA
>CAJQZJ010032761.1:3744661-3793003 GCA_907164525.1 Lophiomys imhausi
TGTGTGTGTGTGTGTGTGTGTGTGTGTGTGTGTGTGTGTGTGTGTGTTGGGGCATAGTCATACCACGGAAAAGAAATTCTTCTTGATACAATTGTTTTTTCCATGTGACTTGAAAAAAATGTGGAGGGTGGCAGGAGATATTAAATGGATGGATGTGGAGAGTGGAGATGGGGTTAAGTGAAGGACAGAGAATTATCTTTGCTTCTTTCATATATGGGCCCCTGATGGAGCAAGCCTGGGTAGCACCCTCTTGCAGGAAGTCATGGGCAGGAATAACAGGTTGACTTCTCAGTTATTGTGAGGGTCTCCAGGTAGATGCACAATTCTCTCAGTGACACCCACGCAGGCCACTCACAGCATGTGGAGGTGACAGTGGCCTTGTACACAGGGCAGAAAAGACTTTGGCCCTTGGCTGAAGAGGACAGATGGGTGAGGAGAGAGGCATCCCCGGGAGACTGGGCAACTGAACAGCTCCCAAACCCAGCACGAGCTGCGTGTAACATATGGCTTAATTTCCTCTCAAATTAGACACTTGATAAAAAAAGTTATTATATCTGTCAAATTGCCAGGGCATTTTATGGACGTGATAAACTAAGAACCACTGCTTTACAAACCTTGATGGGATGTTTCAGTACCTGAAAAACAATTTTATGGCCGCCCAGGCTACTAACAAATTGCAAATACTGATTAAGCCATAATGTTACAACAACATTAAAATATAATGAGAGGTTATTGCATGTGGGAAAAGCTTTTAAGCAGCAGCCACAACTACACTTGGCTCTCAGGTCAGCTTCGGCTCTGTCTGGCAGAGGGAGGCATTTCAAGATTGGGTGGTCCCTGCAGGGGCCAGGCCTGGCTCTCAGAATGTCTGGTGACATTTCTTCCAGGACACAGCAGAATCCAGAGAGAATGCCTTTTACTAAGGGCTTAAAGACATCAAGCATTGAATGCTGAATATCTAGTGCCTTGGAAGCCAATAACATGAATGTGGCCAGAGAAGAAAATCCCTGTCTGTCCCATTTGCCATGACTTGTGCATGATGCTTGTTGAACCTACCCTTAGTCTTTACTTCCAACCGATTCTTCTCCTATGCTCCATGACTGGGGTCAATCCAGTACTCAGTGTTTAGTGCTGAGAGAGGAGTCATGAATAGATCTACTTTCTCCCTCTCAAAAGCTGGAGGCTGGTGAGAGGGGTGAGAAATTAGAAACAGAGAGCAGAATTTACTAGAGCCAGCCAAGTTATCCCATAATATCCACAGCCAGGGAGAGGAGTAGGCATTGTCATTGCTCATTGGCTCACTACACTCCAGTGAAGGTGAGAGTTTCCTGGTCTGTCACTTAAGGAAGCAGCAATTCTTGCCTGAGCCACTGGTCCAAACCTTTACCCAAAAGAATGTCAATAGCAGCCCATGCTGCCTCCAGCTCTGTTTGCCTCTAGCTTAAAGCTCTGGGCCAAAGGCTCTGTGTTCCAGTGAGCCCATGTTGCTCAGCACAGTGGGTTTTCCTCTCTATCACTTGCTCAGGCCTGAGGGCATTTGTGTGGTTTGGTGGATTCTTCACTTCATCACCCCAGAGCATGCCAGGTTCTCCAAGCTACTAGTTGACTTATTCACCCAGGGTTGCTTTACTGAGATATCCTGGGCCACAGGATAATATCCAGATGTTTTGCATCTTATCCAGGAAGGGTAAGAGTGAGGATGTATACCCTACATCACCTGGGTGCACAAAGCAGCATTAGACAATCTCAGGGAGCTTATGTTACCAGCTGTTGTGGCCAAAAGGAAGCCTCCAAGAAGAGGGAGGTAGAGGAATCCAGATTCAGGACTTATCAGCTGAGGGGACTGAAGTAGACAATGAGCACCTTGGTGCTTTAATTGTTTTGTCTTTTATGCAATGTTTAGAGATCATTTATATCTATACCATACATATAACTTGTATATTTATTATCATTTAAATTACCTACTCGTAGGTTTTTGTGGGGGGTTAGATGAGTGACAATGGGTCAGAATGGGTCTGGCACATTATAAAATCCTCAGTGCTTCATGGTGTTTTATTGAGATCTACTAGGTAGTAGGTTCTCCAAATGTGTTGGTTTTTCTGACACTGAATTTGGCATTTAACCCAGAAGAGCCAAGAACTTGAGATCTTCCTATCTTTGTCTCTCACCATATGGGATTACAGGAGTAAGTCACTGTATCTAGCTTTCCTTTTTGATTTAAATGGGCTATCCTTGATAGCACTTATATTAACATCATGATAACTATTACTAGTTTTACTTTATAAATGCAGCAACTGAGCAAGGCTCAAAAGAGCAAAATCACATGGCCACAGCTAGCCAATGGCAGATCTGGAACTCAGAGGCTGTTTGGTCCATTTTCAAGCATGTGACACCACCATTTAGAGAACCTTGTGGGACTTCGAAAGCACCTCCTAAGTGGTTGGAAGTTACCTGAGAGAATAAGAAGAATAAACATTACCCTTATATTCCTCTCACCTACCTTGAAGAGCCTGGCTGCCTTACGCAGGACTCAAAGCATGGCTCTGTCGCCCTCGATTCCAGGAGCTGCTCCAGTTCTTGGTTGCCTTGGGCATTAGTGTGGCTTAAGCCATCTGGTGGGCCACTTTGTGACAGACTGCCCCTCCTGCTCAGAGGGTTTCTGTCCAAGTCCTTGGGCACTGTGCAGCGAACAGAATGCCTGAGAGCAGCCTCCGTGGGCATGAGCAGAAGCAAATTCAGAGGACAGGCAGCCCATCTTTGCCTGTATTGTTTGTTTGGAGGAGATGAACAGAGAGGGAGGACAATGCCCGCTGAGGTACCATTTGGGCATTTTGTACCTGTAGGATGTGGTGAGGTCAGTATGCAACCATAGAACCGTTGTCCTCACAGCACGTTGCTCATTCATTTCTCCTCACTCACAATTTGGTCTTCTAAACTTAACACTTCTTAAATACTTATGAAGGAGTATCAATCTACCAGGCACTGGGGATCCGTCATTGAATAAGAGGTGAAGTGCACTCTAAAGGCCACTGGAATAAAAGACGATTGAAACTTCCACAACCTTACCCTGGGCCAAATGCTGTGACCGAGGTGCAGAGATAACAAGGGTGGGAGAAAAGATGAGAAGAGGTTCTGAGTCCAAGATCCAGGTCAGAGAGAATTCAGAGGATCAAGTAGGCACACAGTTTCAGTGACTACTCTGTGTTCACAAAGTACCCTCAACTGGAACACCTCCAGGTAGTTCAGGGACCAGAAGCATAGCAGAATTGGGCACAGAGGTGGGCAGGGGCTGTGTAAGGTGAGGCTGTTGCATAGTAACTGGCAAAGGTAGTTGCAATCTTTTGCTATTTCTGCTCATCCAAAAGAGTGTATTATGTCTCAGCTGAACTCAGAAACAAGCAAAGTAGCCTTCTCCTTGCCAACAAGAGTGGAAATAAGGCGTGTCAGCAAGACAAAAGCTCTCCAGGAGGCTCCTCCATGGAACTATTAGAAATGAATTCGAGAAGCTGTGAGTGGTGGTGGGTAGCCTGTGGTTTAGAGAGGGGGCTATTAGTGCCGACACACTGGCCATAATGGAAAATGCTGCCTTTTTCAATTCCTTTGAAACTCTCTCCTGTGATATATTCTCTGATGTTGTTGCCCTGTTCTCAACTGGGTCATTCCTCCTTCCAGTCACTTTGGGAGAGGAGAGACATGGAGATGGCCAAGACAAAGTATCAATCTCTGGGTGTGTCATATTCTAGAACTCAGGCTGGGCAGAGTGGCCCAATCTCTCTCAGAGAGTGACAATCCCACCCTTGTCATCATCCTTCTGGCCACTGCAAATGTACCTAAGTATCCCCATCACCTGCTATCTATGGAAAGGAACTAGGAAATGTCTTCTCTACCACTGAAGAGCCTGGTAGTCAGCTGAAGCCATGTGCAATATGGAAATCTCATGTGAGAGGTGACTACCAGTCATTTTAAAGTGTTTTGATCAACTCAGGAGGTGCAGCTATGGTGTTATGGTCTTAATGCTGCCTAATCCTCCCAAAGTAGAGTGGATATAACCTGGTGAAACCGCAAATCAAAATAAGAACAGGGCATATGGACGCTGGACTCTCTTAGCGGCAAATGCACAGCACATCCCTCGCAGATATGTAGGGCAAGAGCAGATTCAGTGTTCCTTGTGGCCTGAGAACCAAGATGTGCAAGTCCATATCCTACAGGCAGAATTCTGTCTTCCTGTATAGATCACTGCTGCTGGCATGTTGTGTTCTTTAGCTTTCAGTCATCTAACCAGAATTCCTGGACCCCAGCAAGATAAGAATATCTCTACTTTCCTGTTCATACACAAGTTATATCCCAGCTTCAAGCCCATACAACGTTGTTCATGCTACTGCCTGTAGGATACTTGCTCCAACTCCACTTGTACCGACTTGCCTTTAGTAATAAAGATGTCACCTATTTGGTGAAAAAAGTCGAAGATCCAAGCCTGAGTTTGTGAGAACTTGATGCATTTGACTTTTTCCACATTACTGCTAAAAGTCTTTGTCTCCAGATGTTTTTCCCTCTTACTTCCTTTGCAAACACAGCATTTCCAGCTTAAGCCTGGTCCTTGGTGGAGTGGAGTGGACAAATGCCGCCATCTTGTCTCCCTTTCACTTTTGTCCTCCATTTTCACATCAAGTTTGTGGTGTTTTTGTAAACCTGGGCCTGAGGTGTTTTTCACTTCTGTGGGTATTCTGGCTAGATTATCTCTGCAGGGGTCTCCTTTCCACCACTTTGTGCTTCCCAAGCCCAGGATGGACCAACATCCACTTGTTCTCTTGTCTAAGGGAATCTGTGGTTAGGAGGAATTTGGCAGAGTAGGAGGACAAATCAAGGTAATTTGGAGGACAGAAGTTGGCAATGAGTAGTAGAGATGCTGAAATTCCTTCTTCTTTTATGCATGCATACGTATGAGAGAGAGAGAATGAGAAAGAGAGAAAGAGGGAGAAAGAGGGACAGAAGGACAGAGAGAGAGACAGAGAGAGGGACAGAGAGAGAGAAAGAGAGGGACAGAGAGAGAGAGACAGACAGAGAGAGAGAGAGAGAGAGAGAGAGAGAGAGATACACAAGTGTAAGTGGGGTAGGGTAGCACATGTTCTGAGGACAGAGGAATGTGTTTAATGTCCTGCTTTATCACTCTCTGATCTATTCCCATGAGACAGGGTCTTTCACTGAACTCGGATCTAGGTTTTCTCCACCAACTACAGTTCTGGGGTTACAGCAGGATGCATGGCCATGCCAGACATTTTAAATGATGATTTGAATGTGGGTCCTGTCTGTGTGGCAAGTGCTATTACCTGCTGAGCCATCTCCTCACCCTGCGATTCCTTTCTTATATCAATGCATTTGTTGTCTCTACAGAGCCAGAGGTATTGTCTTCCTGGATAGATTATGGATCCTAAATAACCTGTCCAATGTATCAAAATAAACCTAGGCTAGAGGTAAGATTCTACTCTTGACCTGTCTTCTTTCGTCACACTATCAGTCATATTAACTTGCAGCTTGTAGAAAGGATACTATGTGACTAGATCTGGAATAGCTTGGCTATATGGCTCAGGCAATCAGCCTCTTGGTAAATTACTGGCCTGATGACAACTATTATAATACTGATAAAGGTTGACACTCACTGAGCTCTTGCTTGCTCTTGTGGACCTTGTTGAAAGTGCTATCCATAGGTCAACTCTTTCATCCTGGCCAGATTCATTACCATGTTCTGGATGAGAAAACTGAGGCCCAAAGAAGATAAAAGAATAGCTAGATAACCAGGGTAGTTAGTGGGCACAACAAGATAATGGGATGGATCTAGTTCTGAGTATGATCTGCTGCCAGAAGCCATGAGGCCAATGCAGCATCTACAAGCTGAATTTCTGTATAAATAACTTCCTAAAGTAGAAAGTTCAGTGGCCAACCCACTGACCATGATGCATTAAGTTTAAATTTTACCAATAGTCCCTGCCAAACTCTCTAGAGTTAGGAAAAGGATGGACCAGGGAGGAATTGAAATCTGAAATGACATATAGTTTTAAATTTTGAAAAGTATAAAGCCTACCTATCAAAATTTGCACAGTGCAGCAAAATCTATTTCTAAAAGGTGATTCCTTTTACTGACCTTAAGAAGAAGTGAAAGAAACAAAAATAAAATGAAGAATAGAGGTAAGAATCAGCCAGGTGGAGCTGGATACATGACTATGCAGTTAAGAGTGCTGGCTGTTCTTTCAAAGGACCCATGTTCAACTCCCAGCACTCACATAACAGCTCACAACCACCTGTAACTCCATTTCCAGAGTTTATGAAACCCTTTCCTGTCCTCTGCAGGTGGAAGCATGGGGCACCTTAATGCAGGCAAAGATAGCCATGTACATAAAATTTTATAATGAGTCCTCCAAGAAAAAGGGCAGAAACAAATGAGATTAAAAGAATGAAAAGTAGCTTCATTAAAAGAATAAAACCCAATGTGCTAACTAGAAAGACCAATTGAACAGAACAAAACCCAAGAAGATGATGAAAGACTGTATTTCATCAAAAGCTCATGCATTGGTTTCCTATGACTAGTAAAACAAATTGCGATCAGCGTAGTGGCTGAAAACAACATAAATCTATTCTCTCATAGTTCAGGAAGTTAGCTGCAAGTCAGAGATCAGCTTTATTGGGCACAGAAAAGTGTTGGCAAGGCTGCTGTTACTGGAGGCTCCATGAAAGAATCCATGTACCCAGCTGTTTCCAGATTCTTGAGGTCTGTGCATCACATGGTTGTGACTCTGTCCTTCCATCGTTCCCATCCTTGCTTCGGTCATCATGTGTCCTTTGAACTTCCTGCTTCTTGAAAAGACCCAGGAACCATCTGAACGACACAGAGAACCACCCACTCCAGCTCAAGAGTCTCAGCTGAATTGCAGCTGCAAGGCCCTTTTTGCCATCTGAAGTAAGATTTACATTTTCTGAGAATTAGGATATAGATTTATTGGCAGAGCAGTAGGGGTTGGGTAGGATTCATCCTACTGCATTTAAACTACATATTTTCAAATGAAAATTTTAAAACGTTAACTTAATGTAAACATTAAGTATCTCACTGTAGACAAGGAAGCGTGTGAAATGATGGAGCAATTAGCCTGGCCGTGTTAGTCATTTCACAATGTAAATGCTTGTCAAAACATCACTGTGTACATCTTAAATATGAAGAGATTTTGGTTGTCAGCTATCCTTCCATAAAACTGGAAAAATTAAAAAAGAATGACAAAGCTATTAAGGAAATATTATCTGCAACCTAATAGAAAATATATATGAATGGTGTTCTTCAACTTGGGAAGAAGAAATTGTCCAAAATTGGCTCAAGAATGGATAAAATTTTTAAGTAGCACAAAAACCCTCTCTTCTAGGGTTTTACCAAAAATATCTAGGTCAAGGTAATTTTGAACAAGTTGAAACATGCCTATAATGAAAAGCTAGGGTGTGGATCATATCAATTTCTCCATAAATAAGTTAATGGGGATATCTTTAATTTTGATAATGAAACTCAATAAAGTATCTCAAATATAAAACAAAATGTACAGAACAATCTCCCAAAACAGAGAGGAAAAAAATATCTTGGAAAATCAAGGTATCAACAAATGAAAATGTATTAAAAGGAAATATGTATCAGGGCCCAGAAGGCTTCATTCCACATAAAATTCTGAAAACCTTGTTTAACATTAGAGAATGCATTAATGTACTTTTAAAATGTATTATAATTTATTGCATTAATAGGTTAAGTAAGAGTAAAACAAACATGGTCATCTTGTTACAGTTCAAAAGTACATTTTATAAAAATCAACATCCCAAATGGAAAAGAATAATTTAGAAAAATTAAATCAAGGCCATTTAGTGTTGTTAAAAGAAAACAAAAGGTCCTAAATATGAGATACCTATTGGAAGGATCCAGAAAAGTTCATCATAAATTATGTTTTCTTTATAAACCTAGGAAACCCAAGTTAATAAAAATAATTTAATCAATGGGAATTCAGTAAATTGGCTGATAGTAAGGCACACACACTGAGTGCTGATGGCAACCACTGGGAGGCTAAGAATGGAAAAGTCCCATCCACAGACATAAGGAGTTGGCAACAATATGTAGCTGTAACGTGAAGCAAAGGAGACCCCAGAACAGTAAGAACCAGTACAGAAAGAGCCAAGGAAAGACCTGAAACACTAAGAGGAGACCATACTCTTGCTGTAAATATTTGAGTGCAAATGCCTTTCATCACACCCTATAAATTATGGGACCTACTCCAAGTCCCAAATGGGATTATTCTGAATTTTACAAATCAACTTTAAAGTTTATCTTGGAAAGTGAACACATAAAAATGCTTGATATAGTTAAGAAAATAGAAGGATGAAAATAGATTTGCATTGGCATCTGTCAGTCACTTAGTCATAGGAGTTACATATAGATTAGGGTTATTGCTCAATTGGTTTATCAGAGTTCAATACAGAAGGATCTGGATTTAAATACTACTGTGAAATATAGCAGTTCTTCAACTTTAGGCAGGGGGAGATTCTTCCCAAGATCTTCTAGTAATCCAATAAGGCTGAAGCCTTTAAAGATCAACATCTGGTTTATACAATAATTATAGACTCTTCTACATCAAAAGTCATCACTAATAAAGTTTATACACAAATAACAAATGGGAAAATATATATTGTGTGTGATAAGCAAAATATACAGCTATCATAATATATAAAGAATTTCTACAACTCAATAAAAATAATTACTAACAAAATGGTATTGGTAATTTATAGGAAAATAACTACAGATATCCAGTAAAATTAGGCAAAGATCTTCCATTAATGAAAATAAATTCATATTTAACCTGTGAAATCTCATTATTTAAAAAATTTTCAAAAGCAGTGGCAATCCACATACTTTCAGACAGGATAGACATTGTTTGGTGTAACCACCTGGAAGGGCAATTGACCTACATGAGCAAGATTAAAGCTATAAGTCTTTTTCTTTGGCGTAGCAACTACGCATTTGTATGCCCATTCCCTGGAAACAATCTTACAAGTTTGCCAAGATCCATACACAGTGGTAACTGTCGTGTAACTTATAATAGCAAAGAATTTTAACTTACCTAAAGCGTACCAGCTAGAGATGCATAAAAGTTTGTTTTGGTTAATTCAGACCTGTTGGGTTGAGGTGAGTGCATAGGGTGCCTTTATCTGAGATTTCAAGAGTGAAGGCTAGAACACAGACCAGGAGTTAGTGTAAAATTACAAATTAAAATGACAGTTTGCTTAAAAAGAAAACAAAGACTGTCTTTCTGCCATGACAAATCCGCATTCAAACATGACTAAGTGTTGCATTTGGCTGAAAATGAGCAAATATGAAAGCTCATGGACTTAATTTCATGCATGTCCTGGTGCTCTGGTGATTGGTCAGTCGTGCTTGGATGATTATGAAAAACAAGCAGCTAGAGATTCGCCCAGTGGTAGAGCACTTGTCTACCACGCCCAAGGCTGTGGGGTCTAGTCCCAGGACTACAAAGTCCTAATTCACTTGTGTGAGTGTGGTGCCTATGTTTGTGTGAGTGCATGTATGTGCGGACATGTATGTGAAAATCACAGGTCAGCCTTGGGTCTTATTCCTCAGAAGCCATGTACTTTGTTGTTTTAGAGACAGAGCTCAGTGAGTAGCCTGGGCTTAGGTGGCCAGCAAGCCCCAAGATCTGTTGTCTCTGCCTCCCAGCAGTGGGATTACAAGAGAAGGCTACCCCACAAGCCTTTATCTGTGGATTCTGAGGGTTGAACTCAGTTCCGCACATTTGTCTGCAAGCACTTTACTGGCTGAGCTCTCTCTCTCTCTCCATGCCCACATCCCCAATTCTTTAAATCTATGCGCTTATTCTATGAAACTCATTTTGGGTATATAGTTCAATAAATAACTGCATTTTTATAATTGAATTTTGTCTTTACACAGTCTTGATTTATCAATGATACTAAACAGGTGAACCTTCTTTTCTCAGTAGCAACTGAAATTGCCAATATCAGTCTTAATCCATTTGGAAATGAACATGAGTTTTATACATCCTCTTTAAACATTAAAATGGGAGGCATATATGAATTATTTTTCTCCAAAAGTTATTGCAGAGCGCATCACTTTTATCATACAAATTGCTGTTCTCCATCTTGATATTCACTGACTCTTAAAAGTAGTACCTAGAGCACAACACAGTCATGTGTGCTGACCATGATGTGATAGTCAGTGATGGTGCCTTAAGATTACATGGAAATGGAAAACACCCTGCCTCCCAGTGACATCATCAGCCCTTAGACATCATCATGTAATATTTTGCCCATTTTTTTTCACGGTGATTCTGTGTAAACAAATCTATTGTACTGCCTGTCCTACAGAAGTGCAGCACTCGAAGCTTTGTGCAGAAACAACACTGAGTATGGTAATACGCAATAATGTTGGTGGCTTGTGTACTTACGATATTACACTTTTCATCACTTCTTCAGAGTGGAGTCCTACTTGTTAAAAAGTGTTTACTGTAAATTGTTACCCCAGCCATGGCAGCCTGGTAAGCCTCCTGTTAATCGGGTGGTTTAATTGCTGTACTGGTTAGTTTTCTTCACCTTCACACAAACTAGAGGCATCTGGAAAGGGAAACTCAATTGAAGAACTTCCTCCATTGGACTGGTCCTTGGGCAAATCCATGAGGCATTTTCTTGATCTGTGGCTAGTGTGGGAAGGCCCAGCCCAGCACAGGTGATGCCAGCCCTGGGCAGGAGGGCCCGGGCATTATCAGAAAGCAAGTTGAGCAAGCCAGTAAGTAAGCAATGTTCTTCCACAGTTCCTGCCTCTGGGACCTTAGAATCTTAAATTCTAGCCTGGACTTCCTTCAGTGATCTGAGACTGAAACAGGTAAGTGAAATAAACCCTGTTCTCCCCCAAGGTGCTTTTGATCATGGTGTTTATCTCAGCAAAGGAAACAAACTAGTTCAGCTACATAATTCTCACTTGGAATTGACTTCCCGGCTCACTTGCTTCCTCCTGGCTGCTCTATGAACAATTCTGACACTGAAGTTATCTTTGTGATCCAGGGACATTTAGCAAAAAACCAAACAAACAAAAAAACCAACCCTTACACTTTCTGGCATCTAGACCCAATTTCCTAGTGTTTGAACACAAGACACAAAGAGAAGCTTAATAGAGGTCTGATAAGGTAAGTGATAAGCATGCATGCTTAGGATGGGTCCATGCTGTGTTGGCTCTGAACAGTGAAAGATCCCACGGTGCTTTGGCAAAGTTAAATTTCTTACGCATTTCTGCCATATTGTCTCAGGCAAGCAGCCTCTGGAGGCCAGAGCAGAGCTAGGACTCCATTAGACAAAAGGAAACCAGTGCTGTGACTTTGGGTGGGCTTCAGAACTGAGTTCATCGAGAAGCTAGCCTGTACTTATGGAAGGGCCTGCTGGCATTGTCCGTATGGATCAATCAGCACTTAGGAAAGAGGTGCAGTCATGTGGATGGGACAGGTGAGGAAGGGTTTTGGGTGAAGGGTGTGCCACGGTTTAAATGAGATGGTTCCCATAGACTCATATGTTTGAGTACTTGGGTCCCCTGTTAGGGGAACAGTTTGGGAAGGACTAGGAGGTCTGGTCTTGTTCTAGGAGGTTGGCTTTGAGCTTTTAATGCATATAGTGGGTCCAGCCCCACCTCTCTCTTGGCCTGCTGCCTGTTGATCAAGATGTAACCTCTTAGCTACTGCTCCAGCACCATGCCTGACTGTCATGTTGCTCCCTGCCACGATAGTTATGGACCAACAGTCTAAAACTGTAAGCAAGCAACCAATTAAATGCCTTTTAAAAAAAAGTTGTCTTGGTCATGTTGGCTCTTTACAGCAGCAGTAACCCTAAGACAGGTTGCAACTTGCTGACAGTGTGCTAGGTACTGTAAATGTGCACCCTGGCAGGGCTTCTGACATTTCAGAATGCTTTGCAGGCACATGTAGGGCCCGCTGGATGGGCACAGGGCCCCAAGCTTCCAAGTGCCCTGTGTTCCACTTGCCCTGTTGTCATTGTCTTGAAATTCTGAATAATTGTTGAGCAAGGGAAACCATTCTTCTGTTTTACACTGGGCTCTGCAAAGTGCAAAGCTGATTCCGGCTGTATGTCATTTGGCAGTCTTTAGCCTTGCCGCACGTGACTAGAGACTTATTGGTGACAGTTCTGTGTGCGTGCGTCCTCTCTGTTGGCTTGTTATCTAGTACAGGCAGCATTTCTCTATGGAATAGTTAACAGTCCACTGCAAAGCTGAGTTGGGGAATAGTTACATCAGAGTGGCTTAGGTTCATTCTGAAGCCATAAATTCCTTCCAAATGGGCTCCATGTTGCTTCCCAGTGCTCAAGGACATAGCTGGCATTTGAAACCTGT
Organism: Lophiomys imhausi; assembly: GCA_907164525.1. Lineage (NCBI taxonomy): Eukaryota > Metazoa > Chordata > Mammalia > Rodentia > Muridae > Lophiomys > Lophiomys imhausi. The sequence goes on from CAJQZJ010032761.1 coordinate 3,757,104, forward strand.
TTTGTATGAGCACCACATGTGCAGGTAGAAAGTTACCATGTGGGAGAAAGGCTGGTTTTGTATTTTTGAGGAATGTGGGTCTCAGAATCCCCCCCCCAGAAACTGAAGGTTTGTAAAATTCTGCACCTCCAGGATTGAGACACTCTGCATGGGAAGTTAAATTCCAGAATAGTCTAGACATCACGAGACTGAGGCAAGCCACAGTGGAGGATGCATGAACAAGGGACCTGTAAAGTAGAGACTCACTGGTATGTGGTCTGGAATTTCTCTCACTCTGTCACTCTCGAGCAGCCCAAGGGTTTCTGTCGGTCCTTTCTACTTTCTACACACATATTCTCATGAACGATTAGGTGACTTTTTAAATGTATAATCAAATACACAATACAGGTAAGGAACTGAGGCAGATGGTGAGTTAGCTCGCATCTGGACTCTGGAGTCAGCTCTCTGGCTTCCTGGTGAGGTTCATTCAACACCACACCAAGCATCTGGCCCTCTCCTTTTCTGACCAGAGGCATCTCAGTGGGTCTTCTCAGCTGTGAACAGCCTTCAAGAACATGCACCGGGTCTGAGGAGTTAATGTCTCAGTAAAGACCCACAGCAGGACACCACTCGATGCTTTTGCGGATGACAAGGTGCATTGTTTACCCTCACATCCCCCAAGCCTTTGGCTTCGAACACAACCATGGAACTTGCAGAGGTTTGGAGATCCCCGAGGGTGGCAGGTGCTCCATATTAACATAACATCAGCTTTTGTCAAGCAGAACATTTGCTTGGTGCTGCTGGTGGCAGAGCTCCCCAAAGTTTCAAAATATGCAAAACTGACTCGCCAGCATCTTTACACCTGGTCAAACCTCTTAATGGTCTCTCTTCCTGTCTCTGCCCAGCAGCAGGTCACTCCACACAGCTTCAGTGTCTTCCCTTGCCTCTCTCCCTCCCTTGCCTCTTCTTTTGGCAGTTCCTTCCTCCCAGGCTTTCATGCACCCAGCCATTTTTTTGTTTTGTTTTGTTTTTTTCTGGAGTTGTCATGCACTGCTCTGCCTAACTGCTATGTCTGAGCATGGCTGAACTAATGATGCAGCAATTAAGAGAGATTAGGGCTACTGATAATAAAGAGACTTCATAAACTCGATTAAGTGCATTCATTAATGAACATGTTATGGGTGCTCCTGGCAGGGGGTGGAGGTGTGGAATGAAAGGTAGGAAGATGGGGGGAGAGGAAGAAACACTTTAATGTCCCTGTGTAACTCAGATGTCTTGGGGGCTGAGATAGTTGGACTGAAGATCAGAAGTCCCCAGGGGCTTGGACTTTGAGGAAATTGCAGCAAAATTGCTACCCGAAGCACGTCATTCATCCTCTACACAGTTAAGTGGGATTGGGACAAATGCTGCAAGATGGAGGAGCCCCAACAATCACCCGAAATGCCTCAAGCTCGATACATTTTGATTGCCGCCTTCTAGGGGCGAGCGGCTGAAGCTGTTATTAATTAACGTGTGACCCGAGTTTTCCTTTGCTGGCTCTGCCCATGGGAATAAGAGCCACCATTGCATTCACATGCCTCAATCCCCTCTGGCTTGCAGAAGTATAATGGCGCCCCACAAATGGAAAAAGACCTCCCAGTCTTTTGTTGTCAACAAGACTTTGGAGTTCCAGGGAGACCAGGCATAGAGTCCTCAACCCCTATGCCACACCCAGGGCTTGCAATACTCATAGAACTCATTTCTTCAAAGGCTTAAAAGGGTTTCAACCCTGACCTCCACTTAGCTACGGCAATCCAGAGAAGAGGACTTTCCAGGTCTCTCGATGCTCTCACGGCACATGGGGATTCCAGGTGGTGCCCACAAACCTGAGATTTAAAAAGTGAAAGGAGAGCTTTAAAACATTGGAGGGGTTTGGGGGTGCCGCTCAGTAATACAGCACACAGTATTATGTGAGGTGCTGGGTTTGATCCTCGGTAGCAATCTTTACAGAAGTGAGATACTAGAGGAACCCTAATACATTCCCAAGCTGGCTCGTTGACTGCATGCAATGCACTCTACCCTGGATCAGGCTCCCCAGGGGACCTCCCAGCCAAGAAAACCACTAACTTGCCTCTGGCTACTGGCACTTCCAAGTGACCTTTAAGTCACAAAAAAGCAATTGATAAGGGGTCCTTTTTTTTTTTTGGTTTCAGTTAATCTGAATTAGCATGCATAGCACAATGACTTGTGTTCCTTCAAGCCGACTCCAGCCTTGCCCTGGGGAAACTTGGATTCCACAGCCCTGTATGTGAGACTGCAAGGTCCTTGTGTGTATAACTATTCCCTAGGTGGAATTTAGCAAGTGAAAGGCACTACTGGGATGAAATGTTGGAAATTGTTTAGATTTAAACTTTTTTTCCACAGCCGTCGTATAACACCGAGTCCCTTAGGTTTGTGAGCACCATCAATTTTTGTCTCCTAACCACTTCTGTCAGTTGTTGGGTTGGGAAAAGAGGCTGTAATTTTTGTCAACAGTGTTTAAAATGAAAGTCCTTGCTGTCACAGTTGTACTACAGATGTTAGACTGGAGTTGGGGAGGCTCAGAACTGAGAAAAGCCCAGGCGTGGGTTGGGGCTTGGGGTTTTCATGAGAGGAACCCCTGGACCTTAAGGTTCAATGCTGCTTGGATCCTATCCTGCTGTACCCCCTCAGCAGCATCTCAGTTATGTTTGTCCCTCTCATGGCCTCCCAGAGAAATTCATCACAACTGAGGAAAACTCAAACCATTAGGAAGCTCCTCTTTAGGCTGTGAGGAAATCACCAGAGCCTAAAAGTTATGCCATGGGGTTGTTTTGTAGAGACTGCCAAGGACCACATGGGTCTGGAACAAATGCACTCCCTATGATAGATGTCAGGGAGGACTCTGGGTGACACTGAACTCCCCTGTTTCACTGGTGGGGAAGGAACTGGGATTCAGTGACCCTGACAGGTCTGCTCACCCGGTGTCTATTCACTGCTTCTAGATGTCTGGAGGGGTAACTGGTCCTTGTTTTAGGAGAGTTCTGAATTTAGTTACTGCCCTGGTTAGTTTTAATTGTCAACTTAACATGGCATACATAGAGTTACCTGAGAGGAAAACCTCAACTGAAAAACTGCCCAGTTCAGAGTGGACTGTGGGCAGTGTCTTGATTATTAATTGATGCCCTGGCCCACTGTGGGCAACACCATCCCTAGGCAGGTAGTTTTGGGTTGTAAAAGAAAACTAGCTAAGCATGACCAAGTGAGTGAGCCAAAAAAAAAAAAAAAAAAAAAAGCAGTATTTCTCCTTCCTTCATTGTTTTTCTTTGAAGTCTTTGTTTAAGTTCCTGCTCTGACTTTCTCAGTAACACATTGTGACTTGGAAGTAAAACCAAATAGACCCTTTAATCCCCTGAGTTGTGTGTCAGCGTGTTTTGTCACAGCAACAGAAACTAGAACAGTTAGGGAGATGAAACTTGCCCTCATAAAGGACACTAATATTTAACAGCAATGAATCAGCTAGTAAATGAAGCACAATGGGTTTAAAGATAGAGAGGGAGGCATTATAATATCCCTAAATCACCTAGACACTTTGACCAAGAAGTTCCATTTCTGAGAACTTCACCTTGGACAGAATTTGCGAACAAATGTTAATTGCAGCCTTATCCATAATTGCTGAAAACTAGAGCTAGCTTGAGTCCAATGGTAGAGGATTTTTACACAATTTTGTTTAAATCTATCTAGTGGAATATTATATGGTCATTGAAAATCGTGTTTTCAAGTAATGTCTTACAGGCATTTGAAAATACTCATGTTGGGACTTTAAATGAAAACAAACAAGTGAAGTACAATGCTGTATATCATTTTAATATCTATCATTTGTATTTTATGGTGGCAACTGTTATTTTTGTACCATTCGTACCAAATGAACTAGAGCACATTTGTAAATTGTGGATCCTGGAGAGGACCTTCCTAGTACGTATAGTCTTTGGAGCACTGCCTTCAAGCCCAGAGGAAGTTGGGCATGGGAAGAGATCCATGTTAGCAGGGACCCCACAGAAAGAGTCCTTGAAGTGGGGATTGAGAAGCCAGGTAGGAGCTGAGGAACAGGCTCTCACTAGCACTTCAGGAATGACACTAACAAAAATTTGGAAGACAATTATGACAAAATACTTGAGAAGAAAGGTTTAATGCTGGATGTGGTGGTGTACACCTTTAATCCAAGCCCACTAGATGCAGAGACAGATGAATGTCTGTGAGGTTGAGGCTAGCATGGTCTGCATAGTCCAGGTCAACAAGGACTGTATAGTTAGACATTATCTTGAAGGAAGAAAGGAAGGAGGGAAGGAAGGAAGGAAGGAAGGATGGAAGGAAGGAAGGAAGGAAGGAAGGAAGGAGGGAAGAGATAGATAGATATAGATAGATAGAGAGAGACAGAGAGAGAGAGAGAGAGAGAGAGAGAGGTTTTGGTTCACAGTTTAGAGTTCTGTTTGGCCACTTGATTTCATTTGTTTTTTTCTGGACTGTGGCAAGGTAGAACACCATGGTGGGAGCATGAGAAGCAGAATAGGCTCCTGAGAAATAGAGTGGGGCAGAGAAAGGAGAGGCAGGAAGGAACCAGAAAAAATGACGGTCCTCAACAGCATCCCTTGCAAGACCCATTCCTCTCAACTAATTCCTCCATCCTAAGTTTCATCACTTACCGACTGCCCATCAAATTAGGAACCCATGAAAGAGGTGAATGCATTAATGAGGTCAGAGCCTTCATGATCACCCCAAATCCTCACCTTTAAACACTTTCATTGAGGACCCAGCCTTCAATACAACCTTTAGGGGATATTCCTGGTCTAAACAAATATAAGTCTTCAGGCGTATTGAGAGCGTTCATTCCCTGGGGATTCTTAAAGCACGTCTACCTCTTCCTTATAAGGCTCCCAAAAACAAACCCAAAATGTGACTCTACCAACTTCACCCTGGGGAACCAATTGGTTTGCTGGGGTTACCTACAAAGCATGGGTGAAGAGGCTACTTACAGAAGTGTAAGGTCCCCCCAAAGCACTGCACTAGCAAAATCTCCATATAGCATGCTTGATGGCTTCCCTACAGCTGCATAGATGGAGCCCCCCCACCTTAGTGAATCTTCCCCAGCCTATATACATTAGCAGCTCCCAAAAGCCAAAAGTTTGTGTGCATTTAGGGCAGAATCTCACACACCAATGGCTAGGAAAATGGCTGGAATCTCAGGTGAGGGTCTGGCTACCTCCCCCCAGTCCCCTTTTCTCTGAGAGAACATCACCAAACAACAGGCCAGGTTGGGATGATCACCTCAAACAGATGCAGCTGGAAAGTGTGACTGTTTTGCTCAGAGACCCACGTTCTACTCCAAGGCTGCCACTGAAGGTGGAGGAACCCTGTGTAACTCTGACCCCAACATCTAGCATTCACATCCTATGACTCGACTTCTAACTTGCCTTGACTTTAACTAATACTCCAGGGATTTGTACAATGTTAGCTAAAGCTGTGCATGTCAGTGTGCCTTGTCAAAATGACACTGTCTTTTTCAAGGCCAGTTTGATTCTACATTTCCAAGGTACAAGCTGGGCCTCACTTGTCCCAGTACCATTCCTGGGACGTGATCATCTGAACATCTGTGGCATGTTTTTTTTTTTTTTCCCACTGCTCCTCACACAATGCCTTTAATATGGCCTGCTTTCATTCAGGGGGATCTGAGACATCTCATTAGCTAAATCTTACAACTCTGGAGAGCTGGAGCTCTGTCTTAACCATCTCCATGCTTTCGGACTAGCCTCTCAAGTCATGAAAATTCAAGACTAGAAGAGGCAGTTGCCATCTTGATGCTTCACAACTCTGACTTTTATGGGTTGTTAAACAGTGTGAGGTGCATTCAGTGACCTGGTGATGGATGACCAGAAATTTGTTCATTCAACAGCTACTTAGTGAGATTTCTGTCTACACAAACAGGTGCTTAGTAAATACTTGTTAGCTAATTGAATGAATGATCTGTTGAAGTGGAAACCGTTTTAACTGGAATGGATGTTTTTAGCACCAGTCACTGCCAGGTAGTGAAAGTTCAGTCATCATATCTTCATTCCTCATATCTGTTCGGTTACACAGGGTTAATGCCCTGCTTCAACAGAGGACAAGATACACACGGAAGAGGTCCAGCATCTTTAGCATAGCACACAGAAGGGAAGTGCCAGAACTAGTGTTCCATCCAAGGTCAGTTGCTGTTTAATCTGGGCTCCTGCTCCTCCCTAAAGTCAGACTGTCTTGTGATGAGACAGAGGTGGAGGCTTCCATGGAAGTATTGCTTTCAAGGACAAACGCTGACTATTCTTCATCCACTCTATTAGGCTCTGGCCAAAATTATCTTTAATTTAATATCCTGTTATGAGCTGTCTTAGAGTTCATCTTCTTCCTTCTCAGGGAGACCTGATATTTTGTTTGGGGTAGGAAGCAGGCGAGGCTTGTTTTTCTACAGTGGCTTTGCACCTTTGCCAATTAGATCTGCAGTATCAAAAACAATGGCAGCCAGCCTTCAGAGGGAGAAAGACAGAGAGAAAATTCTATCATGTCAGAATAATGAGATCTGTGATTTCAGCACTTACTGGGTCAAAGACACACACAATGTGTTATCTGTAATGCTTCCCTCCTGACATTTGGGGAAATTGCATTTATGCAGAGGACACAGGGCACTGGAACGTGGTACTCTACTGATGCTACTCACAGTTGATAGACTGCAGTCTCTCCTGCTAAAGCCGGGAGCCTTGACATTCCTGAGGGAGCTAAGCATGGCCCAGCCTGGGATATGATGGGAGTCCCAAGGCCCTGCTGAGCCCATTGCTTCTCCTATTGTAAGAGCAACTAAGGCCCTGCAGAGAGCTTCTTCGTTAATTTGGTAAACAAGGACAGTAATGCATCACTTAATGTTTGGGACATGATCCTAGACATGTGTTTTAGGTGATTTGAGAATTTTGCATGTGAACATCAGCATGTATTGACCCAAACGAAGGTGGTTATGACATGGTAGATGATGCCATACAAGACCACATCATGGACAGTGCCCATCTGTGCCCGAAGTGGTATTAGACAGTGCTTATACATGCGTGACCTTTGAGGGCAATTGTATGTCAGAGAAGAAGTTCTCCTCCTAGTCAACATCTGCCCTCCCCTTTCTAAGATTTCTAGCACCAGATGATTGGGCCAGCCCTTGGCTTCTTTCAGAATAAATGTAGATTTCTGTCAGAGGCTCTTTTCAATCTCTCTGAGGTCCAACACAGACACCCCTGAGCACCAAAGGGAGAAGTCTGCTTCTGAGACCAAGGCATCAAGTTTATCTCTCTCTTCCTTGTTTTTCCCTCCAGTCTAAGGCTGTCCTTGTCTGTGGTGGTAGTGATAAAGTGATTGATTACCCTGCCTGAGATGTCTTGTGTAGTTTTACATTTAATCGTGCCACACAATTAATCAACTGATAAGACAGCAAGAGAAGCATGCAAGCGGATGTGCTTGTGCACACACAGGCACACATGCACGCTTGCATACACACACACACACACACACACACACACACACACACACACACACCCCACACACACACTTCTCCCCTGGATATAACACTTCAATAGATTTCCTTCTTGGAAGCTGTTTTCTCCCCCAGTTCTATCTGAACCCTAGCATTTTTTTAAACAGCAGCTCCACACATCCCATATCTACTGCAGTCTGGTATTTTATTTTCCCATGGCAATGAAGTGGAATGGTTGCACCAATGACTAGCTCCCAAACATTTTTAGTACAGAACCACTTTCCACATAAAACACCCAAACCCAGTGTCAAAAGCAGATGGGAAGAAGGAACTGACTCCTTAGCTATCTTGACTCTATTGTTTGTGGACACTGGTACAGTGGTCTAGAAGGGACAAGTAGTGCAATGTTCATCTAGAAGGATAGCCCCACCAACATCAAAGACTGAGCAATCATGGAAGCTCACACTGCAAGCAAATGACTGACTTGCACTGTTAGCTTGGGTTTTCATACCCATGCACAATGAACTGAGACTTCCTAAAGGATACGGAGTAAAATCTCCTCTTTACCGCCCTAGAATCAATGATCAAAGTCCACAGCTGAAGACACAGGTTGATGTTGGAAGACCCAGCCCACTGTGGGCTGCACCACTCACTGAGGTAGGTCCTGGACTAGATAAGAGTGGAAAGTGAACTGAGTAGAAACCATGCATGCATTCATTTTCCCCCACTGTTGATGGTGTTACTAGTTGTTTTAGGTCCCTCCCTCATGTGAAGAATTGTAACCTGGAATTATGAGCTGAAATAAACCCTTTGTCTCCTAAGTTTCTTTTGGTAGGGGAATGTTATAACAACAATGAATATGACACTGGGACAGGGCTGGATGCTGTGGAGATAGGAGCGATCAAATTGGGCCTTGCCCATTAGAGAAAGGGTATGGAAAGTAGACCCGGCAGAGTCTGTCAAAGCTGCACCTGTGATACACAAAGAACAGGACAGCAAGGAAACACAGTACAGGTAAAATTAAGAGTACACATTTAGGCAAAAAGATGATTCCTTCTCCAGCAAGATATCTGGATAGAACAAGTCCCAATTATTCCCAAGCGCCCAAACCCACCTTGTGCTGATGGTAACTGAGAAAAATTTATAACTTCCTTTGGAAATAAAATACAAATTATGAAGCAGGCTGATTTCTTCTTTGATTTTTTTTATTATGTAAACTGTAGTTGTTGGATTAGTTGTGGTAGTTTGTTGTAGCTCAATGTCTACAAATGTCTACAAAAAAGGACTGAATGGACAACAGGTTTCTTCTGACTGTGTCTCAGAGGTTCACAGTCACTTGACCCCATTGCTCTTGGGCCTGTGATGAGAAGAACACAATGGTGGATGTTTTGGACAGAGGAAGCCTGGTTACTGCAGGACAGCCAAGAAACAGAGGGAAGAGGCCAGTGTCCCCTTCATGGACATGCTCCAATGACTTGGCTTCCTTCCACCAGGATGAATTTTCTAAAGGTTCTACTACTCTCTAATGGTTTCATCAGCTGGGGAGTAAACCTTCCGTACAAGAATATTTTGTGCAGAGGTTTTCAACCTTCCTAATGCTGTGACCCTTTAATATAGTTCCTCATGCTGTGGTGACCCCCCCAACCATAAAATTATTTTTGTTGCTACTTCATAACTGTAATTTTGCTACTGTTACGAATTGTAATGTAGATATCTGACATGCAGGATATCTGATATGCAACCCCTGTGGGGATTGGGACCCACAGGTTGAGAGCCACTGCTTTGGCGGCAAATTGGCATCTAAATGGTAATGAAAATTCAGATATACGGAAATGTTGAACAACCAGAACACCAAATATTCATCCAATCACTTCCTACTTCTACTAATTATTTAATTCACAAATGTTTGTTGTGGATCTGTCTTCCTTTTTCCCCTTGTCACTCTCCTTTCCTTTCTCTTCAATCACTCCCTGAGCTTCTCTCTTTTCATCACCTTTTTTTCTCATGTACCTAACTCACGGCAAGTTGCAATGCCATGGCATTTCATCCTTGAACAACTTACTATCATCTCTTAAAATTAAGGATATTCTTTGAAATCACAAAGAGGCAATCCCATCTAAAGAAAGCAATACCCTAATGCCATTCAATGTACTGAATTAGGCTATTTTAACTAGTGAGTGTGACTTGAAAAATGTCATATCTGCATGAGATGATAGTGAGCCAACAGGAGGGAGGGTAAGACCTTACACAGCCAAGGTCATGATTGGAAGAAATACTACAGCATGGTTGGATTTCCATGAACTGAGGATTCCTAAGGAACTAACTGCATCAAGTATGTCACGGGGTGTTCTCAAAGCCTGTTTTCATTGCATTCAACACTTTCTTGATACATAACAGTGGAAAGGCTTCTCCTACTATGATTCTAGCATCGCCAATGGTGTGCAGACAAAGGAGGAACATGAGGGTGATGGAGGAACCCACAAAGGGTTGTGTCTTGTGACATAGCCCGACTCCCTATGATAATTAGGAAAAGAAGATTAGGAGTTAAGAGTCGGGAATTAGATGGGACATTTGGGGCATGGGGAGGAAGGAAGTTGGATTGGCTGAATATGCCACACAGTGCTTTAGCTGCATCTCCTACACTCATGACACTATACTCCATTTACAAAGGAGGTAGCTACAAATGACTGATGGAAGGCAGAACACGTAGAGATGTCTTTAAAAAGATAGGCCTCTCAGGGGACTCCAGTTCCTAGAGTAACTGGCTTCTTGTTTTGAAACAATTGAAATTTCAGGTAGATTCCTTGAATAGGGACTTAGGCTAAAGAACAAGACAAAGAGAAAGATACGTAACAAAACCTGCTTATAAGGATAATGTTAAGATGTAGGTACCACCATGTTGCTCAAAATCAAAGTCCAACTAATCAATCAAACTCGGGCAGTTATTAATAACAAAAGAGGGATGATATGAAATTAGGAAGGTAATGGGATGAGGGGCACTGGGGGGAGTTGGAGGGATGTGAGGAAATATGGATATGATCAAAATACATCATATAAATATATGAAAATTTTAAGAATAAATTAAAAGTATTCAAAAGAATAAAACATGGTGGGGGGGGGGGAGAAATCAAAGTACAAGCAAATTTCAGTAATATGAGGTACTGAACCCAAAAGGACTAGGGCAGACTCCTCAAGACTCTGGCTGTGGTTTGGTATCAGCCTAAAGAATTCAAGATCTATGATGAATTTAAGGTCTAGACTTATGTTTAGGGTTCAAAAGACCTAAGATGAGGCTAAAAGAAAACTCTAGAGACTGGAATCCAGATTGATCTAGACTGGGGGACAGGATATTGCCCTGTTGAACTGATGGCAAACATTCAAGTCTTTAACTCTTCAGAAGCTGTATGAGGTCCAAGGGGTTTTGAAATTGATATAGTAGAAGCTGTAAAGGAACAGGAAGAGCTTTAGATAATGGGACCCTAGATTCACGGAACTTGCCACCTGCTTGCTTGGGACACAGTGTTCACCTTAAAGTTTCAACATATATCTAAGGGAAGGGTCACAATGCATAGAACATATCCAGGTATATGGTTAGAGAACAGAGTCGCTCCTCATTCCTAAAGGAGGATTAGAAATGGTGGTATTCATTTGGAGATATTTCCCAGAGGGTATGTGGCTTCTTCATCTGTTTTCCTTATCTTCTTAATATAAATTTAGTTTTCAAAACTTGCCTTAAAAAGCTGCATCTCTTTGCATTCATGTAGAATCTAAACTTTCTATATGACTCAGTGTAGCCAATAGAATGTGACCAAAAGTGACTCTGCATTAGACCTGGTAGATTTTTTTCCACATGGTTTTGTGAGTCCTCAGCCGCCAGGTAGGATGTCTAGCTACCTTGTGTAAGACTCCACATGGTGAAACCATATGAAGAAGTCATACAGAGACATGAATCTACCTGTTGGGAAGATCATTCTTTCACATTACTCAGCTGAGTCCAGCCCTCCTGTCCTCTACACCCAGGTACCAGACCTGTATATGAGCCAAAAAGGACCTTGCAGCCTACTCCAGTCCCCAAGGTGACAACCGCCCCAGGTGATGCTACATTGGAAAAAACAGCCTCACTGCTGAACCCTGCCATACTACCAATTCATAAAACAATAAGTAAGCCGTTAGGTGTTCTGTTGATTTGTTATATGGTCATCAACACGTGACCATAAGCAGAACTCTAAAAGCAGAATCATTTGGTCTGAATGGGTGCTTTCCAAAATCTACACTGTGCTCGTGAGACCGGGAAGGGAAACTCTCCTGTTGAACCCAGTTAATGACATCTTCACATTCTTCCATCTTCTTAACCATAGACTGGGTTTCCATGATACAGAAACATATGTCCTTCAGGGAGCACCAGACAACAAGAGCCAGTACACGGTTGGGAGAGATAGCATGATACACTGGATAAAAAGAATACTATCTGATGGGTCATGTTGTCTATCTCTAGATTATGTTCCATGTCACCTGGAGCTTGCCCATGGAGTGATGGAGGTGCCATTACCGCACAGCCAGAAGACCAGGAAGGTAGAGACCAATAGAAAGGTGGGTATTAAGAGCTCAGCCCTTACCAGGCTGAAACCAGCTCCCAGGGGGTTCCCTTGATGATGATGAAATTGACTCATGGTGATGTAAAGTGGGCCTGCTGTCCAGCAGCGGATCTTTCCGGGCAATTATTTGGAAGTAATGAAAGTGAATGCATGACATTTAAAAAGAAACTCCTCTGTCAGCAAGAACGCTGCCACAGTCTCCGGCACCTCTGAGAATACACTTAGCTTGAAATAATGTTCATTTTAGCCAAGTTGTAAATTACAAGTGTGTCAGGGTCCAGGGGGATTTATTACCATTTGGAAAGAAGTTATTGGCTTGTGCATGGCTGCTCATACGGTGCCTGTTACAAAATGGCTGTGCTGTGAAGATCGTGGCAAGGGAAAAAGTAAGTTTCTTGTTTCTTTTCTGATGCTTTTCATTTTTCTTTTATGGTTCCTCTCCAGGGACTTCTTGTTGCCCGTGGCCCACAGAAACACCAGTAATAAAGAGCACAATGTCGCAACCCCCTTTCTAAGTGTTGCCTGGATTTGATCTGACATTGTGAATGACAAATGACAGTGAATCTGTTGATGAGTGGTTTGGCTGGATGTCAGTCTTCTTAGGTCAAAGGAGGGCAGGAAAGCTGGTTGCAGTCAGCTGCTTGGACTCAGCAGGGAATCCTGGAACAGAGTGAGATTTGGATCCTAGAACAGGCCAGACTTTTCACCGCCTGCCCTTCCCAGTCTTCAACTGAAGGATCGATTTGGGAAACAGACTATCAGGAGGAGGAGGAGACAAGGATACTATATATTAACGAGCTTCACATTCACACAATGATACCTGGCACTTAGCTTATAATAAGAGGGTTTTTTTTCAGCTTCTAGTTTGGAGGCTTAAATTCAAGATCATGGCCTTATGGGTGTGGACTCTGATGAGCAGATGTTTGTGTTGACAGAAGGATTGGTCCTATTGTGAATATCACAAGCCAGAGAAGAGAGTGAAGGACAAAAGAGATGGAAGTCGTGGGAGAGAGAAAACTGGCTGGGTCCCTATAGGGTCTTCTGAGGCAACTCCCCAATGATTTAGGACTTCTCTTTAGGCTCTACCTCTTAGGGGTCCACAGCTCCTCCCTATGTGTCCACCTTGGGAACAAAGCCTTTATACCCATATTCAAGCCAAAGCAGGAACTGAAAACTTATTGGTACCCACATTTCAACAACTCCAGTTTCCTTTCTTGTTTTTAGGGAGCAATACTCCTTAGCAAGAGTAAAGTTCCAGGGACTTAAGTTTTAAGCAACACTTCTTCTTGGCCAGGATGGCATGGGTATTACAGAAGAAAGCTCTCTGCTCTTGGCACCCAAAGGCTAGAACTTGAGTCCTGGTTGTGCTGTCACTTTTTGTGTGACCTGGAATAACCTTTTTGACCTTCATTTCCCCTGACTATGGTAGAACTCCACAAAGCCTTCCCTCCAGCCCCAAGCATTGCTTGTTGAAGGATCCTTCGGAGAACACTTAATCAAATGTGGTGTGAAGGAGCAGTACTTGGCACGCCATGATGGGTAGGTTGTAGCCCTCTAAACACTGTAAATGGGGCAGGCACCACCACTGATGCATTTGGTTGAATAGCATATTGGTTTCCTATCACTGCCTAACAAGTTACCATGGCTTAAAATCACGCCCATTTATAATCTCTGTTCCTGGCACAGGTCTGCGTTATCTGGGTTTTTCACCAGGTTCTCCCCAGACTAGAGTAAGGTGTCTGAAGGGCTGGGATATTAGCTCAGGCTTGGGATCCTCTTCTAAGCTCATTGAAATGTTAGTAGAACCAAGGTGTGTGTGTGTGTGTGTGTGTGTGTACATGTATTGTGTTCCCCATGGTATTCATGTGCAATTGGTTCTCTCCTCCCTCCTTCACATAAATTCTGGGATAGAACTCAGGTTACCCTTCCTACACAGCAAGCCCCTTGCAACCTAAGCCATATCATCTGTCCTGAAATCAGTATACCATAAATGCACTAGATGAAAACAACTGACTGACAGCTTTTAAAGAGCCAAGTAAGATGAACAGAAACCTTAAAATCTGAAGAGGAGAATGAGCTGGATCAGAGTTGCCCCTGAGTCTTGACTCTTTGGAGCTGGCTTTGGTTTTATTAGGGATTTGTTCCCAGTTCCCCCTCTGTGGTTCTTCCTGATGTTTCTAGTTCTCTTCTGGTTAAGTGTGACCTTCATCAGCAGGTTTCCCAGACACACAGGCTACAGCATCAGGCACAAGGAGCTGTCATCCTGTAAGCCCTGTGGCTTCTGGACTCCCTGCCTGTTTCTCTGTCATTGAGACTCTCCCAAATCTTACAGTCATGCCTCCAAGGCCCACATCCTGAGCTTTGTGCAGGCTCAAATTGAGTTGTCGATGTGAATTATTTAGAGACACTGGCAGAATACAGTTGTATCAGTAACACAGACTATCACTTTGTGGCCTTGAGGCAGTCTCTCTTGCACACTCTGTCACTATTTCCTCTCATGAATAATGGAGGGAGCAAATTACTTCCTGTGTGGAGGATTCATACCCTGCAAAAACAAGGTTGCTCTGAAATTAATTTTCTGTACTAAAAGAGTGACAGAAAATCAATTAATCACAGATTATTCCATATAGAGACAGAGTAAAGGAGGCAGGGAATATGGCTCAGAGCATAGTCAGCCAATGCCTAGGGCAGCTGCAAGCTTCATCAGGCCTCATTGAAAGCAGATGGCATTAGGAGTCCATATGTCCCCAGAGACACTGAGGTGTAGCGTCCAAACCTGTGGCTGGGCAGAAGGCTTTCTTCTGGTGACTTTATTGTCCCCCTCAGACTCTGTGACTCTTCTTCTCCTTTGCTCCCTCAAGCCACCTTCCCCATGTCACCTTTGAAGCCACCTCAAGTACAGGCCACTGTTCTCCAAAGCTGCCCACAGATATCTCTGTTTTCAGGGCCCATCCAACTCCACTGAGGTAATGACACCCTAGGGTGAGTCTTTCTTGCCTTTATCACCTGCTTCGCCTACACCCCCAACTTGCTTACCTCACTTGAACCAATGCTCAGTCTCAAAGTACAGATCTCCCGTGTTGCCTCTCTCTGAAGCTGGCACACCCCGAGTGCCTGGGGGAATTCTCTGCTGTACATATTTATCAATCAAACAGAGCCCTGGACAAACAAATATGGAGTCTCAAGTGATTTTTCATTGGATGGATGAAGAAGATAATTTTCAGGTCTTTGAGCCTTCATAGGTGAGGTTACTGGAGCTTCTGAAATGAATCCAGCCTGTTGATAGTCAGCTAGCTTCTCTATCGTGTGTAGCATGTGTGCCTTTACTGAGTACATTTAGGCATATAGCGGGGGAAGGAGGTTGGGGGCACACTGCTGTACAAAAGCGCATGATAAATAAAACAAAGACATAAAAGGTTGTTTTCTCCTGAGGAGAACAAGGTTAGCAGAGGTGTGGGGTGAGGGTGATGGATATGTATCATACTATGATTTAAACAAATACTGGGCAGATGGACTGGTCCTCAGAGGCTCTTTGGTGGCCCTGCTGAACCAGGCATCATTTCTGGCTAGGCAGGGAAGCCAGAAGGTCATGATGACCTCATGGCTGCTCTTTTTCCTGTATGTTCAAATTGTAGTAACAATAACCATGTGACTATGAGGATGATGGGAGAGCAAGCAGATGAGGGTGTGAGGATGGACTGCAGAAAGGGCACCCACAACCACAGTGACTTTCAAAAGCTGGGACAACTTTAAACTTCCAGCAAAAATTGCCTCCTACTTCCCCCAACTCCTTCCCCTAAATTTTTTTCCACTAGACTTGACATTATGCTGAATCCAGCTGAAGGCTAGGAAGGCTCAGAAGAAAGACTTGCTGGCTTATGGGTTTTTTTTTTTCTTTTTGCTGCGGGTATATGACAGTCCCCCTCCATGACAGAGGAACATGGGTCCTGCTTATCAGCCACCTGCGTCTGTCCTGCTTCTGACACGTAGGCAGATGTGTCTGTCACATGCATACTGAGATTTGGTCGTGTGCCCCCATGAGCAGCAGGGAAGCTGGTTGGTAAGTGTAGTGCACATCCTGACCTGGATACTGTATGCTGTTCAGTCATTGTAGGCAGGGTGGGAAAGCGGATATGCCCCCATGAAGTCCTCACCCTCCCCATGTGGTGCAACAGCAGCTACAGGTTCTCAGCATGGAGGACGGAGGTAGGGGAGGTGGAGGGACAGCTGGGGTAGCTCTTACCCCATGACAGGAATGCCCGCTTTGACCCTAGATTGTCCTGAAATCCATTTGCCCCGCCACAGCCATTTGAATTATATCATGAAGTTCCTATTTAAAGTTCCCATTCCACACCTGAATTGGGTGTGGGGCAGAGATCTCTGGGGGATTTCAGCTTCTCCCAGTGCTTGCTAACTATGCAAGTGTTGTTATATAAGTGTGTTTTCACTTTGGGTGCCTGCTGGGGTCTCAGAATGTGACCCTGACTCTGAACTGCACCAGGAATGCTCCATCGACTGACACTGGGTGCTTTCAGCAAGTGCCACCTCTTCAGGTAAGGGACACTGCTCCTGCTCTCCCTGTCCTGGAGTGTGCTGTGCAGCCAGCCAGGGTTCTGCCTGCCCTGTGTGGGGCTGGGCACCTGACTGCTACCAGGGTGGGAAGATAGGAAGCTTCAATGATGGATTTTGGATGAGGATTACATCACTGTTCCCGTTTCTCAGGCTCTGTGTTTCATTTTGGAAGGAGCCAGCCACTGTTGGGACCCTTCCCACCAAATGAAGCATGTAAAAGGTCTGAGCCAGCAGGGCTCAGTCAGGGCTTTGACGCAGGGAAATAAAGTGGGTCTACAGAAGAACTTATTTCAAGGCCAGGCCATCTGTACATGCCAGGCCTGCTGCCTCTCTTCCTCCACAGTCCTGGAAGAAGTGTTGTATGGGCAACTTAAGACTGCTCTGCTGGCTTACTTTACAGCTTGTTCATTGGGACATCCAGTTCTTATTGCTGTAGTCCTGTAGGCAGCTTATTTAGGGTCTACGCTTATTGTACCAAACTGATAGTCAGACTTTCCGGTCTTCATGGTGTTCTGTCTCTAGCCACACACTCTACAAGAGCCCAGCAGAGTCTGTGCCGCTCTCCGTGGGCCCAGACCATGGCCCAGTGAACCCACTTTGCTCAGCAACTCCATGGAAAGTGCTGGAGTCTCCTCCTCCTCCTCCTCCTGGCATTGTATCGGAGTTCCTTGCCAAATCTCTAGGGGCTTTTCCAAGCACCCAACTAGGGTCTCAGTGAAGGTCGAGGTAACCAAAGAGAGGTTAGCCTAGAATAGGCTTCTGTAGGAACTGCAAAGAAACCCAGATTCATCTAAGCAGTAGACCCCTCCCCCCAACCCCAGACCACCCCTCCTCATATCCTGTCCAGGGAGGATGAGAGTATCACTCCTTTCTTACAAGGAGAAAACTGAAGCTCGCCTGTGTCTGGGTGACGAGGCCACTACTTTGTATTACCCTGTGTTGTAATGTGCTAGATTCAGACAGCAATCTGTGTGCGATTCAACTTTTTAAGACCATAAATAAAGAGCTCACTAGGGTTCTAGAACCATGCTCCATCCTTCAGATCTAACACATTCTTAGGCACTGCACCTCCGCCGCCATCTTTTTCAATAATGGGACCGGAAACCAGGGCCTCAAACATTCTGCTCAAGCACTCTTCCGCCAGGCTAAGTACCCAGACTTGCAATTCACTTTTGAGACAAGAAAGATAATATTCAACGTCATAGTTGAGTGAAGGGAAGTTCAGAGGAGCCATGCGGCTTGCCTGGGATCAGAACTTAACAACAGACAGGGTAGGATTCGCCAAGGGCCAGCCTGAGTCTGCAGCACGCACACTCTCCCCAAGCCCGGCACTATTCCTCTAGAGCTTTTACAAAGCTGAAGACTGGTGCCCAAGCCCCTTTTTCTGCCCATCAAGTCCTTTTCTGCAGCATGCAGTGACTGACTGCAAAGGGGAGGAGAGATCAGGTCCTGTCACTAACCCTGTCTGGTGAGAATTCTCTCTGGCAAGTGAGATTGACACCAGCAAGCAATTTGCATTTAAATTCTTCAGGTTTTCTGCTCCGGCCCCATCTATATTGTATTGTTAAAGGTCATTTTATAATATATGTAAGCAGAAAGCACATGACCTTGAAGTCAGCCTGGGTAGCACAGGTAATCACAGTGGAAGGAACTACGGACTTGGTATCTCAAGGCCAGGCTCGAGCTTGGATTTTAGTTGGATGGAGGTGACCAACTGAGTTTCTCGCTGACCCTGACAGGGTTGTGTATCCAATGGTAAATTAACATCTCCCTAGCTTATGTGTACATCAAATGAGATGATGCACGTGGAACCGGCAGTTTGTGAAGTGCTATGTCATATGATGGGTGATTGGCACATACTTTTCTTTGCTTGATTGACCTTCTTGGTTTCTTACTTTAAAAGATGGAGAGAAAACTAGATATCTTTCCCTATATTCTTCAATTCCTCTCCCTGGGATATTTCCTGTGCTTCCAGATACTTAACTGATCTGAAAGAAAATCTCTTTGCAAATGTGCAAAATATATCTTAGACAAAATGGCTACCCGACAACTGTGTAAGCTGAGGAATTTGTGTTTTTGATCCTGGGATTGGACTTAGAGCCTGGGTATGCTTGGAAAGCCCTCAACTACTGAACAACAATCTTAAGTTTTGAAACAGGGTCTCCCTAAGTTTCCCAGGCTGCCTTTGAAGTTGCTGTGTAAGTCCCGACAGGCCTTGAGCTTATAAGCCTCCTATCTCAGCCTCCCAAGTAGCTGGGGTGATGGGCACATGCTGCAGTACCTGCTTTTGGATAACTTATTTAAAAAACACCTATGCTCTGCCATGAAAGTATATGGAACTCACAGCCCGTGAAGTCTTAAGGGTACTCCCTAGTTTAGAGTGGTGCATATCCACTGCACTGAAGCCATTGCTGAGTTAGACAGTCATGAATTTGCCTCTTGCAATCTCAGAAAGCATAAACCAGACCTGTGTCAGGAGCAAGGTCTGCTTTTGATGCAGTCTTGCATCAGTCCACCCCACTTCTTTCTTCTTGCAGCACACACATTGAATCCCTGCTATTGATTTCCTCCTACCTCTCTTTATGGGTCCCTGTGAGCTTTTGGCTGTCTTTCTGGATGGGCTGGCAAATGGCTGATCTTTCCCTTGGATAGGGGGTGCGGGATCTGTTTGATAAGGGAAATTAAAAGGACACTGCGCGGTGAACTGTGGTTTGCAGGCTTTAATCTGTGTTGGAAGTCTTCTCTGGTATAAAGATGCTGCGGGATTTCTGTTTGAGCTGTGGATGGTGATGGAGCTGAGTTGCTGGGTGATGACATAGAGGAGAGACTGAATCAGAATAAAAATAAGAACAGTTCAAGGGAACTGGAGTGAAGTCAGGGAACACATATGTTAACAGGTATGCAGAAGCCCTGGACATGAAATTCTCCAGTCGGAGGCAAAGATGTGTGGAAAACTAACCAAAAATCACACTGTAGCTTGTAAATGTAGAAAATTCATTTTAAAAATAAAAATTAAAGTTAAAATAATGTCCTATGCTTATTAATAGGACTTTTTCTTTTTCTGTACTAGATGAATGCAAATAAAGTTGCAGTGTGCTTTAGAGTGGCAGGCAATGTGCTCCAGGGGCTTAAATAAACTATTTCCAGATAACTGCCTCTCAGAATTTCATTTGTTCACTCATCCATTAATTAAAACTATTTATTGATCGACCAATGTGTGATGAGAATTTTTCTAGACACTGAGATACGGCAGTGAATAAAAAATAACCAACTCTCTGAGCCAGGCATACCAAGGGCACGTGCCCTTAATTCCAGTGCTTGGGAGTCAGAAGTGGGAGGAGCATGTCGTAAGTTTGAGGCTAACCTGGGTCTATGGAGGAACACCGTATCTAAACTAAAAGAATAAAAACCAAACAGGGACCAGAGAGATGGATGAGTGGTTAGGAGCTCTTGCTGACCAACCATGAGGCTGGAGTTCAGATCCCAGCACCTCTGGGCATGACTCTAGCAGTGAACCCAGCGTCAACAAGAGGATCGCTAGGGCTTGCTGGCTGCCAATCTAGCTGTGATATGCTCAGGTGTCAAGAAGATACCCTGCCTCCAAGGAACAAGACAGCGAGTGATAGAAGACACACCCCATGCTTTCCTTTGGACTCCACATGAATGCAGAGGCAGGCATACCCGCAACCACGTGTGAACATACACCATACATATATTTATGACAATCCCACATATGCCCACACAAACACATATACAAATAAATAAACAACATCACTGCCTTCTTGGAGTTTGCATCCTAGTGCAGA
This sequence comes from Lophiomys imhausi, assembly GCA_907164525.1. Lineage (NCBI taxonomy): Eukaryota > Metazoa > Chordata > Mammalia > Rodentia > Muridae > Lophiomys > Lophiomys imhausi. Next base: position 3,777,596 of record CAJQZJ010032761.1, read on the forward strand.
AAGGAAAACAATAAGCATAAATAATGAGTGCATCACCTCCAATGGCACTCTGCTACATCCACGGATCAGTGCCTTGTTCAACCCACATCAAAGAGCCTCTTTCAGTAGATGGAAATTAACACAGAGACTCTCAACTAGACAACTTACTGAGAGTGAGAGACTTTAGAGCACTCAGTCCTAAACAGACTCCATCAGACTCCTTCCCTTAAGACTCAGGTATCTATGTGGAGCAGGAGGCAGAAAGATTGTAAGAGCCAGAGGGGATGGATGATACCAAGGGAACAGTGTCTTGCAGACACAACAGGACTGATAGACCTATGAACTCACAGAGACTGTGACATCATGCACAAGACCTGCACAGGTTCAAGCCAGATGGAGTCCCAGCACTGAGAGGAGAAAGTGGACCCGGGGTCACATCCTTAACCAAGAAGCTTCTGCAATTGATACCCACTGGTAAAGGGAAAATCAGTTTTCTTGAATGGAGTCTTACTGGGTTTATCAACCACATTTCAGGGCAGGCCCTATTCTCAGAAACAGTTGACCAACACAAAACTAACTGAGCGAGTCCCCAATTAAATGCTTTCTTTTATATGTTGCTTTGGTCATGGTGTTTCTTCACAGCAGTAGAATAGTGACTAAGACCGTATTCCACAGGATAGATATCTAAGTAACAAGTGGTAAAGGCACACAAGGCTTCCAAGACTATAGTTAGAAATCTGGCTTCTTTTTCCTCAATGACATGGGGGCTTTTAGCTGAACAGTGTCACAATCTAACTGATGGTTAAAATACTCTTTCTTGCTATTTACATTGGTGTTAGGTGGTGGTTCAGGAAAGTGTGTTTTGCAAAAGCCAGGGAGGTACTTGGGGTGGCAGTGGTGAGTCAGATACTGGACATTTATTGTAGGCAGAACTGGTAGAATTTGCTGATGGATTGGGCTGAAGTGTGGCAGAAAGAGACGAGTCAAGATTGATCCAAGGCTTCAGCAACTGGTATAATGGAGCTGTGATTCTTTGTAACAGACTTCAATAGTCCTAGCACGCTTCCCTTCTCCAGCATTTGACTCCTCTGACATTTATCATCAGTCTCCTGATAAAAGGCGAAATAATAAAATAAGATGACCACAGTGAGTGATTTGTGAGATCCAAGGATATTGTTTTATTTACTCCTTGACAATTGCAAACATGTATGTAATACATTCTGACCCCACCCCCTTTTCTCTTCCCCACCCCCTTTTCTCTTCCCCACCCCAATCACCCCTTCCCAGCAAGTTCTCTCTTATTTTCATGTCATTATGGTTTTTTTTGTTTTGTTTGGTTATTTATTATCAACAGGAACTACATTTGTCTGCACAGATCCTGCATAATGTACAGTCGTGGATGGGGTAAGGGATTGTGGAACCCTACCTCTCCCCAGGGAGATACTGACAGTTGGTAGCTTCTGGGGATGAGCCATTGTCTTCAATGGTATGGCTAGTTTGCCATGCTCCACTGGATAGTTTCACACCACTATTTATATGTGAGCAGCCCTAGTTAAACTTAGTGGTTTTTTTGGTTATCTAGTTTGGTCAACTAGATCATTGGGTCTATGGGTATAAATTGAAATATTTAGGAGGTAGTTTAGCAACATGTCCATTTAATGAGGCAAAAGCAGCAAGCTCATCCTTGGGCTTGTGATCTGTCTAGCCACAGGCTTTTTACCACATCCATATCACCAGGCATGAGCTTTCTCTTGTGGAGCAGGCCTAAGAGCTAAGCAGAAAATAGTTGGTTATACCTATAATAGTCATGCCATTATTACACCAGTAGGCATATCTTACTTGACACATTAGTATTATTCTTGCAATGTCCACAATTTGGAAAGACTGCTTATGACTGTCTCCCCCCAGCTGCCTGCATAGCATCTTATGGCACCATGAAAGCTAGCCAGCAAGGATGAAGCTTCTAGCTCACTTTATTGATTTCTTTGTTTTCTACAATCAAAGGTTGTTGTGTCTTCAGCATTAGGAGACCCAGAGTTTTGTTGATATCAGTTATTTTTAGCTTAATTGGGGACATATGAGGGACATCTGTGGTCTCTTTCCCCCACATGTCCAGCATAAGCAAATTAACTTCCCAACCTTGAAATCTGGTTCTTTGATACTGTACCAAGAGGTTTTAAGTTATTGCACACAGAGTACAAACCCACTGTAGCAGTTTGAATGAAAATGTCCCTCACAGGCTCATGTTTTTGAATAATTGGTTCCAAGTTCATAGCATTGTTTGGGGAATTTTAGGAGTGTTGCCTAATTAGATGAACTATGTCACTGGAAGCTGGTTTTGAGAATTTATTCACACCATTCTCAGGTGTTCTTTCTGCTTCTTGCTTGCTCCTCCAGTCATATGCCTGCCTGCTGCCTTGCCTCCCTGTCATGATGGTGATGTATGCTTAACTCCCTGGAACTGTAAGCTCAAACAAACTTTTCCTTCTATAGGTTGCCTTGGCCATGATGTTTTATCACAGCAATAGAAAAGTAACTAATAACCTGCTGTGCTTGTATACTCCTTGTATAGCCTCCTTAATTCTCTATCTCAGGTAAGAGGTGGACCATATATTCTGTTTTGCTATTCTTATCTAGTTGATGTGAGGACCACATGAGATTATCCCTAAACACAATAGGTAATTGGAAAAAGTGGAGATACACTGGTGTTTGAAACCTTGACACATATGAGCACACAGGGAAATGTGTTTTGTGTTTTGCCACTGTGCAATTAGCATACAAGTTGTACAAGAGAAACAAGATGGCATGGACAAGCTCTAAGGATTTCTGCTCAGAAGCATAGAATGTTCAAGAATGTGATTAGTTTTCAACTAATGTCAAGTAGCCTTTTGGTTCAAGATATATCTATCAGACTACAAAGTAAAGATGTAATAGTCATGAATTTACCATACAAGAATTAGAGAGGATATATGAAGTGGTCATGAACTGGTGTGTGTATGTGTGTATGTGTGCAGTGTGTATGCACATGTATGTGTGTGCAGTGTGTATGTGCATGTATGCATGTGTTTGTGTGTATGTGTATATGTGTGTGAGTGTATTATACATGTATGTGTGTGAATGTATGTGCGTGCTTATGTGTGCATATGTATATATATGTGTGTGCATGTGTATGTTCATACATGTGTGTTTGTGTATGTTTGTTTATATGTGAAAGAGTGTATGTGTGTGTACATGCATGCGTACACATGTATGTTCTGGAGGAAATCAGTCTCTGGGATGGAGATGAAGAGATAATGGGAAATCATCACTTAACATCTGCTTTTGTCTGCCTTATATGCTGCCTGAAACACTTGTCTCCTGTCCCACTATAGTAAGTGGAAAGCAAGAGTCCCAGACTCCCATGGGGTGATGTCCCAGTTTGGACAGAGTGAAACAAAGATGGAAGTGTGAGTTGACTCGAGTGTGAGGAGTGTCTGGCCTTTGGTATGGGGACACAGACAGTGGAAGAGGCATCAATCCCCATTGGAAAAGGAGCTTGCTGGCTAAAACAATGAAGAATCAGAGACACGACCAATAAAAAAGCAGGAAACTGAATGTTAAATGTCAATTGAAGTGAAATTACTAGAATAAACAAGGGCCTAAATAATCAAAATAATAAATGTCTAAAAGAAAGGAAAATACTAGCAAAACATAGCATAAAAACAGGGAAAAGTTTGTACAAAATGTATTGGAGGAGTAGAGAATATAACATAAAGAATGAAGAGAATGAAGCAACGGGGGTAGAAGGGAAACACACTGAGAACTTTCTCCCCCAATGCTAAGAGAGATGAAAACCAGAACTAAAAATGACATAATTTAATAGGAGACCCAGTGATAAAGAACTTGGCACAAGTGACAATGTTTAGGGGATTATGAAGAAACTGGAAACCATGACCACTATTTGTGAGGATATAAAATGATGTAGCCTTTGTGGACAATAGTATGGCAACTTTCCACAAGATTAAAAACAATGAAGAATCAGAGACATGACCAATAAAAAAGCAGGAAACTGAATGTTACATGTCAATTGAAGTGAAATTACTAGAATAAACAAGCAAAGGGCTTAAATAATCAAAATAACAAATGTCTAAAAGAAAGGAAAATACTAGCAAAACAGCATAAAACAGGGAAAAGTATGTACAAAATATGTTGGAGAATATCTAGCAGACTACATCTCATCTGGATACATACCCCAGAGAGTCAGAAGCAGGGCCTTGAAAAATATTTGCATATTTATTTTGAGGGTATTGTTACTCACCATCATCAGAAAGTAGAAACCACCCATATGTCCACTGATGGGTACTCAGATAAACAAACTGTGGGTTTGGTCAATTAATTCTGCCTTTATGAGGAATAAAATTCTGACACAAGTTTATGACATGTGTAAACCTTGTGGATAAACCTTATGATGAATAAACCTTATGCTAAATGACAGAAAGTGAATGATTCTTTTTGCCTGAGAACTTCAGGAAGTTTAGTTTATAGAGACAGAAGGTGAATGGATCACTGCTGTTTCCAGAGTATCATGTAGGATGAAGAGTTCTGTGGATGGATGGCTGTGTTGTTCACACTCAACACGAAATGTACACAATGCCATTGAACCGCACACTGAAAGATGGCTACAATGCTAAGTTTTATGTTATGGATTTTTGCCTGTTTTCAAAAGACAAATTCTCACATTGGGTCTTAAAAGATCAACTATTTATTGTCTGAAAGGGACAAACATAAATGAAACAGGAGGAATGCAAATAGAAGGATAGATGAGAAAAGATAATCCATATATATATATATATCAAGCGGGGACAGCAATCTTAGCATTTGACATTAGGATTCAAGACGGAGATGTCATGAGAGACAAAGGGAATCTTATTACACTGCTGGCAGGAATGACAGGATAAGCTGCTATAACTAAAAGTGACAGCAGTAAGGGGCTGAACTGATTTCTGATCACAGGAAAAAGCATGTGGCAGGAGATTTCAAGGGCTAGAAGACTAGCATGAACTGGAGTCATAGAACACAACTGACCATATTAGCTTAAAATGGAGGTTTGAACCTATGGGCCTGGATGGGAGGACCTGACTTAGAAAAGGGTATGAATGGACAAAGATAATATGTGATTCTGGCTAGTATGGTAACTGGCCACCACTGCTACCCGTAGGCTACATATTTTCTATTTGACTGTGCTGCAAGAATCTCACCACAATAGGACAATAAACCTGCCTATCTTAATTGAGTAGATTCTCCCTATAGGAGGGGAAAAATAAAAGGTCCACTCATTCAGCAACTATGGTCAGGTATCAGTGGGGGATGGAACAACTGTGGCCATAGCAACACTGGCAGGCAGGGACCAGTGTGGATGCTCTTGACTGTCACCTGATGCATCGATTGGGAAAAGATCTTGCTATGTTTTAAATGTGGATATCTCCCACAGGATCCTATTTTGACCATGGTTCTTCAGCCAGCAGTGCTATTTTGTGTGGCTGGGGAGTCATTGGGCCATGAAGTTTTGTTAGCAGAAGTAGGTTCATTAAGAGAGTGACTTTGAAGGTTTTAGTCCAGCTTGTGGTTCTGCTTACTCTCTTCTCTCTAGTCTACTATGATTTAAACATCTGCCCTCTGCACATCCCTGCTACTGTCATGATGCTAACAAGTATGGGGGCAAGTAACGATGAACTAAATTTTCTGAAACCAAGAGTTTAAACACATCATTTCCCTCTTAAGTAGCTTTCATATGTCAGTAGTGATTATAGTGATGCAAAAGTAACCAATAAAGGTCTCTAATGGGGACTGGTTTTATCCTGATGAAGAAGTTATCACCTACTGTAATATGAGAATGGGCGGGACTCAGCAGCATCCTTATAATTATAAGGATACATAGTGTGTGAGGGAGGCACTCAAGACCATTCATTGTCTAAGTTACTTTCTTATTGCTGTAACAAAACATGATAACCAAGGTGACTTAACAAAGATAACATCTAATTGGCTTTCAGTTTTAGGGAGTAAGTCCATGCTCATCATGGTGGGGAGTATAGCAGTGACTTACCTAAGGCTATATACCAGCCACGGCATAGTTGAGATATGGATTGAGTTTTCAAGCTTCTCTGGATTCCCTGCAAGCTCTTACCCTCCTATTATTTTCTATTCCAGGGTCACCCATCTGATCGTTTAACTGTTCTATTTGCATATCATAAATAAGGAAAGTTTTGTTTACATAGCAGGAGGTAAACGTGTCCCACACATACAACGTAACCAGGGTTGGATAATGGGCTGTATAAAGACAGATGTGACAGGAGGCAGGCTGGCCTTGAATGACCCCCACTATCAAATGGAAACTTTGTGTCTAAGCCATGGAGCCCCAGATCTTCACTGACACTTGCTAATTACAGTAACTAATTAATATGTCATTGGCCTCTAATCATGAAACCAGACAAGATTAGTAATGACGAAACCATGGCAATTAATTTACAACTACCTACAAGCTTTTCCTTGACCCCGCTGAGCTCACTTCAGATCACTGAAGCAGGAGATCTGCAGGCAGGGGCACAAAGAGTGTCAGGAAAAAGATGTGAATCTGGAGGCTTTATAGAGCTGGAGCTAAGCCCTTGCACCAAGTGGCCAGTCCCATGTAATACATGAAGGAGTTGAGTTATAAGACGTTCCCCAACTCCAAACTGATCAAATTGTATAGTGGAGCTTCCAGTAAAATTAAATTTAAATCATGTGACCCAAGGGTGGCTTGTAAAAGGCCTCAGAAGTAAGGAAGCCCGGATTTGGGTCTCGGTTTGGTATTCAATAGATACTCTGTTCTGATCTGCAGAGCTATTCAAAAAGGAAAGAAACAACAGATTGGCACCTTAGAGAATCATCCTCAGTTATTGCTCTTTGTTTCCTCCTCTTCTTTGCTGCCCCAAAGTATGCAAAAGTAGTCTCTGCCTCTCTCTTGCAGCACACCTGTCTGTAGCCTCACTTCCCTGGGTCCTACATAAGGGAATTGCTGTGTGTCTGATTTGTATTCTCCCAAGAGCTTTCCAATGAGCCCTATACCTGCAGCTTCTCTTCGCTTGAGTCAGATTTCCACATGAAACTCAGGAACACTGACAAGAGCCTACAGCATGCACTCTAGTCGCCGAATCCCCCTCATAACTGGATGTTAGCTGGGCTGGAACATCCGTTATGCACATTACAGACTTGGAGCTCCCAGATCACATGTGATTTGTCTGTCCTCTTGCCTCTGCAGTTTTGTAACCGTTTTTTAAAAAATCATACTTAAATACATGATATAAAATTTCTGCTTTCTTATAACTATAAATACAATACAAAACAACAGAAATAAATAGGCCACGATTATAAGAGTTATATGGCTTAGCATACATTCCCAATGTCCAGTCCATATGTATTTGGCACCTGACTTTAACATTCTACTATCTAACCATCTCCATGAGTTTAAAGTTCTATATCTAACTCAGCTTTCATACTAACTTGCCTCATAATTTTAAAAATATCTTCTTAGATCCAGAACACCCTCTTGATTCCTAAACAACTCAAAATTTAACTATGAGACTCTAGCTATCTATTCTTCAACCACCTCAGAGACCTGAGAGGGATAAATATATCTGATTATATAGGAAGTGCAGGGCCTACAGCTTCCAAAACTAAAAAATGACATACCAGTGGCTGCCTGGACATTATTTGGACTGAAAGGGAGAGCTGTTGGGGGGAAAAATAAATACCTTAAACTAAAAAAAAAAAAAAAGGGAAGAGGATGGTGGGGTTGAGGGGGGAGGAGGGTGGAAGGGTGGGACTGGAGGGGGGAGTAGGGAGGGGATTGTGATTGAGATGTAACTTGAAGAAATAAAAAATAAATTATTAAAAAAATTTCTGCTTTCATGCTTTATTCAAGTGTATTAATTACAATGCATGCAAATGTATCTATTACGCTCACAATGCTGTGCAACTATCACCACCATCTAATTCAGTTTATTCAGCACTCCAAACAGAAACTCCTTTCCTGAAGCAATGGGCTCCACCTCCATCCTTTGATGATGATTTACGCCTCTTTCCTCGTGGATGGTCCTAGTCTAGATTGTTTATGTAAGTGTAGCCATACACTACTTGTTCTTCCATGTCTGGCTTATTTCATTCATAAAAAGATTTTGAGGTTCATTGATTTTGTAGTAAGTCTTCACCAACATTTGCTATTTTGCCCTTATATAGAAAATACTTTCAGTTTTTCTTTCTTCACATGTATTCATTGTATGTATCATGGGTTTTAAAAAGACACTCCTGTCCATGTGTATTCTGTACTTTGCCATGTTATTCTCCCTCACTAGTTTGCTCTAGTCCCTCCCGTAGACAGTCTTGCTTCTACGCTCATGTATCTATATAAAATTTGGAATCTATGTATGAGATAAAACATTTTATTTGGTTCTCCAGGTCTGCCCCATTTTGCTTAATATGATGATCTTCAGATGAATCCATTTCCTTGTAAATGACATTTTCATTCTTCTTTATGACTAGAGAAAAACTCTGTTGTATATGTTTACCACATGTCTTAGTCAGTGTTCCATTGCTATGAAGAAACACCATGACGATGGCAACTCTTATACAGAAAAGCATTTAATTGTGGCTTGCTTACTGTTTCAGAGTTTTGAATCTAGTTTCATTCTTCTATATGTGGGTATCCAGTGTCTGAGCATAAATTGGTTGAAGAAGCTGTCTTTTCACCAATGTTTGTGTCTTTATCAAAACATCTTTATCAAAACTCAGGGGGCCATAGCTATGTGGGTTTACTTCTGGGTCTTCTAGTCTCTTCCACTGGTCAGCTCGGCTGTTTTGGTACCAGTGCTGTATGATTTTTGTTACTATGGCTTTGTGGTTATGATACCTTTAACAGTGCTTTCTTTCTGCTTTAGCTGTTGATGAGTTTTAAGAACACTTTCTTATTCATGGGTAGACTTTCCTTTGACTTTTGATGGGGATTGAATTGAATATATAGTTGCCTTTTGAAAATGTAGCCATTTTCACAATAAAAGTTCTGCTCATCTAATATCATGGGAGGCCATTGCATCTTCTAGCATCTTCTTCAATTTCTATACTAAATACTTAAAGGCTTTGTGGTAGACATATTTCTCTTCCTTGGTTAGGCTTATACTTAAGTATGTGAATTATTTGTTCATGTTTTGGTGATGCTGTAAATGAGATTTCCCCTGATTCTTTCCTCAGCATGTTCATTATTGACATATAGAAAAGCTACTGGTTTTTAAAGGTGATTTTTTTTATCTTGTTACTTTGAAGGAAGTGTTTATCAGTTTTTCAATGAAGTCATTAGGATCTCTTGTGTACATGATCATATTCTGTAGATAGGATATTTTGACTTCTTTCTTTCCCATTTAAAGAGTTTATTTTTTCTCTTATATGACCACTCTAGCTAAGACTTAAAGCTCTATATTGAATAAAAGTGGAAAATGTATGCATTTGTAATTCATTCTTGATGTTAGCGGTAATGCTTTGCAATTTCTCCTACAGTATAAGATTATATAGTATAAGTGTAAATATAGTTTAAGATAAGTTTGTTGCATATAACCTTTATTGTTAGAGCTATGTTCCTTCTATTCTTAATTTCTTCATTGCTTTTAATCATGGAAAAATGTTGAACTTTGTCAAAGGTCTTTCCTGCACTGAGTCAATCATTTGATTTCTGCTTACTATAACCTTTATTAAGTATATATTTACGTGATGTTTTTAATGACTTGCATATTTGAACTATTCTCCAATCCTTATACTGAAGTCAACTTGGTCATGGAGAGTGATCTTTTCATATGTTATTGAATTTGACTTGCATATATTCTGTTGAGATCTTTGCAACTATGATTATATAGTTATAAAGATGTTGTGACCTCTAACTTTCTGTGTCGCACCTTTAGATAGCTTGGGTAGAGCAATACTGACTCCACGAAATGAGTTTGGTAGTGTTCCTTCCTTGTATACATTTGGAAACGTTTCAGGAGTTCTCTATAGGTCTTGAAAAATTCAGTAGTAAATCCACCTGAGTCTGGGCTTTTTTGAACTTTTTGAGAGTTTATTATGCATTAATGCTTGTTAAAGAAAACTGTTTAAGTTGCTTATATCATCAGGTTTAATTTTGGTGGTACATATATTGCTAGAAATTTACCCATTTCTCTTAAGATTTTCCAATTTATTAGAATATAGATTTTCAAAATATACACTAATGATCCTCTAACATTCTTTGTATTTGTTTTATTGCTTCTATTTTTATGTCTAATTTTACTAATTTGGGTCTTATTTAATTCTTTTGGTTAGTTTGCTTAAGGGATTTTCAATCTTGTTTATATTTTCAAAAAATCAACTCTGTTTCATTGATGTTTTATATTATTCTTTAATTTCTAATACATTAATTTCTCTCTGATTATTTTATTAGATCTTTTCATCTACTGCCTTTGAATTTAGCTTGTTCTTCTTTTCCTAACACCCTGAGGTACATCTTTATTTATTTAAGAGCTTTCTTTTTAACACAGGCATTTATAGCTACAAACAACCCTTTTAGAATTGTTGTCATCTTTATACTACAGGTCTTAAGTGTCATGTTTTTATTAATATTGAATTACAGGACTTCTATATTCCCTCCTGATCTCTCTGATAAATTACTTACCACTTAAGAGTATGTTGTTCAATCTCTTTGAGTTTGTAGATTGTTGTAGTTTCTTTTTTGTAGTTCAGTATTTTATTCAAGAAGTACTCTATGTAGTACAGGGATACAGACCACATACAAAGCTGCTCTTGATCACAAATACAGCGAGGATAGATGAGAAAGTGCAGCTAAGGACCAGATAGAAGCCAGTACAGAGAAAACATCACAGGGTAAGAGATTCTGCTTAAACCAGGTTGTCGGGTTCTTGCTGAAGGCAGGACAGCACCATCAGATACCAAGAGTAGAGGATTCTCACTAATCTGACACAGGAGTCTTGCTCCAGTGTAGTTGCATGAACACAAAGACACATTTCAAGGTCCTGAATTACTTGAGAGGAGGAGCCAACCAAAGCTCGACCAGAGTCAGAAAGTCTAAGTCACCTTACTTGTCTCCACCTTGCCGCTCAGTGTAACAACAGCATGTGCAAACTGCCTCTCTGCCTCACTTTTGGGGTAATAGGTACAAAGTCTGTTTCCATGTAATCCTGATGTTTCTTGGTTGACTATCTGGGTCGATGTCTTCTAATAAAAACAGAGTCTTTGTGGTCTTTCCATTTCTGTGTTGATCCTTCCTTGTCTTGTTTGCTTTGCACCAAAGAGTGGGGAAGTGGTTGCTATTATTACTCTGTTTTTCTCTCTCTCTCTGGATATTGTCGGGCCATATGGAAGGCGATCCCTCCCCTGACCCCAGCATGCTTTAGACCCCAGTACCTTTAAGCTCTTCACACTGCTCATTCCTCTTCCCGGGACCTATTGGGTTTTGCTCTAGTCTATAGCTCAGACTAGATTTCTACCAATTGAAACACTGAAATTGTATCTCAAAGTACTTCTACCATGGCTAGAGAGATTCTACAGGTCAGGTCTCAGAGTCCCCTGACATTTGCCCCGAGTTCCCAGAATGGGCTGTGCAGGAAGGAACCATTGCCTCTAGGGTCGCCCAGCCACCATGCACCAGAGGTCTTTTAAAAAGGGATTCTTGACACTGCCCCATTCAAGAGTGGGTTTTTGAGGTCATTACATGGCATCTGAATTCTGTGATTCCTATGCTGCTATAAGCAAATCTGCTCAGAGTGCATCATTAACTGTATTTTTAATCTGCCTCACTTTGGCTTCTGCTTCTCTACTGGCACTATTGCTCTTATATTTTGTATATTGATACAAAATTAAGGTTATATTTGGCTACTTTGGTATAGATCTCTGTGTATTGACACAACTATTTTCCTTATTTGTTGTTAAATGAAATAAAACAAACAGTAGTGACCTGTTGATGTCTCTAGGCACTCTAGCAGGACACAAAGAACCCACCTGACTTTGCCTGCTTCTTTACCCACCTGCAATAAAGCCAGGAGAGGAAAGTTTTCTGGCCAGATTATATTGTAGGAGAGTGTGCTAGTTTCTTATTGCTGCCACGAGCACAGAAGAATGGCTTACTGCAATGACAGAATGGAATGTCTTATGGGTCTGGATGGTAAATGTTCACTTTACTTGCTAAAATCAAGATATCTGAAAAATTCTGTTACTTCTGGGGATTTTAGGGGAGTCTGCTTCCTGGCATTTGCCAGCTTTGCTGGCTGCAAAGATTCTTTTGCCCATGATCCTAGTAATTTCATTACTCCAACCTCTACTGTTCATCACACCTTCTCTTCCTCTATTTCTCCTGCTTGCTTCTTTCACTTACAACAGTCTCTGTGATTATGCTGGACTTGCCTGGATAAAGGAGGGAAATTTTTCCACCTCAAATATATAATCATATCCTCAGAATTTACTTTTGCCACACACTACTTGGGCGATTAAGACATGAATTCGTGGGGAACAAAGGTATATCCTTCAGTCCTATACTTTCAAGGATAAAATAATCTTTCTCTTACCCATGGCCAAGTTTTTGAAGCAAGCCATTCTTCCATTTCAGGATCTCTTGGGGGGATAAGAAAATTGAGGCCAGGAGAGAGAAATGACTTACTCCAGACAGGATAGCTGGTGGTTGGCAGAACTCAAGACTACACAGAAGCTTCTGACCCCTAGAACTTTAAGATTCAAAGACTTGGTGGTTAAGCAGTAAAAAAATGGGTCACAGAAAGAAGCTTGAATGGGTCATTACCTGAGTCTTTTTTCATGGCTTCACAAAACTGTAGCCACCCACACCTGGATAAACCTATTTCCAGAGTTAGTATAAAAGTCATTTCTTTTGCAAAGAGGCACATATATTTGTCATTCTGTGTCTTGTTACTGTCCTGGGGGAACCCAGTATTTTACCTTCCATATTCAATTCCATCTCATTATGTCTTCAACTCAGCTACTCCAATGTGCTTCATAAAGTTTGAGCCAACAGGGATTTTCTCCTGAACCCACAAGACCCTCAGGGACTTTGGAAGGCTCCAGGGCCCAGGAAACCCCATATCCCAGCATGCTCAAGTCAGCAGATTGCATTTCCCCTGAGTTCAGCCATTAGTTCCTGCCTTCTGTCATTTTGTGCCCACCCACGGTCTCCACAGACTTCCAGAAACAGGCCTCCTGCCCACCCTCACCACAGCAATGCCGCTCTCTGCTCCGAGTGACGCCCCGCTCTGCCTGCCCCCCCCCCCCCCCCCGTGTTGTCTGACACTAAGTCAGAGACTGGGGCTGGAATTTTGTCGTTGCTATGGAAGTGGGATCCAGCTCAGTTTCCCGAACTTACAGAGTGTCCAAAAACGCATCTTGCACTGACACACCACTGACAGCCTGTGATGACAGGGATGTACTTTTGAGTGTCATCTTGACAAGGAGCAGGAGCCTCTATCTGCTGGCCCACACGCCAGGCCATCTGTCTCCCAAGATTGTGTGCACACCCCTGGCTCGGATCCTGAGCCTGCCTTGCAGGGGGCTCGTCCTTGCCTGGCCTGGCACCTGCAAAGGGTGAGAAGGCAAGAGCCCCCCAGTCAACGGGCTGTTTTTCTAGAGGAAGGTGAGCCAGGAAGGGATGGAGAAAGCTTGGGGTCATCTATGGCTTTAGCAATGCAAAGGTCACAGTGGGCATTTCAGCCCGGTGACGGAAGGAGGGGAATCAGATCGCCAGTCTTATTGGTGGCCTGAAGGCACAGCTTTGGGATTTCCTTGGCTCTTGGAAAGGCAGCCCTTTGGGGAGGTGCCAGCATTTCCAGGTGGTGTGGGGAGGGCTGCTCAAGACACGTGGATTCCTTTGCTTCCTGCCTTCATCTCCCTCTGTGAGGAAGGATGGAGGAATTCCCAGATTTGGTGGATATCCCAGCCAGCTAATGTCACCAGTTACACAAGATGAAAATTGGGGGCCTGCAGTTTGGAGAAGCAGAATGGTGGGCATCTGACAGGAGAAAGGAAAGATGGAAACAGCAGAGAAGAGGAAAATGTTTCATCTTTTCCTGTTCTCATCCAGTTCAGTCAGCATCCTAGGTCCTGTTCTCTCCCAATTAGGACATGGGGCTTGGCTTTCTGGTTCCTAAAATGCCTACCATGTTGATTTAGTTGGGCAAGGACAGGTAAGCATATGGTCAGGACTCTGCTCCTCCCCATCCATGGCTCTTTAGTTCCCTATTTTATATCTATCAAGGACTTCCTACAACCAGTCCATCTGTGAATGGTGGTACCCCAGGACTTTGTGATCTTCTGTATTCCACTCTGAACTAATATTTTTGGGGATACATCCTTCTTTGTTTTCCTTTCTCCCACTTTTTCATCTCATGAATACGGGGTGCTGGGCTTTATTCCTCTACCTTCTGCAGAGTCATGAGAATTCTGTTTACTGGGGCATCAGGCTGGACAATGATAGCCTCTCCACTGTGTGGCTGGGCTTTGGAGAGCAGCTGTTGGGACTGCATCTTCAACACCGCGTTTCCTGATGCTGGAGGATACCATGCCCAACAGCTATTAGCTGAGAAGTATTTGGCTTGGGTCTCCTCCTAAAATACTCCACACACATAGTGACGACTGCCACCCCTGACTAAGATGAATCTTCTTGTCTACATCTGGTACCAAGGCTGTCACAGATGGGTGGTTTCAAGAAGGAAATGAAGCATGTCTTGATCAGCTGTTGGGACTTAAATGCTGGAGAGGTGCAGAAAGGTAGGGATTGCGATCTGAGAAAAGTATGATTTAGTTCAGGTCATTCTCCAGTTATTCAAGCTTATAGATTGAATGTCAAGCCTTCTTATCAGGCATTGAACTATACAGGTTCATTCCCAAAACTGGAATTAGCTAGATAAAGCATAATCCCAGCTGAGCGAATCTCAAAATCTACCCACAGGAACCTTCTGGCAATCCATAGAACCTCTTGTTGCAACAACAGCCCATCTGCAACCTGCCTTTTTGGAGACGTGAACAATCAAGTAGAAAAACTTCAGCAAAACCACCAAAGACAAGTTTTAGTTTTAGTTTGCTACTAAAAAGAGGGAGCTTATGTCCAACTGTTTTAGTTTTCATGGTTTAAAATTTGAGATAGTTGGAAATGAGCACACCATTGACTAGCCTAAGTGTGATAGTCAGTAGTTATCACTCAGCAATGACTTAGGGGTTGTAATATTCCATAGAGAATGGAAGCCATTGTGTGTCCCTTGGTGATTTTGACAGGTCTCCAGTAGGAATATTCTAAGACAAAGGAGCACCTCTACCAGGAAGCTGGGAGTTAAAGGAGCACCTCTCCCAGGGAGCTGGGAGATGAAGGAGCACCTCTAC
>CAJQZJ010032761.1:3793013-3819288 GCA_907164525.1 Lophiomys imhausi
AGCACCTCTACCAGGAAGCTGGGAGATGAAGGAGCACCTCTACCAGGGAGAAACATGTGGTTTTATAAAATGTATTTTCAATTGTATGAGCCAGGTATCATTATTCTTAAATATATTGGTATAAAGAGAAAACGAAGAGGGGCAACCATAGCCCTCACAGTGTTTGAATTCACAGCAGTCGCAATGCATTGTTTGAAGATTTTACTAAGAATCTTAACAGCTTCCTAGTGCCTATTTGAGAGGATACCTCACTGAGTAACAATGTCTAGCTGATTTCTGTTGAGATGCACCTTTCTGCCACCCCATATTATAGTTAGTCACTAAGTCCCATGTGCTTTACCCATGTTCCTGCCCATGATCTCTACCACCTCCACCCAAGTGTCTACCTACCCCCTCCCCTGCTACCATTCTTATTTTGGTTGCTACAGACCCTCCTAATTGGCTGCTTTTTTTTTTTTCCAAACCAGTCTGCCCTCTATTCATTGTTCACATTGCCTTAGTCTCAAGTTGTTTCCTATTGATTTGCTAAAGAACAAAGGAATGACTAGAAGGTCCTTTGCTACTCAGCACTTGCACAATTGGCCAGCCTTATCTGATGCCACTGTCCCTGGCTCCCTGGCTTGTGCTCCTTGAATAAATTCCTTTATTTGAGATACATGTCTTCATATATTGACTATGATTTAGTTCTTCAAAGAGCTTGTTGCTCCTCAGCTAAAAGAGAAATATGCTTGACTCTCTCCTTTTACTCCCCTCTTGGGCACATTGCTCCACAGGATAATTGAATGGCTTGTAATTTCCTGCTCACCAATGTGAACACTGGGTTCATGTCAGCCTTGACTAAGGTGGGAGCTCCCTAAATGCAAGGACCTCAGCAGGCGTCCTTACATTTGACTATTCCAATGACTAGTGCAGTACTTGGGTACTGAATGAAAGAATAAGTGTAAGGAAATAGATTGTCACTTGGGAGAGGTTCTACTTTTACCCAATCAGAGATTGTCACTACTCCCTTCTATCAAGAACTTCAGAGGAATTTAGAGGTCTGAATTACTGGCACATTCCCGAGTGATAGCCATGTACTCCTAATGACCAGGAGGAAACGGAATGTTTAGACAGTGTTATTGTGGGCAACTAACTTCGACGCAGCAGATGCTTGTTGAAATGAAAGTTGCGTGAGATTGCATCCTAACCTTCCAAACAGATGCTGCCAAGGCTGAAAGGGTAATTGAGATGGAGGTGTGAGAAGACTTTCAACAAATGGTAATCATGCAGCCACATGAAAGTTAAAGAGCTTTGTCCTCTCTGAGAGGCCCACCAAGTTCGCTGTGTGATGAATCCATGCAGAGACATGTCATGACTGGCACTGGATTCTGGTTTTCAAGTGGAGTTTGAAAGAAATCAGGTGATGGAGTGAGGTAAGGGAAATGCAGGGTCCTGGGTCCTGTAATCTAAGGTGGGACTGAAGAGCTCTGAGCCTCAAGATGCTAGCCTATCAAGTGGGAGGACGGATGAAGGACTACTAATAAGGATGAAACACATGGTGTGAACAAAATGTTCGACCCTAAACCTACTCAGAGGTTAACTAGTTTCTTCATTTTGGAGGCTTTAAATCTTCTGTAGATCCAGGGTCCACTCTTGTTGCAAGAATTCTGTCCCTCTTCCTACTGGGATTGATGGAAACCTCAGATTAGAGAACACTTATCCTCAGAGCCATGGGCCCCGGATGTCTGTGCACCTGGCACGCCTGTGCTGTCTCTCACCTCCGGGTAGTATTTCGATTTGTGCACTTTTGCTGAGACTCTCTCTGGCAATGTTGACTTATCTCTCACCCCACTAAGTTCCATTCTCCTCCTCCCGACAGCCTTGCCTAATGTACTTATTCATTCAATTTAAATAAATCGAACACGGGCCTATGACAGCCGATAAGTGAGTCACACAAGAACAAACAGAAGAGAAAGCTCTGCAAATAGTCAAATGTCAAGGAAGAATGGAAAACTGTCCCCACAGCTCCAACGAACCTCGGATGTCTGATATTTATGGCCAATTGATGTCATTAGAAAGTAAATAAGCCCTCTTATGCTGCATTACATAAGATTAACTGCAAGCAATGGAGTTTAAATAGCAGAGATAAGTGCAGATGGAAATAAACCTGTTTAAAGTTAGAAATATTTGATGGGCCTCCTCGCTGCTTTTAAGATAATTGATCTGTATATCTATATTGAATCTCACCATAAAAGCTTTGAAGAGACTTATGGCAAAGTCTGTTCAGGCCCAAATCTCATTTCTCTGGGGCCACCCAGCCGGGGGTTAGAACCTTGCCAAAGAGAAACTCAGGCTGGGGAGTGGAAAGAAAGGAGAAAAGTCTTACTGTACCCAGTCTCCTATCACATCCCCCTTTCAACCCCAATTTCCTGGACAGCAGCTAAAACTAAATGATGGGCTGGTAGGGGGTTTGAAACTACTACATGCGGTGACACTAAAGGAAGTATAGTGGGTTGCCATGGAGAAGAAAAGGACAAGGTGGGCTCAGAAGAGGCTGCGTCTCACACTAGGAGTGTTCAGCAATGCCACACACAGTTCAGCATCTCTTAAATGAAATTTTACTTCCCATACTGTCAGTTGTCTACACTCAACTATGATCCAAAAATATTAAATGGAAAATTCCATTTAGACATACATTCTTTGTAGGTTTTTCATTTGATTACCCTTCTGAATAGCCTGGCAAAAATGTATCTTCCTGCTTGGTCCCTTCTTGGATGTGGGTACCTTTTTGTTCAGTGTATCCATGTTGTATATGGTACATATCCATTGGCTACTTAGAAGCTGCTACTGCTATCAGACCGATGCAGTATCTCAGTGCTTGTGTCCAGATGGCCTTTATTCCATTTAATAATGACTCCACCCTGTTATGGTAGTGACATCAGGAGTCTATATGAAGTGATTCCTTTAAGTGAAAATATAAAAGTACAATATGCTGTATGGAGAGAAGGGAACATCTACACAAGTTTTATTAGGTTTCTTGGGACTTGCTGGCCAGCAAGTCTAGCTTACTTATGAGCTACAGATCAGAGAGATACCATGCCTCAAAAAACAAATTGGATGGTGCCTGAGGAAAAACACCTAAGGTTGACCTCTGACCTACATGCATATACACATATATGTGCATGCACACTGTCACACATAAGTATATTCCCCACAATAACACGTACATATATTCACATGCAGAAAAGAATAATAAATAGTAATTCCAGACATTTGTCATAGCAACAAAAGTCTAACACACATAAGTGCTGGTTCTATCTGTCCTTTGTCATGGAGATGAGGCGCTCTAGAGGGGAGATAAGGGGGCAGGACTTGCTCTACTCCAGAAAGCTTATCATCATTCCTCAGGACTAGCCCAGGTAGAAGCTCCTTCTTGGTGACTCCCCCTTGTCTCCCTCTTCTGGGACCCAGGACTTCTTCCTCTCAATTTAAAATGGTGTCATTATTTCTTTACTCTTTGATAAGGGTAGACTGACTTGGAGAAGTCTCATATTCTTTCCAGTCTTGACTCACTGCTTAGATATTGGTGTTTGAAACTTCAGGCCATAAACTGAAAACATTCATCGTATTTTAAATTATTAATAAACACCACACACACACACACACACACACACACACACACACACACACACACACGTTTATCCACTGTTCAGTAACTTGACCATGCTGATAATCTTCTGCCAGGTGTATTTCAACATGAATATTCTCTGGGAGCCTTGCTGACAGAAACATTCCCAGAGTCCTCTGCATAGAGCCTGTTCCTAATAGAAGAAAGCTTCTCAGGTGATACCTCAGAGTGGACTTGGCATCTGAGGCTGTCCAGTTGTGTGAGAATCATTTGGGAAGGTCACTAGAAGCATAGTCTCCCAAACTCAATGCTTAAAATTCTGATTTACAAGCCCTGCTGTAAAGCCTAGTACTAAATTTTCTAAGCATTTCCCCAAATACTTGTAAATTGTAGCCAAGCCTGTCAAACACTACTCTCTGCAACAGAATTTTACATTTTGAGGAATGCACCATTTTCAGGATGGGAAACTGAGGAGTACTTAGAGCATAGCACATGAAATTAGTAGATAACAATCTCTGATTCTGTGTTCTCACAGACCACAAAGTTGGGGAGTAACCCTGGCTATTGTTCTGTCTTGCTGAGGTAGGCCAGTCACCTGATCACTTTCCCAAAAGTGAACTCTGTGGATCTGCAAGAAGGGCAGAAGTGGGAGGGATGTGAGATCTGAATCTGGAGGGGGAAAAATAGTAGTGTCCAGAAGTCTTCCTGGAGATTTGAACCCTGGATGTTCTAATTACCCAGTGGGTGCTTCAATTTTGAATATGTAAGGATTATGCTAAGGTAGTTCTCTTCTGAAGCTCTTCACAGGCATTTAAAATGCTCTGAAATGCTTCAGAAGAACCCACGCGTTTTCATGGGTCCTAGGTGAGCCCGGAACATCAGTTCTCAGCCTGTGGGTTGTGACCTCTTTGACAAACTTTTATCTCCCAAAATAATCACATTATGATTCATCACAGTAGCAAACTTACAGTTATGAAGTAGCAACTACAACAATTTTATGGTTTGGGGGTCACCAAAACATGAGGAACTGTATTAAAGGGTCACAGCATTAGAAAGGTTGAGAACCGCTGCCTTACAGTCTCCTGAAAACAGTTGTCTGTAGGCCCTGGGGGTTCTGTCCTGCTTTGATATTCGCAAGTTTCAGTCATTTTGCATATTAAGTGTTCTCTTTCACAGAGGCTTTTAAATAATAATTTTATAACCACATTGGCCTAACATTGATTGGGCTGTATGCACACTGCTGCCCTGGAAAGGCTTAGTCCTGTTATAAGAGATTGTTCCAGCAAATTTCGAAGTTGAACTGTGAATGCAGGGAGTTAGTCGCATGCAAATGTGTGTTGGAGTGACTGGGTCTTAGAGGTACAGGTGACAACTGTAGACAACTGTTGAAACCCTACCTTGTACCCTGCACCATTGATGGCTTGCCACTGGCCACCATCTGTGGATCAAGAATGTGCCAAGGCAGCATGGCTACCACTGTTTCCATCAGAAACGTTTATTTGATCTCCCAATGTTGCTTTCAAGATCGTTAATCTTAGCCTGGCCATGCATTTAGGCTCTCCATAAAGGCAGGTGCATGTGTCCGCACGCAGCTCTGTCAAGCCTGCTAATGTAAGCGTCTGTTTTACAGACCAAGCGGCAGCTGTATTGTTCTGGCAGGGTTACAGCTCTGACATGTGGAATCAATCTTTTTAACCTGTCAATTAATCAGCAGGCAGCTGTCAGCCCAGCTGAAAGGCCTGAAGGACAGTGCCCTTTCAATGGATTATACTGGGGGCAGAGCGAAGTAAAATTGAACACTTCTAGCTTCAAGGAACTCTTGTAGCATTCAAAGCAGGGTTTCACTCTCACTTAAAGAAAACAGGCTATCATTCCAGCTCAGTCCCTCCCCAAGGAAGCTTATCAAGGTATCTGGTGTAAGGAGAAGAGAGTGAGTCCCTGTAGTTACCTCAACAGGTTCAAGAACTCTTTAAAGGGGGGCTGTGTCCCTATCCTGCCAGAGTGACCCCCCCCATCTGACCTGCATCAAGTGGGGCTGTTGTTTATGGTGTCTGAAGCAAGCTATGGTTCATGGGACATGTGGTCATTAGGAGGATTTACAGAGTGCCTGCTGTAGAGAAGCTTGCTTATTAAACCAGGTTTATGAAGCCCTTCCTTGAAAGCATTGCCCTGGGTGTGTGGAAGAATCCAGAGAAGAGGAACGCAGGGTTCCCTCCTTTCTCACCTTATGTTGCAACTGGGGAGACTTCGTGATGGGATCATTGGGGAATGGTCCCTGTGTAGACTATTACATATTAAATGATCCCACAGGCATTTTAGTTCGCAGCAATGGACTACGTGAAATAAGGTTCTCAACAGTTTTCCAGAGGGAAAAAATACTGAGAACCAAGCAGTGGCTGACACTTCTGGCAAGGGTAAAGGATCCCTCAAGTCTACTCTGTTTTTGTTTTTCCTGCTATTCTTTCTTGCTGGTGCATAAATAGTTTAGTTTCTCTCTTCCTTTCTTCCCTCTACAAATATTTATTTAGCACCTAATAATTGTAAAGCCTTGTGCAAGATGCTGTTGGGGAATACCAAGAAGATTCAGACCAAGATGATTTGAGAAGAAAAAACTTTAAAGCCATGCTTCCGGCTCACGGCAATGAGGACTGTCATTTACTCGATTTCTTGTTTGTCCAGCACCAGCTATCTTTCTGCTTTCATTTTCCTTAAGTGCTAATTGGAGTCCATTTGCCTGTGCCATGGACTTAGCTTCATAAGCACGCCAGCTGAACCCACCATCATGTTCTCTGGAAAGTAACACACACCGATTCTCTCCAATTCACTATACAATCTTTCTTAGCTTTGCCGCTTCTGTCCTCACTCACTTGGGCCACATCTTTTGTCTCTCTGAACTCTGGAGTATTGCTTTTAAAATGTGGCTAAAGATGTTCATCTTTGCATCAGTTACCTTTCTGTGAGGGAATATAGGATGGAACTAACTCCAGGAAGGAAGGAGTTGCCTTAGCTTATGGTAGCAGTAGAGCCCGTCGTGGCAGGGAAGGCATGGCGCTGCTAACATGAGGCTGCTTCCTAACATTGGTGGGTCGGGAAACCGAGAACTGAAGATGGAAACAGGGCTTTATCTATAGCCCAAGACTTGCCCTCTGATGCACACTTCTGTCTGGCAGTCAATTTCATAAATGTTCTACAACCTTCTGAATCAATCATTCCAGCTGGGGACCAACTGTTCAAACACACGAGCCTGTAGGAGATATTTTCAAATCATAAAGGCTTGGAACCAGTGGTTCTCAACCTTCCTAATGCTGTGACCCTTTAAAACAGTTCCTCACGTTGTGTTGACTCCCAACCATAAAATTATTTTGTTGCTACTTCATAACTGTAATCTTGCTACCGTTATGAATCATAAGGCAAATATCTGATATTCAGGATATCTGATATGTGACCTCCAAAGTGACTGAAACCAAGAACCACTGCTTTGAACAGTTGTTGCAAGAATGAAACAAGATAATATATGCAAAATACTTTGTACAGTCTTGATTATGGCAGGCTCTCAAAGGATCATAGGTTCTATTGATAGATGTATTTTCTGAGAGAAAACATGGGTGGCTTTGTGAGCATCAGTCTTGGTTCTTCTGTAGAGAATTGCTTGATAGCAGACACAGTCAAAATAGAGTAAGTGTCTGGTAACTGCGGTCCCTCCATGGTAGTGTTATTACCTGCACCAAAAATGGACCCTGATGGTGGGGCTTCTTGTACCTGATATTCAGGCTGCTGTTGACTGACTTAAATCTACTGGGGTTTGTTGGATGGAAACCACCTATTCCTCTAGCTGGAACTAAGAAAAAAGCAGCCATAGGAAGACCCAGGCCATTTGTGGGGGGCTTGAGACGTGAATTCAACGCTAGCAAGCACCCTGCCAGAAGCAGCATGAACAACTAACTCAGTCTTTCTCTTTTGGCTCATGGTGTTCATCATCTGCTTCAAGCAAGCACATGCACACCTGTTGATCTTGGCTTCCAAAAGCTGGATTTTTGGTAGAATATAAGTCTGCGTGATGTAGTGACAGGGGAGCTGGAAAGTTCTTGCTTGTTACAGAGGTGTTTGTCTGTCATTTTGACTTACAAAATGGAGGCTACTTCTTTTTTTTAACATTTATTTATCACTTCAAGTTACATCTCCATCACAGTCCCCTCTCTCCACCTATCCCAGTCCCACCCTTCCACTCTCTCCCCCATCTCCTACCTATCCTACTCCTCCACAGTGGGTTGCCCCTACATATCAGCCCCCCACCCCCTCAGTTCATCAGTCATATGAGGGCTAAGAGCTTCCTCTTGCCCTGGGGCCTACATGGCAGCTCCACTAGGGCAAAGTGTCCCACTAACAGGTAACAAAGTCTATATTCCTGATCCTTTTGGTGTATTGGTTACAGGATAGTTATCCTGTACTACATGGGTAAAATCTAATTATAAGTGAATAGATGCCATGTGCATCTTTCTGAGTCTGGGTTAGCTCACTCAGGTTGAGCTTTTCTAGTTCCATCCATTTGGCTGCAAATTGCATGATTTCCTTGTTTCTGATAGTTCAGTAGTATTCCATTGTGTAAATGTATCACAGTTTCTTTATTTGTTTGTTTTGTATCCATTCTTCGGTTGGGGGACATCTGGGTTGTTTCCAGTTTCTAGCTATTACAAATAAAGCTGCTATGAACATAAATGAGAAGATGCTCTTGTGGTTTGGTGAGGAATCATTTGGATGTATACCCAGAAGTGGTATGGCTGGGTCTTGAGGTAGAGCTATTCCAAGTTTTCTAAGATATCACCAGACTGATTTCCATAGTGATTGTACAAGTTTGCACTCCCACCAGCAATGGAGGAGTGTTCCATTTTCTCTACAGCCTCACCAGCATGTGCTGTCATTTGAGGTTTGTTTTTTTGTTATATAAATTGGTGCCGTTTATTTTTTTAATAAATAAATTTATTTATTTGTTCCTTCAGGTTACATCTCCATCATACTGTCCTCTTTCCCCTCTTCCCAGCCCCGCCCTCCCACCCTCTACCTTCTAACCCTTTCATCCCACTTCTCTGGATTGGAGTGTCCCTACATAACAGTCCCTCACCCCAGTTCAGAAGTCATATGAGGGCCAAGAGCCTCCTCATACACTGGGGGCCTACAAGGCAGTACCACCAGTGAAAAGTGTCTCATTGCCAGGGAGAGAAAACTAAAAAACAAACAAACAAAAAAGTCTATGTCCATGTTCCCTTTGGTGTATTGGTTGTAGTATAGATATCCTGTACTATATAGCTAAAATCTGACTAGAAGTGAATAGATGCCATGTGCATCCTCTGAGTCTGGATTAGCTCATTCAGGATGAGCTTCTCTAGTTCCATCCATTTGACTGCAAATTGCATAATTTCATTGTTTCTGATAGCTGAGTAATATTCCATTGTGTAGATGTACCACAGTTTTTAAATCCATTCTTCAGTTGAGGGACATCTGGGTTGTTTCCAGTTTCTAGCTATTACAAATAAGGCTGCTATGAACATAGATGAGGAAACTTCCTTATGATTCCGTGAGGAGTTTTTGGATGTATACCCAGAAGTGGTATGGCTGGGTCTTGAGGCAAAACTATTCCAAGTTTTCTAAGATATCGCCATACTGACCTCCATAGTGGTTGCACAAGCCTGCACTCCCACCAGCAATGGAGGAGGGTTCCCCTTTCTCCACACCCTCGCCAGCATGTGCTGTCATTTGAGCTTTTGATCTTAGCCATTCTGACAGGTGTGAGATGGAATCTCAGAGTCGTCTTGAGTTGCATTTCTCTGATGATTAAGGATGTTGAGCATTTCTTCAGGTGTCTCTCGGCCATTAGGGATTCCTCCTTTGTGAATTCTCTATTTAGCTCCGTCCCTCATTTTTTGATTGGATTATTTGGTTTCTTGGAATTTAAATTCTTGAGTTCTTTGTAGATTTTGGATATTATCCCTCTGTCAGATGTGGGGTTGGTGAAGATTTTTTTCCCAGTCTGTAGGCTGCCGTTTTGTTCGAATGACAGTGTCTTTTGCCTTAAAGAAGCTTTTCAGTTTCATGAGGTCCCATTTATTGATTGTTGGTCTCAGGTCCTGAGCTGTTGGTGTTCTGTTCAGGAAGTTGTCACCTGTGCCAATGAATTCGAGGGTTTTTCCCACTTTTTCTTCTAGTAGATTTAGTGTGACCAGCCTTACGTTAAGGTCTTTGATCCACTTGGACTTAAGTTTTGTACAAGGTGATAAGTATGGATCTAATTTCATTCTTTTACAAGTGGACATCCAGTTGGACCAGCACCATTTGTTGAAGATGCTGTCCTTCTTCCATTGTGTGGTTTTGGCTTCTTTGTCAAAAATTAGGTGGCCATAAGTGTGTGGGTCCATTTCTGGGTCTTCAATTCGATTCCATTGATCTACTGGTCTGTTTCTATACCAATACCATGCTGTTTTTACTACTACTGCTCTGTAGTACAGCTTGAAATCTGGGATGGTGATACCTCCAGATGTTTTTTTTTTGTTTTGTTTTGTTTGTACAGGATTGATTTAGCTATTCTGGGTTTTTTGTTGTTCCATATGAAATTGAGAATAGCTTTTTCCAGGTCTATAAAGAATTGTGTTGGTATTTTGATAGGAATTGCATTGAACCTATATATTGCTTTTGGTAGGATGGCCATTTTTATTATGTTGATCCTACCTATCCATGAGCATGGGAGATCTTTCCATCTTCTAAAGGCCTCTTCAATTTCTTACTTAAGGGCTTGAAGTTCTTGTTGTACAGGTCCTTTACTTGCTTGTTTAGAGTTACCCCCAGGTATTTTATATTGTTTGTGGCGATTGTGAAGGGGGTTGTTTCCCTTATTTCTTTCTCAGCCCATTTGTTGTATAAAGAAGGGCTTCTGATTTTTTTGAATTAATTTTGTATCCAGCCACCTTGTTGAAGGTGTTTATTAGCTGTAAGAGTTCTTTGGTGGAATTTTGGGGTCGCTTATGTATACTATCATATCATCTGCAAATAGGGATAGTTTGACTTCTTCATTTCCAATTTGTATCCCCTTGATCTCTTTTAGTTGTCTTATTGCTGTAGCAAGAACTTCAAGTTCTATATTGAAGAGATATGGTGAAAGTGAACATCCTTGTCTTGTCATTTCAGTTTTTAATCTTAGCCATTCTGACAGATGTGAGATGGAATCTCAGAGTTGTCTTGAGTTGCATTTCTCTGATGATAAAGGATTTTGAGCATTTCTTCAAGTGTCTCTCGGCCATTAGAGGTTCCTCCTTTGTGAAATCTTGGTTTAGCTCTTTCCCCATTTTTTTGATTGGATTATTTAGTTTCTTGGTGTTTAATTCCTTGAGTTCTTTATAAATTATGGATATTAGCCCTTTGACCAATGTGGGTGTGGTAAAGATCTTTTCCCAGTCTGTAGGTTGCCGTTTTGATCAAATGACAGTGTCCTTTGCCTTACAGAAGTTTTTCAGTTTCATGAGGTCCCCTTTAATGATTTCTGTTCTTAAAGCCTGTGCTATTGGTGTTCTGTTCAGGAAGATGTCACCTGTGCCAATGAGTTCGAGGCTTTTTCCCCACTTTCTCTTCTATTAGATGCAATGTGTCAGGCTTTGTGTTAAGGTCTTTGATCCACTTGGAATTAAGTTTTGTACAAGCTGAATGGTTAAATAACCACTCGAAAGCTGGGTGGTGTTTTTTACTAAATAACAAATACTAAATGATGCTTCTGGTCTCTTTGGCAATGTAGAATGGAAGAAAGTTGTCCATCCCATTCAGAATATCTCATTGGTGTATTGAATGTGCTGTAGGATCCAGAAACAAGGGGCTAGGGTTTTACACTTCTCAGTTACACTATGGAGCACAATGTCTCCCAAGTGTTTCCTTTTGTCATTAGAATGGTTGTTACTTGATACAATGAGGCATTTCTCTGTGTTAGATTTATCATCACTGTAGCGAAATATCTGACACAACCAAATTGAGAGGATGAAGGTCAGGATTTCAGAGTCTCAGCTTCTGCATACTACCACACACGTTGGGAAAATGTCATAGCAGCAGGAGCATGTATTAAACTCTGTTCACTTCAAGGCAGACAGGAAGCGGGGGGGGGGGGGAAGAAACCAGGGACCAGCCCTAATCTTCAAGGCACAGTCTCAGTGGCCTGCTTCCTCCAGCTAGGACCCACCTCTTAAATACTTCACCACATCCCAAAATAGCATCATTGCCCTCTGGGGATCAAGTATTCAGCACATGAGCCTGTGGGGCAGACATTTCATGTTCAAATCACACAGCAGGATTTCTAGCAGAAGGCTCAGGCTAGTGGAAGTCCTACCTCTGTCCTTGAGTAACCAGGAATCAGCTGAAGCAGCACCTTGCTTACTTACAAACTCAGGATTATTATTAACGAGTTGGTATGGTTTACAATGAACTAATGAGTACAAGTACTTAGCAATATTTGAACTGCTCAACTCCTAAGTATTGCTAGAATTCCTTTCTTGTCCAATCTAGATCTGTTGCTGTGGAACTGAATAGAGCAAAGAAGAAAATCCAAAAGGGGGCAGTTTTGATGTATGAAGCAAAGCTATGTGAAAACATTTGTTGAGAAACACAGGATTTAAGGACAGAAAGTCTATGTAAGTCTTTTTCTATGAAGAAAACAAACCAACCAACCAAAAACAAGTAAGAAAGAGTTGACAAAACAAGTGTGGTAGCTCACACCTGTAATCTCAGGACTGGAGAGAAGGAGGTAAGAGCACCAGAAACTCAAGGTCATTCTTGGACATGTAGTGAATTGAAGGCCAGTCTGCAACACATGAGACCCTGTTTCAAGGAGAGAGATGTGGGAGGAGGAAGAGAAGGAAGTGAAGGAAGATAAGGATGAAGAAGAAAGGAGAGAAGGAAGGGAGGGAAGGGGAAGAAAACAGAGAGGAGTGGAGAGGAGGAGAAGAGATGGGAGGAGAGGAGAGGGGAGGGAAGGGGAAGATAGGGGAATAGAGGGGAGGGGAGGGGAGGGGAGGAGACATTTGCTCATCACACTAATGAACTTTCTCCATGATATGAACTGGTACATACTGCTGCAGCCATGGCAATTGCTAATGATTGCAAGAACAGACAGGCTCCGGCCTGACTTGGAGCCTCTGCTATCTAAAGTCTACAATAGCCTTACCATAAGTGAGTCTCTGCCTCAAAGGGATTCTTGGTGACCACTGTTCCCATGGACTCAAGCCACCACCACCTTCAGCCACATAGCCATTTCCTACAGCAATTGGCAGTGTACAATCATGGTTGTAATTATACGCACCAATATTCTCCC
The DNA here is from genome assembly GCA_907164525.1 of Lophiomys imhausi. Classification (NCBI taxonomy): domain Eukaryota; kingdom Metazoa; phylum Chordata; class Mammalia; order Rodentia; family Muridae; genus Lophiomys; species Lophiomys imhausi. The sequence continues at coordinate 3,805,961 of CAJQZJ010032761.1, forward strand.
CTTAGACATGGAAGCAGCCACTGAGCCCAGCTGTGATCACTTCGGACATCCCATTGATCACCACCAGAACACCATCAATCATCCCCATGACTGAACTTCATGCATATATGATCCCCCAAATCTAGAGGGGAACCTTCCACATATTTGACAGACAAATATGGGGTGCAGACCTAAGCAGAGTTAAGTGCCAAGAATGGGGCTACAAAGATGAGCCTAGGAAATCTGAGCAGGAATCTGTCGTCTATTGAAGACAAAAACCCCTCCTCCGCCATCCTGGGTTGAGTTATAAAGATACTCAGGTGGTTGAGGTTACCGTGTCCCTTCATAGACCTGCTGTGTGAAGTTCATTCCTTTACTTACCTGCCTGGTAGAGGCCATGAATGAAGGCTAGGTAACTGTAAGAGGAAGATGTCTACACCTATAGCAGTCCTCAGCTGAAAGGGCTTAATTTGATCCATCTTCTAAGCCCACCAGTAAATCCCTCTGGCTCTGCAATCTAACCCAGAAGATAATCTTAGAAGGGCGGGAATCGCAGCATTCTACTTGAAGGAAAGGTTTAGAGCCAGTATCAAGCTACTGCATGTATGTGCATGTGTGCATGTATGTGTGTGCATGTGTGCATGAGAGTTTGCTTGTTTATTTGCATGCATGTTTGGGATATATGGGTATTTTTTATTTGTTTTTACTCTCCTTTTTTCTTAATGTTTCAGCAGTTTAGTTTCTCTTTCTAACCAATTATTTTTAATATAAGTATGTGTAACTTCGAATATTGATGGTTAAGCCACTTCTTATCTCACCAGCATAGATCATGACTTCTCTGTGTGTACAAAGTCTTCTCCTTCTACATAGGCTACAGTCTCCCTGCTTCCTCTCATACTGCAACCCATTTGCCTTCCTTCATGCTCATACTTTACTCCCCTCTCCCCCTCCCACTTTCCTTCATACTCTTTAAATAATCTATGAACCACACCTTCTCCAACACCTTGGTCTGTGAACCTTACAGGGCTTACAAGTGCAACACAAATGGTCCCTTGTTTTATTTATTGGCAGACCAGGAATTCCAATGATTCTCCCCCTGATAAACAGCTGCAAGAAATGTAATTCTTTGTGAAGACAGTGCCTATATGGGGGACTCAGAGAAAACAAAACAAACAATCCTTAGACGTGGAAAGTAAAGAAGAGTTAAAACTGGAAATGCATCCTTTCAACAGGAGCCCAAGACATATGGAAGTGCAAAGATTATCGGACTGTATATCTGTACCCCTTCTTTTCAGACTACCCATAGACCAACTCCCATACTCCCCCACTTTTCTTCTCTCAGTTTCTCCTTGTATTTTTTCCTCTCCTCTCCTCCTCTATATCAATCTAATACTAATTGCTACACTGACCATGTGTTCTCCTGCTTTTCTTTTCTTTTCTTTTCTCCCTATCCATGACCACAACTAATACATTAGGACACATAATACTGTTGATGCCTTTCACTTCCTAAAACAATGGGAACTCAAGGGGATATTGTTGTGCAGCTATTATTCTATTTTCATGGTGGGTTTATCCCTGAATAGTGACTGGTGTTGCCAACAATGTTCAGTTCTCAAGAAGGAATTGATACCCTGAACACTCTTTAACAGAGGAAAAGTGACACCTCACCCTATTCCAATTTAATCCCCCTTGAACAGTGCAAGCATATTCACTGAAACAAGAAAGGTGACCTTAAGTAAAAAAATCAAAACCTCTTAGCCAATAACTCTCTCCATATGCTTGAGTCCCCATTCAAAAAACACAAATAACATTTTTTTAAAAGCCTATACACCTTCCCCCCAAACCACCAACCAGTTGGCCCATCAGTGACAGTGGCTTAGACAAAATGAAATGCCTGAAATCTCTTTATTGTAATGAACTCACTAATAAAAGTATGACACAACTAGATCTAAGGTAACCATTCAAACAAGCACCTGCCCAGTGAAAAACTCTATGCAGCTCTGTGAACTCTCTACCATTAGAGTGGACATTCTGGAGCTGTGAACATTCACTTAAGGCTTACATGTCCATAATCAGTTATATTTTTGTGTACTTTTCTACCAAACAGGAAAAAAAAAAAAACTAACAGAAGCTACAGAGATGTCTCAGTGATTGCTGTCTCCTCTTGTTGCTGATAGGCATGCAAACTTGTACAACCACTTTGGTAATCAATCTTGTGATGTCTTAGAAAATTGGGAATAGTTCTACCTCAAGACCCAATCCATACCACTCCTGGTCATATATCCAAAAAATTCTCCACCAAACCACAAGGACATCGCCTCAACAATGTTCATAGCAGCTTTATTCATAGTTGCCAGAAACTGGAAACAACCCAGATGTCCTTCAACCAAAGAATGGATAAAAAAACACAAACAAAAACAAAAAACTGTGGTACATTTTTACACAATGGAATACTACACAGCTATCAGAAACAAGAAAATCATGTAATTTGCAACCAAATGGATGGAAAACTAGAAAAACTCATTCTAAAATGAGCTAACTCAGATGTACATGGTATGTACTCTCTTGTAAGTGGATATTAACCATATAGCATAGGACAACCATCCAACAACCCACAGACCCAAACAGACAGGGACCTAGCATAACTATCCTATGAAAAACTCCACCCAGCAGTGAGTCATGGACCCTGATGCCTCTTAGTGGAACACCTTATCCTTGTTGGGCGGCCATATCTTCAAGTCCCAGTACAAGAGGAAACTCTTAGCCCTTATGTGACTGATGAACTGAGGATTTTGATATGTAGGGACTCCCCTCATCCAAGGAGAAGAAGAGAACAGAGATAAGGAAGAGGAAGAAAGGGAGGAAGGAAGGGGTAGGGATAGGAGGAGGGAGAGGACTTCTATAGATATGTAACTTGAAAAAATAAATTAATATTTTTTTTAAAAAGGGCTGACTTCTCTTCCAGAGGACCCAGTTTCATTTCCCAGCACTGACATAGTGGCTCACAACCTTCTGGAATCCCAGTTTCAAGGGATCTGTTTCTGGCTTCTGTGAACACCAGGCATGCATGAGAGTCACAGATATACATCAGGAGAAACATCCACACATAGAAAAGAGAAGAGGAAAAACTATGAGAGAGTTGAAGCTAGAGAAACGATAACTTTTCCATCCTCTTCCACGTGTCAAATTGCCTCCATTCTGTTCTTCCTCCTCCTCCTCAAGTGTTACCCTTTCTTGATCTCTTTCCTGAATCTTACTCTCACACTTACAGCTTCTACATATATGCATGTATACATTGTGGACTAGGATCTTCATATGGGGGAGAACATTTGTTTTGTTGTTTTTTTTCTTTCTGAATTTGAGTCACCTTGTTTAATATTATACTTCCAGGTCCATCCATTTTCCTGATTTCATTTTTCTTTATAGCTGAGTAGTATTCCACTCTGTACATGTACCACCTCTCCATTATCCATTCATCTACTGATGGATAACTAGGCTGCCTCTACTCCTTTGCTACGTAAAAATACAAACAATAAACATTGACGTGCAAATATCTCTGTGGTAGGATATGATGTTCTCTAGGTATATGCACGGGAGTTGAATATCTGAGTCTTATAATAGATGTAATTTAAATTCTTGAAGAACACCAAAACTGATTTCCATAATGGCTATATTAATTTGCACCCCTACCATCAGTTAATAAGGATTTCTCTTTCTTACATCCTCTCCAACATTTGCTGTTGTATGTCTTGATAATTGTCATTATAACTGAAGTGAGGGGTTTTATCAGTAGTTTTCATTTGCATTTTCCTGACAACTAGGAATGTTGGACTTTTACAAATAGTTAGTGGTTACTTATATTTTTTTCTTTCATAAACTGTCTATTCATTTCATTAGCTCATTTGTTGATCTGTAGTTTCATTTCCATGGTATCTAATTTCTGAACTTCTTGGTTAATTAGTCTCCTGTATGAAACAGAACTGGTTAAACTGTTTTTCTAGTTATTTAGGCTATCTATTTACTCGGTTGGTAGTTTCTTTTTTGTGTTTAAAGACTTCAAATAAGGCACAAATAAACTCTTGTACAAACCCTAGCACACAAACAGCTGAATGAAGCAAGTAAGTCAATTTAACATATGAACCTAGAATTCAGCAAAGATAGAAACACTGGGCAGAATGCAAGCAAATTAAATCGGGAAAAGAAGGATTCAGTAAAGCCATGTAAGCCGTTCAGTGAAAACCTCGCTAATAGAATGGGTCCTGTGGAAGACAGAGTATTAGGCCTGAAGACAAGAGAGAGGAATGCATTATGCAATCAAGGCCAATGCTACATTTTTTTAAAATTGTAAACAGAACATGTGAAAATTTTTAGGGTGCTATGGAAAGGCAAAATCTATGAATTATGGATACAGAAGGAGAAGAATTTCATACCAAAGCATAAAAAATATTTCCAAAAAACTCATAGGGGAAAATTTCCCATTATCTAGGGAAAGAGATGCTTCAGAGATCCTCAGGAGGAAGTGAGGCCTCTTGAGGCTTTTTCCATTAGCTACCATTATCTGCCTATAGGTCCTTCCTAGGGACAGAACCCAAGGGATCGTCCATCTACCCACATGTGAGAAGACACAGACCAGAACTGATCTTTTACTGTTAATTATAGCTCTTGTGAGATAAAGAGTGCAATTCCAGTCATGTTCCAAAGACAGCATGTCTTCCGCGCTGTTGTTTTATTGCGCTTTCCACGCTACCTCTTTACAGTGTCCATTGAGGTATGGAAGTTGTGGACTAGAAGGTCCACTTATGGATGGGCATTCAGCCATTCCTTGTTCTCAGTACTTTGGCCAGTTACACTTGTAATCCTGCCGTTGACACGGGAGATTAGGGAAATAGGGAACATCTCTGGTCACCTCTGATAGGGGTGTAAAAATAACGGTTAAGGTAAAAATTGGCAGGCACATTATGTCTGCTGTAGTATAGTAATAGTAGTAGCTTCCCTAAGGCCTACGACCTTCTCAGTCATGGGTCAGGTTTACGGTCTCAGACATGGATCCCTTTTTATGGAGCGGGCCTAAACTCTGATCAGACAGTGATTGGTTAACCCCATAAAAATCAGGTTAGTGTTCTTCCAATGGGAACACATTGCCTGGCAGGTTTGTATTATAGCGTTCAGTGTTCATAGTTAAAACAATTAATGATTTTTCTCCCCTAGAGGCACCTCTCAATACTCTGAGAGCTAGCCAACGGGCTGCTTTTATATGTTTCTCTTTTGAAACTTTCAATAAACTTTGTTCTGTGAATTTTGTATTTTAACTGTAATAAGATGTGGGACATTTCTTTTCTGGCCCTGTCTAATTGGTGTTCTGTATACCCTATGTACTTGAATAGGTATCTCTTTTCCCAGATATGGAAATTTTGCCTCTATGAGTTTATCAAAACTGTTTTCCATGCTTTTGATATGGAAGTGTATTTTCTGGGAATCATTGACTTTCTTGCCTGTGTTGGGTCATTTCCTGTTGAATGAGGCTGTTTCCCACTGAGCACCAAGAAAGGGCTCTGAAGTTTTTGAAGAAAAATAATATATGTATACCTGCTAATGAGCCCAACAGGTTCACATTGCTGTATTAACCCTGGGGAAGTCAGGGAACACTCCAATCTGACCTCCCTGGTGGCCTGTCTTCTTATATTTATGATCAAATAACGAGGTAAACTAGTCTTCAAAAATCAAATGTCTGATGATACTTTACTTTTTGTTTTCTATGACTCTCCCTTGGTCCCTTTGTCCTTTTTATTCCTTCATTGCTACTTGCTTTATGAAATCAAGCTCATTACTGAATGGGATTAATAGCAGTGGCAGGTGCAAAGTTTAAAGGTGTTTTGTGTCTGTTAATATTGAAAGCACCATGTCCCCACCTCGATCCACTGTTTGCCCCACAGATTTGAAATGGTCTCTTCCTGCTCCTTGTTTCCAATTCTTATTCTAAATCACTCCCCATCTCTGTTTTCACTTATCTAATTGTCTTTCTAAAATTTTAGGAATAAGAAGTAGAATTAATCTGTTGGTTTGCCAAAATGCTGGTTTTCATTATGTAAATTCTTACTGAAATATAATGTGCATACAGAAAACTATACAAATAATGACTCCAGTTTACTACTTTTTCAGTTATTCAAGTTAGCCTAATTTTACCTGCTTTTTTAAGTTTCCAGTTTCAAGAACCCAGATGTCCCTCAACTGATGAATGGATAAAAAAACTGTGGTACATTTATACAATGGAATACTACTCAGCTATCAGAAACAAGGAAATCCTGCAATTCTCAGCCAAATGGATAGGACTAGAAAAGCCTGTCCTGAGTGGGCTAACCCAGACTCAAAAAGATGCACATGGCATCTATTCACTTATAATTGGATTTTAGCCATATAGTACAGGATAGCTATCCTACAACCAACACACCAAAAAGATCAGGAACATAGACTTTGTTACCTATCAATGGGACAATTTGCCCTAGGAGTGCTACCGTCTAGGGCCCCAGTGCAAGAGGAAGCTCTTAGCTCTCATATGACTATTGAACTGAGAGGGGCTGATATACAGGGACACTCCACATCGGAGGAGTGGGACGGGTGGGAGAGGGGGAGAGGGTAGGAGGGTGGAACTGGGAGGGGTGGAAAGAGGGCCCTATGATGGAGATGTGACTTGATGTAATAAATAAACATAATTTTTAAAAAAGAAAGAAAAAAATTTTACCTGCTTTTGGTTTTTACAACAATTTTACAATATGCTGCTTTCTTATTTGATGTCCCTCATTAAATATTACACTTGTGATGTGCCATTCTTTGTTTTCATTGCATTCTACGGGGTGAAAATGTGTTCATTCTGCTCTTGTTAACCATGTGGAGTATAACTAATCTGGGGCAAGCTGAAGATCCTTCAGCTCAGCCTGCTGAGTGCTAGGATTCAGACATGCGCCATCATGCATATAGATTCCCTCAAACACATATATGCCTGTGTCCACCAAAGATATAGCTATGAGTGGATTTGCTGTTAATCCCATCAAAATATTTTGGTGACTATACTGAAAAACTTTTGGAGCATTTGGCATTGCCAGTGTTTTCTGTTTTAGTTTTTCTGGGTGTTCTCTATGGTGGTGTCTGGCCTCAGATACTCTAATACACCCAGAGGTGGGAGCCAATATTTGGCTTTAAAACTCCATCTGTATGACTGTGAGCCTAGATCCTATAGCTCCTAACTGACACATAGCTTTCTATAGTACTGTTCCACACATTACCCTGTTTCCTTAAGATACATTCTTCCTACTGTCTCAGTTCCCTTCTATTAATATGACTGTGTGACTAAAATACTGGAGAATTTCTGGATTTTAGAATCCAAATATTTTTACTTTTATTAGACCCTGCCACATAGGCTTCCATATCAAACACACCAGTACATACCCCTAGAAAAAGTAGGTGGGAGAGTTTTCGTTCCTCCCTTTTCCAGGTTTACCTTTTTTTAAATTAGTGGCATTTGGATTGCTAAGAACAGTATCTTGGGGTCTGAGGATGTAGCTCAATGGTGGGTGATGACATAGCATACACAAGGGACCTGGATCCAACCCCCTATGCTGTAAACAATAAACAAAATGCTCAAAATTCCATCCCACTGGCACAGTTCAGTTTCTAAGACTCTAGCAAACCCTTTGGATGTGATTGCCACTTGGATCTCCTCTTCTGGACAGAACATCATGTTATATTTCAGTGACAACATTCTGAGTAGGAAGGGTCAGGGGATAAGAAATTAAGAAGGTAGGAAAGGGGGGCTCAGGAGGTTTTACACAACCTAAATTTTATGCCAACCAAGCTTTTTAAGAAGTGCAGCATCTCACATACAGTTTTTAGGGGAGAGTTGGGATAGAGTCAGCAGAAGGCTATCATATAATGGGATAGAGTCAGCAGGAGGCTAATCAATCAGTGTTGTACAGATGAACAGTGTGGTGGTTTGAATGAAAACGGCTCCCATAGGCCCATAGGGACTGCACTATTAAGAGGTGTGGCCTTGTTGGAGTAGGTGTGGCCTTTTGGAAGGAAGTATGTCACTGGAGGTGGGCTTTGTGGTTTCAGATGCTCAATCCAGGCCAGTTGTCACTTTCTCTCCCTGCTGCCTGATGATCCAGATGGAGAACTCTCAGCTACTTCTCTAGCACCATGTCTGCTTGTGTATCACCATGCTTCCCACCATGACAATGATGAACTAAAACTCCGAACCTGTAAGCCAGCCCTGATTAAATGTTTTCCTTTACAAGAGTTGCCAAGGTCATGATGACTCTTCATGGCAATAGAACACTGACTAAGTCACACAGGATATCTCAAGTGTGTCAGAGACTGAGCACATAGCAGCCTTGGAATTGATGACTCATCTCTTCAATGGCGGGGGGGTGGGGGCGGAATTCCTGGGAACTGACACCTTAACTCCTTCAAGGCGCTCACCCCAGCCCCAGACTGGACCTTGCCAAGTCTGCCCCTGGGCAAGGACACAAAACTAAGTTCTCTTTGTCCTTTCATCAGGGCCTCTGAGAAAACCTTGGATGCCCTGCCTCACAGCACTGTGAATTATCTATCTGTCTCCCTTTTCCAATACGTATTCTGCTTTCCCGTTTTCTTGTTGATTTGTGAAATTGGTTGTATAAAATCTATTTGTTAATTTTCAACATTAAACATGACTCTGTTCTCTCCCATACCCATTTATTACTTTATCTATAATATGGGACAGACTTATGATACTTGGATTTATAAAACATTTTTACAGTTCATATGTCTGGGCTGTCCAGTTCTTCACCTTAGATCACAAAATAGTCTCCTATATATAAAAATAGTAACCATGCTTTCCTCTTTCGCATTTAGATCCATAAGTCATCCACAGATATTGTTTGTTGTATTTAAATTTTCCTCCATAGAGCAAGGCAACACCTCAACATCTATTTAAGGAGCCATTATTTCCCACTGGTCTGTAGTAATATTCTGTCATATGTCACATTTCCATACATAAATACATATTCTTGAAGTCCTTTTTTTTTAGAGTGTATTTACCTAGTTTTACTGTACTGCCCTTTTGAATTGTTCTTTTTATTATCAAAATTGACTTAGCTATCTATACACTCTGGTTTTTACATGGGTTTGAAAGTGTTTACTTCTTGAAAATGCTGAAATATTATTCAAGTTTAAATTGATAGGTTAATATGGTTACTATTGACATCTTTTAATATGTGAATAAATACAAATTTACTCACAAAATAGTGCATCTCTTATGTGTAATTTTTCTCCTTATCTGAGTTTATACTTTTCCTCAGTAAGTTTTTCTGTTAGTATATCTTAGATAGTTTGCTATTTCTATAACTGCCACAGTCTCTTTATATTTGAAATTTAACAAATTCTATGGCCAGCCTAAGCAAAATAAACAAACTGTGATAGGCTGAGAGGCAAGAGCAGTTGAGAGAAGACTCCTCATTAGTTACAGGAGTCAATAAGATGAGACAATTTCTGGAGCCAGGGGAAGTGACAGCACCTCCCTGCCACTTTGCATATCAAAACACAGACTTCAAACTCAGACTTCTGGATTTCCTTATCTGTCCAACAAAAATATGAAGAGAAAATATGAAGTTCAAATTTCTCTGATAGCACCATATGTTAGCTTTGTCATCTGAAGCTTTTCTCTTATTGGTATTTCTCATCTTGAAGAGGCTGCAACACCTGAAGGCATGATGAGGAGTCTGGGGTATCTGCACTATGGCTGTGTTAAGAGGCCAAGGAGCACATGACAGTGATTTTGTTCTTTGGGAGGTAGGAAAGAAGGTGGCAGTTTCTCTGCTCACCCCCCTTTCTCACTTTGCCCCAATATCTTATCTCTTATTTTTCTGTATTTTCCCAGGATATGTCCCTGTAGTTCTAAAAGTCAGCTCCTCAATCTGTTCTATCCTTTTGCAAAGGCAGATAACTTGACTACCAGTGACTGTCCAGGAATCTTATCCAAATACACCAACAGTGCTCACTTTGTAATTGTTATATGATTGTTGTAGCTCTATCTCTGTCTCTCACTCTTCTGTCTCTCTTTGTCCCTCCCTTTCTCTCTGTCTCTCTCTGGTGTATTTAGTTGTTGAGTATGTAGTTGTTGGTGTGGGTGTGTGCATGTGTGTGGTGGGGTATTGCATATGGAAGACAGGGGTCAATACTGGATGTCTTTTCTCAGCCACTATCTCATTTTTTTGAGATAAGGTCTCTCACTGTCTCACTGCATCTGAAAATTATTGATTATTTTTTCTGAGAGGCTGGCCAGTCAATGAACATTAAAAAACTGCCTGTTTTCACTCTCCCTGAGCTCAGCACTGGGGTTATAGACACGTAGCTGGGGATCTGAGCCATTGTAAGTCAGTCATTCTACTGTCTGAGGCTTCTCTTTAGGCTTCACTTGATAATTTTCAATCCCTCCTTCCTAGTGTCTATTTTGCCATCCCCTTGACCCTGTCCCTTCTAAGTTCGGTCACCTTCACCAACTTCTATGTCCTTGCTTTCTTGTTACCAAAAATACAGTGTCTCTCTAGAATGCCATTTTGATTACTTTTACTTTTTGTCATAAAATATAAGACAAGAAGCAGCCTAAGAACAATAGGACTTATTTTAGCTCTGGTTTGAGGGGCTACACTCTACTGTGGTGGAAACCACATGGCGGTAGAGGTGGTTCATGGATGTGCACTTTGGGGTCATGGGGCAGTTAGAAACCAAAGAAGTTAGGACCCAGGCTATGATCCTCAAAGCTGATCCTCCACTTTCAGTGACTGACTTCTTCCACTTACATTACATCGCATCTCCTAAAAGTTCCATAGCTTCCCTTAAAAGCATCACCAGCTGGGTAACCAGTGTTGAAATACGTGAGCCTGAACTAGACATCCTAAATCCAAACCACACAGATAGCCTTTTGTTCGTCTAATTTATTGACCCATCTTCAACCTATTGGACAACTGGGGACACTCTACAACAGGTAACCTCATGATCCAGTGCATGTTGGCTTACTGGTTCCATGAGAGTAGGCAACGTCTTCCTTAGTCTTCCACTGAGTGTACCCCAAATCCACCCTCTACTCGCTTGCTGGTTTTCATTGTCATTGTGCGGGGGACACGGGTGGGGGTGGAAAGAGAGGCTGAGGGAAGAACACATACCCACGGACCTAGGATTTGACTTCTCTGTCTGTCTACACTCTTCCTATTGATGAGCCCCCGAGACTCTGTAGCCCAATGCTCTTACTGTTCTACATGTCAGCTTAAATGTGGGACTCAAGGATGTTCTGCCACATTTTGTTCTTTTATCCCTCAGTTGCAGGCTGTTTACTACCCGTTGACAGAGAGTCAATTAGTTCTCTAGTGTTCTGCTGTCTTGGCTACATCTAGGCTCCCTTTGCCCTGGGCAGAGGTTGGAATCCAGGCGTGAAGCCTGTGTCTTAAATACCTTTGGCCTTGGTCAATTCAGCAGGCCCTCAGGAGTCAGATATCATCCCTTAGATGCAGACCAACTGTTTGGGATTTAGGGAAGCCAGATTTCAGCTTCTGCAAAGAGGGCTGATGGAGGCAGAGTGACCAAGATTAAGAAGCTGCGTTCCAGGGGGACAACTGTTGTAGCTGTGGCTCTGAGCCCCATGTACAGCCAAAGTTGGCTCTGGAGTGCACCCAGTATGCTGCTTTTTGTTTCTTGAGATCACTGACAACATACATGTAAGGTTTCTGTCTGGATCAAGTCCCTCTGGTGAGAGATGAGGACATTCCTTTGATACCTAAGTATCTGCTGTCTGTGTCCACATCACATGATTTGGGTGGCTTCTGGCAGAAGCAGAACCCTTAGCTTTGTTTCTAGGAAACTTATTATTTGAGTATCCCTCCTGATTTCACTTACTCAGAACATGATGTCTGAACCACTATGTCTGGCTTGAACATTGGGGGGTTTTGTTTTCTTTTTTTTTAGGACTTCCAGTTTCTCATTCCCACTGAGTTGCTGGAAATCCAGGTCCCCATGGTAAATAGTTTTTCTCCCACCAAGGTGTCTAATTTATCAGTGTGCTAATGTTGGTAGGAGACAAGGGGCAGGGGTCGTTTATTTGATTGTTGTATCATTTATGTGTCGGTGACTTCCAACACTATTATCTTTGTTTAGCACAAACGGAGGGCAGTTAGTGTTCCTGGCAATCTATCTCGGAATCAAAAAGCTATGGAGACAGAACCAGCCTTGTCTCCGAGCCTTTGTCCCCCTGCTGTCATTTTCTCAGCTGGGAGCCGATGATGACTCTTCTTCCAATATGCTGCTCAATGATTTTAGATGATTGATCTTTCTAAAGTGCTTCCCCGTTTTCTTGCCACATGGACGTGGATAGATTAAGCAATTATGGATTATTTCAACATCAGATGGCCCAAGACAATTAGTCAGGAGGGAAGGAGAGAGGTGGCCCTGCTGCTTTTCTGGAGGGAGAGATTTTAGGGGCATTTAAGGTGGAAGCGAGAATGACTTTCAATTGAATGAAAAAAGACACAAGACAGGGCCCTGCTGATATGTAGGGCTGGGGCGGAAGATACATAATCCTATAGAGGGAGCCTTTTGGATATTGTTTTATTGGACTACCGCAAAAAGAACCCTTACGATCTTCAAATCAAACCAGCACTTTAGAATAGCATTCCTTTAAGGGAGATTAAATCGCCTGGTGCTTCTTGAAGCAAACAAAGTTGCAACAGGGAAAGTGGGGAGAGAGAGCCTGAGCAGTGCCTGTAATAAAAGACAATAGATTAGATAGCCTGTGGATGGATCCCTGCCCTAAATCACTGCTGAGGCCTGGCTGCCAGGAGCAGACTTCCCGAGCAGGGCCAGGATGTTTTATGGTGGCGGCTGTGCTGCGGGGGAGTGAATTACAACCTTGCTGTCAGTGAGAGGCTATCCGTTATCCCACATGTAAACAGGTATTCAAATCCTGACTCCGGAACCTTCGCCTTGGCATTTAATCATCCTCATAATCTAACCCCTGTCCCCAGCCAAGGTCGCCGTTTGGATTGTGTGACTTTCAGACTCTTCTCTGGCACTGAAGACAGGAGCAGCCGGGCTGACAGCCGCCCAACTTATCAACTGGGCTGACAGCCCCAAAAATTAACTTTGATATTTTGTGTGGAATAATTCAGTGGCAATTGGGCCAGATGATGTTCTGTAACCTAAATTCAATTTCCATCATGGGAAAACATCACAGTCACCCCATTGCCAAGAGCACCTAGCAAACCAGGGAGGGTGTGAGTGTGTGTGTGTGTGTGTGTGTGTGTGTGTGTGTGTGTGTGTGTGTG
>CAJQZJ010032761.1:3819298-3868573 GCA_907164525.1 Lophiomys imhausi
GTGTGTGTGTGTGTGTGTGTGTGTGTGTGTGTGTGTGTGTGTGTGTGTGTACAGGAGCAGGTAGCCACACCACACCTCAGGTATCCCTACTAACAGACTGATACAAATGCGATGTACTTGCTCATGGATTATTAGGGGCTATCATTATGCAGGACCCTGTCCTTCCTTTCTTCTTTCACTGCCTGGGTTAATTCTCCTCTTTGCTGTGGTGAGGGGCAGATGGGAGAGAAGGAGTGGGAGAGTGGGAGGGGGTGTAAAACCCTCCATTATGCTTCTTAGGAGTTCTCAGCAAAACCCAAAGATGAAGGGATGCTCTTGTAATTGAAGTTGGGACATCCCAGTGCTGCGGCATGCAGGCCATCTGTACTGCTCGAGCAGGACAGGGCAGAGCTCCACTGAGCAACCAGCAGCTAAGGCTGAATTCCGGCTTGATGTGTGGCCTCATTGGTTCACCTCACCTCTTGGAGCTTCACGTTTTCTTTTCGTAACCTGGGAAACGAGAAACAGCATTCTCCCAGTGCCTAGTCAAGAGCTGGGGTTCGGTACGTGGAAGCTGTTGCTTGCTGGTCAACTGGAAAGACAAGGCTTCAGTACTGGTTCCCTCTATGGGCTTTTGAACAGCTCCCTGCTGGGCTACCCTGTAAGAAACAGCTGTAGCCATGCCACCAGACACTAATTCTCCTAAAGGAATAAGAGACATCACTCGAGGGGAGCATGTTCTGAATTAGTCACAAAACCATGGATGTCATGTCAGAAGGGAACTGGGAGAGCATCTACATCGCCAGCAAAATTTCCTGGAACTGCAGTCAGAGGATCAGACAGTATGAGTGTATTGCCCAATGGCGTGATGCTGTAAGACCTCATGCAACACCAGCCTGTCCTGGCTGGCTGGCTGAGAGTGGGAGGCAATGCCTCTACTCATTCCTTGCAAAGATGTTGAAGAAGTGGTTTTGGGGCCAGGCCCCAAGAATGGCAATGGGCAATGCATGTCCCTAATACTAATGGCCATTTGGAGGGGGTCTAAACCTGAGGCTTTCATTATGGTTCTGCTTATTAGAATGGTTCAGTCCTTAAGAGCACTTGACTGCTCTTCCAGAGGACATGGGTTCAATTCCCAGCACCCCCATGGCAGCTCACAACTGTCTGTAACTCTAGTTCCAGAGGTTCTGACATCCTAACACAGACATAAAATGCAGGTAAAACACCAGTGTACATGAAGTTAAAAAATAAGAATTTGTCACTCCCATGAGATAGTTTTGCAGACCTATAATTTTATCATTTATTAAAGATGAAGGCAAATATATCTCCTAATAAGATGGATGCTTTGAGGGTTACTGTCTGTTGTCAACAGAATCTAGAATTGCCCAAGAGAAAGGCCTTTGGGCACGCTTGTGAGGATTATCTGGACTGGGTTAAAAGAGATGAGAAGACACATCTCATTTGTGGGCAGGATCATTCCCTGGGCAGGGATCCTACACTGTGCAACTGGACACAATGAGCTGAATACTAGCATGTTTTTGTCCCCCTGTTTGTCTTGACTGTGGGTTGATTTAACCATCTGCTTCTGGCGACTGCCGCCTTGACTTAGCGGCCATGATGGACCATACTTGAACCGTGAACTAAAAATAAGCCCTGTCTAAGTTAAGTTGGTATTATATGTCAGAGCAACAGGAAAAGAAACTGATTCGGCTGCGCTTGAAAATCTACATAAGATATTAGATTTTGGCTGATATTTGTGGTGTTGGCTTTATTGTTGCTGCTTGTTTTCCGTTTCCCATCCCCTTTGGTTTATTAGGAAGTAACAGGCTCCATTATGGCATCTTCATCCAACTTTGGTTTCCTTGATCCTCCTCCCTTGCTCTACCCCCAAGTCCCCTGTCCCCCTATACTTGTCTCCATCCACATGCCATAGTTTTGTGACACCCTCCCTTCCTGCGGGTATGGGTGTCATGGTGGAAATGCCATACCTTGCTTTGGGTGAGGGTGAGACAGAGAGGAGGGAAAGAGAAGGACTGGCTCTAAGAGAACATAAGGAAGAGTTAGGTGTGAGAAATTATCCCCAGCATCGGCACACAGCTCCCGTGGCTTCACACTGGCCCTTATACCAGTATCTTGTATTGTGTTTGAATAAAAGCAAACTCCCGAGAAACTGAGAGGTTTAGGATTTTGCTCTTTAAATCTAGTGCCAGCCCTAACCCAAGTGTCTGCTTGTCTGCCACATCTTATGACACCAAAAGCAGATCCTGGCTACACTTATGTTTTGATCTTCAGTGCAGGTTTCCAGTGTGTGTCTCCTTCTGCTGAGGCCCATAACCTAAATTCTGTGACTCCAACAGGCCTTGGCAGTACACGCAGGGCCGGCCATCTGCCAAAGGCCTGGATCTTATTTGTTCCCCCGTGTCTCCCCAAGAAACACTCCTGTTCGTTTAAATACAGACATGGCTACCTTTGATGGGACCCATGTATTTATCTCCTTAAATAGAAACACCATGTGTGTAATGCTTCCTTTGAAAAGGAAAGCCCAGGGATTGTCTGCATGAGGTTATAAAATGATCCCAAGGTCCAAGTCTGGCTCTAAGCAAGTTGAGTATACATCACCTCGTTTAATTCAGCAATATCATCAATGTCAGTGCGTATCCACCGGCTGTTGGCTATTGGTCATCCGGACCTGACACAAACTCAATAAATACTCCATAACCCCTGACAGCCGCTAGCAGATTAGCCCGAAATGAATGATTGCCCAGCCAACACCTGCTGAACCAAATCAGCCCCGTGACGGATGGGCCCTTACTAAGCTCTGACCACGAGTGAGATCAGTGCAAGAATGATTTTATACTTTAAGAAAAGAATTAGAGATGGTGGCGCCCAGAGTGATTGGAAAGCTTTCAGTGGGGGCCGTTTTTCTTCTCTTTCTTCCTCCTCCCTGGACAGATGACCTGCTGCGGTCCTCCTCCCACTTCCCAAGGCTAGATGGACCCGAAGCAGACAGGAGAGTCAAGGGTGCAGGGGTGGGAGACAGCCACAGCTGGCACTAGGCAAGGATGTAGGTTGCTGTGTTGCAGAGGCAAGGAGTCACCTTTGGGTAGATGCCTATCCAGGAAGGTGGACACCATGGTGTCATCAGGGACACACATCGGATCCCATGGTAAAGCTAACCAGCACTGAGGGAAGAACTGCATCACATTAGCAAATGGAAGGCTGAGCTTGGGGTTGCCAGGAGGTCTTCCTCTTGTCCTGTAGACAACCTCTACTCTGTTTTCTCACCTAGCAGCCACCTCCAGTCATATTGTTTGAATTAGAACACAGGCTTGTTGGAAGAGCCCAGCTCAACAAACAACATCTTTTGTTGGAGTTCTTGTTCTTTCATGCAGTAGATGAGAGACGCTGGTGTGCATCATCTGACGAGTGTTTTTGAGCGTCACTTTTGTCACATGTAAAAATGAGGATTTTCTGCTCAGTCTACTTCTTCCAAAAGCTGCTTGTGAATTAAACCAGACTTTGGTACTCAGAACAGAACATGTGTGCTGATTTCCTGTGTAGAGTTTTGTCTTGTTTTTGTTCTTAAATTGGCTAACAATTCAACACTATGACATCAGTCTACACTGAGGGATGTTTTTACAAACAGACCTGTGAAACTCATCGCTGTGTTTACAGAAGGGCTGTTCTGAGAATGTTACTCACTAAATCACAGAATCCTTTCTGCCAGGGGTCGAGGAGGTATTTCTGCCTGCTTTGAGCTCCAGGAACAGTTGTGTTTGCCTTGAATGGCCATTTACACTTGATGCTGCGAACTCCTTCACACTGGTGACAAGGACGGACCTGAGCAAGTTGCTGTGGCCTCTGATTAGTGCTTCCGAGCCTGAGACAGGCCTACGTTTTGGTGTTTATTTCACTATACGCACTTCCTACTTTGACTTAGCTCTTTCAGATTTCGTTTATCTTGTAGAATTCAGTGGTTTCTGTTTTGGTTTTCGCAGTGCTGGAATCAAACCTGGGGCCTGTTGTGTGGTAGAAGTGTTTTATGAGCGTTACATCCAAGCCAGACTCTTCTTCCCTGAGACTCTGACAAAGCTTTCTTGACATCGGGGAAGGGTGGAGGTAAACCAAGTGACTAATTTGAGTAAAAAATTCGAAGCCTTGTATCTTGAGGCCAACATGGTACGACAGGCAGGTAGTGTTAGCACGGAGTTCTTTGGCTGCATCTGGAATGGATTTCTGGCAAGATAACTTTGTGAGAAGATGTTTTTGTACCTTGAAATTGACTACCCGAGGTTAGATCTATTCCATATGTGTGGTCTGTCTGTAATAAGTCAGCTCCCAGAAGGTGCCCTGAGAGGTTCTGTCTGTCTTGATCATCCCAGAAGGCCAACTCACCTTGATGGTAAAGTCCTACTGTGTGGATTCTCAACTCTGCTGCACATTTGAATCATAGGGCAGCCCTTAGAAAATGCTAGGGCCACCCCTCCCCCCAATCAACTGGAACTAATTAATTGCTAAGTGTTAGAGGGGGTCTTGGATAAATAGGTTTCTTAAGGTTGTCCAGATGGCTGTCACATGCAAGCCAAGGCTGAGAGCTACCATTAGCATAGTGTCCAGTCTAGAGTAAGGTCTGAAATCACTTCCAGGCTGCAGCTGGAGGCCTCACTTGAGGCCGTTGAGTACATAGTGTTGTGGTACCAGCAAGATGCTTCTTAGATAAACCCTCTAAGAATGTTCGGAGATGCTTGACTCAGAAGTGAAAACCCAAGTACCCTCCAACCATTGCTTACCGTCAGACAAATGGACACACAGCCCTGGGGAAACTTTGGAAAGTGAGGTGACAGAGGACAGAAGGAGGGGTGGGAAGAGAAGGCAGGGAGAGCCAGAAGACACAGAACGCCAATCAGTCCCCATGATAGCCATTCCCAAGAGACACAGCGCATCCCTCTGCCAGTGAGCACTGAAGGGAGAGATTTGGTTCTGCGCATCAGTGTACACAGAACCAATCCCATAGCGGGACACAGGCCAGGGTGCTGTGAGAGGACACGGAGAGGTTTCAGAATATTACGAGCTGCCGGGAAGGTCAGCAGGGTCTATTTTCTTTCCTCACTTGTTGCAAGGCCTTTGCAGGTGTAGTCCCGCCTCATTTATCTTCCGCTGTCAGGGGAGTGCAGCGTTCCACTTAAGTGAACTTTCCTGAAATCCCAAGCTTGTTCGTTCTAAAGCCAAAATTTCATTTATTTTAGCCATTCTGGATGGAAGACTTTCTAAAGTGCATTACACACCTCCTTACCTTCTTAGAAATACAACTGTGTTTAACCCTTTCAGGATGATCCGGCTTCATTCCTACAACCGGCAGCCCCACATAACTCCTCTCCTCCCTTTGCCCATTTTGCCTACCATCAGGCTTCCAGGATACCATCAATTCTCATGACTGCTATCGAGCCGCACCTCATGCTTCCATCTTCTTCTGCCTAGACATCTTGGACATGCTACATCCAGTCTGATTGACTGAGAAACCAACAGGGATTGTTAGATTTTCATGTGTAAGCAAGAATGAAGGGGCCTTGAGTGGGAGGCTGAGCCCTTCCATTAAGCAAGCAGGCCCAAGCAATTGGCAGACAGCTGTGCAGGGGTTACGTTAAATGTCCAGAGATTTCTCTCTGCTTGCACACCTTGGAACTTACTAGAAGTCAGACTTCAAGTTAAGTAGTAGTGATGCTACAGCGGGTTTGAAGAGCTGTATAAGTATTTTCTCCTGACTGTTCATTTTCAAGAATGCCATGTGTCTTATCCAACTAGCTGGATTCCTGCACTGGATGTGTTATTGCCTTCACCTGCCAGACTACCTGTCACTAGGTTTTTTTGGCTGCGGGTTTCATGAATCTGGCCCTTGTCTGACAAAGAACCCTCCCACACTGAAAGAAATGAAGATCAAAAGCCCCTTCAGGGATATGTCCAGGTCCTCAGACTGAGATACAGAGCCCTGGTTTGAAGAGCTGTCAGGCTCAGACAGATGCAGTGACATTTGGAAAATAATTTGAATTACCAGAGGACCATGGATATTGGATGGTAAAGATGTCTCCCTCACACCTACTGTCAGCACCAATCAACACTAGTCCAGCACTCTCCAGAGAGGAGTCTTGTCCTTACCTAAACTTTGGTGTCTACTGGAGTTCTGTCACTGGGCCTGGCAGCTACATTGTATTTCCTGCAAGAAATAATAGCCTGCAGAGATCATAGGCAGGAGAGGTTGTGGGGTGTAGAAAGATGGCTCTGGTGGACTCTGTTCCCAATAAAGGTTGGGGCTTGAGTATTTCCTTCAAGACCATCCTTATCCTGGGAGTTGCCCATTGTCATCATGTGCCAGAAAAATCAGAGGGGCATTACACGTCCTGTGTTATAGACAGGCAAGGTGTCTTTTCTGAGGACATGAAGCTAAAAGGTTACATAGCTGTGACTAGAACTAAGGATAATAGTCACACTGGTAATATCTTCTTCCTTTTTAGCCACCAGGCCTGGCCATCACTCCCTGCATCATGGTCATTTTTTATAATCTGAGTTCCCACTATTTTTCTCTGGAAACACCAAAAGATGGGAGCGCAATGCTTATGGGGATGGTGATAGGCCAAGAAGGGCAGAGACAAGACTAACTTTTCTCCTAAATGGGACAGCACCTACCACAGTGTGTTGGGCTCTGACAGGACACAATTGTTCTAGAAATATGTTGACATGGGTCCCCCAGCTTACCAGAAACCACCAAACTAGAGCGTGGCTCCTCCAGCTTCAGGTTCTTTCCAGGGTGCAAAGCTACAAGTCATGCTCTTGTCATTTATATGCTATTTGGAGAAAACAACTTTCAAATATTTTTGTGAGAGTAGATTTTTTTTTCTCTTGGGAAGAAGAACAGAGAAGCATGAACACTCTCAGTGGACAAATGAGTCAGCTTGTTCACAGAGAAACAAAAGGGGTGCAGAGTTGCCAGTGAGACCGGTTTCATCTGAGATTCATTTGGAGACAACCACGGGTTATAGAGATAAAATGATCTGCTAGAAAGTATGTAGTCAGGACATGCTGGTGTTTAAAAGATACTGCTTGGGATGTAGGCTTGGGATTCAGGCAATAGTTGGTGATTCCAGAGCCATAATAAACATTAATCATGACAGTGTCATCTTGTTCAGTTCCTATTTCCTGGACCATCTCTTTGGAACTTAGATCATCCAGTGTTCGGGAGCATCACACATAAAGTCAGACTCAGCAAATGTTGTATCATTATTAAACATGCCATCAAGATATGCTGGAAACTCTGAGCACATTTAAATACAGAGTATTTACACATGGCTGGTGGGAGGGAAACCCTCTGCTGACACCTATGTCTTTGTGAGCCGGTGGAGAAGTCAGAAGACAGAGCCTCAGAGCCCTTTAGCAGAGCTAAGCACATCAGTTCGGCACCTTCCAGCGCCAAGTCCAGGAGGTCCACTTCTCCCCACCTTATAAATAAGAAGAAACTGAATGACTTTAAAGTCTCACCACATGCAGCAGTTAATTTTACTCAGTCTGATTAGATCATGAAGCACCTAGGGAACTAGTAAAGTCCACATTGTGTCTGTGGTGGAGTTTCTGCTATCATAAAGTGAAGAGTCTAACCTAATAAAGGGACTAAGCCCTTGACGGGTTCATACTATAATGGCATTACTAAGAGTGGGTTCAAGGTAGGAGGTGGGAGAGTCACCGGCAGTATGTTCTTGGGGTTACAGCTTTCCTCTGCTCCCTGGCTGGCGTGATATGGCTGCCTTTCTCTACCAATGGCTCCTGTCTCTATGATGTTCTGCTCAAGCACATGCAGCCAAGCAGCCAGGCTGAATCCTCTGAAACCACGAGCCGAATTACACCCCTCCTCCCTGGTTTGTCAGAGTAGTAAAAAGTAATCAGCCACCACTCCATGGCCGGCTCCTGCTTAGAGACAGTGACTCTCCCAGTTAACCCTTTGCCCATCTTTCCTGTTCATCTTCCATTTCTCTTACTGCATCCCTCGACTCCACCTGAATCAACATCCTAACCTTGTCTGAGCTCACAAATGAATCTGCAGCTGTTCATCTCTGTAGAGCTCTCCCAGCCTGGAAGACCCTTATCCTGGCAGAGCCGCATCCCTCATGCAGGCCTGACGATTTGGGTTTTGGTTTCAGAAATTGTACAGTGCTAGTGGCTTGTTCTGAGAACAAGGTCTACACCTCATGTCATGCATCTGATCTGAGCTTCTTAGCAAATTACCTGTGCTGGCAAAGGTAGACTTGGCAGCATGGGGGGATTTTTGCGATGGCAGGGACCTCGGAGTCTAGTCGTTCCTTGGGCCTTGTGAGATATGGGTTCTCTAGTCAGAAGGTAGGAAAACACCGACGTGACTGAGCATGTCTCCTTTCTGCAGAACTTCTCAGCATCTATAAAACATACAGAATTGCCCACTTGTTTGTTGATCATGAGACCCTTCTTATGGCCCTGTTAACCTCGGCGCCCACACTGTCAGGAGTGAGGTTGAGGCAGCTTGGTGCCACCTTTGTCAGAGACGATTGTTAAATGTTCAGGACTTTCACAGCATAAGTGTCACATTGGTGCTTTGGGATTGGACCATAAACAGGACACATTCGCACCATGGAAATTGCTAAACGCTACAAATTAGAATTCTTGACCTCAGAATTCTGAGGAAGATGGCTCAGGAGAGCCTAGTTTATAGGATCAAGGAGGTGGCAGCATAAACCAGAGAAAGGAAGCACAGGGACCAATTCTCTGACAGCCAAAGGGGCTTGCCATTCTTCTATGATGCCCCTGGGGACTCATTGCAGCATGGCTGGTGGGCCGGAGAGATGGTGATGAAGACAATCAGAACTAACAAATATGTTTCTCCACCCAACTTAATTTGCTCCTTACCACCTTACACAGCCTGCTGCCAATTAACCAATTAGTAGCTAATTTAATTTCCTCATCAGGGTCGCAGCAGAAGGTTTTCTGATTTGAGTGTGAGGCAGGCCAGGGCAGGTGCAAGCATGCTTCTGCATCCTCTAATGACACAACCTGAGCTGACTAGAGGCTGTGCATCACCAGGGAGACAGAAAACAGGTGTTCATTTCCAAATCTCCTTCCTGCCTAGCTGAGAGACCTTAGACAAGTCACTTGTCCTTTCTGGGTTGGGTTTCTCAGCTACAAAATAAGGATAAACCTGGCAACCCTCAGGTCTGTCTTTAATTCAGAGCTTTATGAATTATACCCTTTACTTTCTCAGTCACTCTTACTGCTAGCATTCTAAGATAGATTGGCCTAGCCCTATCCTGATTTTCTAATGCATGAGTTCCTGCAGAGCACACACACAGCTCAGAAACAACAATGTGTAGAGACCATAGTTTCTTCTGCAGGTGGGTGGGTACCCTCCCTGAATGCTACATGCTTGTTCTATGGCCACTGAGAGGACCTGGAATTGGTTCTCTCCTTAAGCAATGGAGAAAATGATACAGTCTTTTGATTGGAAATATGATCCATTAAAACCAACACACACACACACACACACACACACACACACACACACACACACACACACACACACACAGACCCTATGAACCAGATGGAGAATCAATGATCTTAGGGATGGGTTATTCATTCTGGAAAAAAATAATGATGCTTGTTGAGGACATCCTCCCCAGGGAGGTTAAACAAGAGACAGTTTTGGATGCATGATTGATTGTATCTTCTTTCTTTTGATCTCAACCACTAGTGGGCACTGAAATCCACCCCTGTTCTCTTCTGAGCACTCCCTCCTGGTGGGGACCTTCTTGTCTGTTCTGTCTCCTGCTTGGTTTCTGGCTTCATGGCCAGATTGCATTCCCTAGGACCTGCATGCTCACAATTACATTCATAAGCACTCAGGTCTCAGATCTCCTATGCCACGCCCTCATTCCTCTGCCCATAACTGACCCTTTCTAGATCCCAGTCTGAGTACTGGGATCAGTTCTGCAACAAGAGGTTGAACGATTCAATGAGGAAATTCCCCAGGAGTCAGGCATAGGCACCTGAGAACTGAGGGTCTGAGGTCCAGGCAAGCTACTTCCAGAATGCTCCAGGACACAGGCACGCACAAAGCACAGGTCCTTATTGTGAATCGCTCTCTATAAAGTAGGAACTGCTTTTCATAGAAAAGAAAAACACACACCCCCCCTTTGAGAATCATGCCTGCTTAAAAGCTGGGTACCATGAGCACCCTTTCTCTCAACCACTGTACAGACCTTTTGGTATGTTCTCATATAGGTTTTAACTGAAGTGTATGTAATTCACAGTTTGTAAAAATCACCCATTTAGTATGAATACAGTGGGTTATTTTTTAGTATATTCACACTGTTGCAAAACAATTAAAATCAACTTTAGAACATTTCATAACTCTCATATGAGATCCAGAACTTATTAATGATCACAGCTAATTCGTCCTCCTATTTAATCAGGCCGATACTCATCTTTCTATATCGGCTGTGAAGATCTGCCTTTTGGGGTTATAATTATAAGGACTTCCTCTGAACTTTCAACTCTATTCCATTTATTAATGTCTATACTTAGCCAGCACCACATTAGCCCCTTGACACTCTCTCTCTTTCTCTCTCTCCCCCTCTCTATATATACATATGTGTGTATATTTATGTATATGTATATATGTGTGTATATATATATGTATGCTTTTGAAGTCAAGATATAATCATAATTTAACTTTCTTTTTACTTTTTAAAGATTGTCGGGCTGCTTAATGTCCACTGAAATTTTACATACATTTTAGAATTTGATTGTCAACTTCCCCACTAAAGGCTGATATTCATGTACAGGTTTCATTGAAGCTATAGATTCATGTATGGAATAGTGTCCCTTTAGTAATAGTTGTCTTCCAATCCATAAAATGACATTTTCCATTTATCCTTCAATCTAAAACAATTTTAGTTCTCAGTGTTCAAAGTTTGAAATTATTTGGTTAGCTTACTTCCTATGAATATTATCCTTTTGTTGCCATTACAGATGAAATGGTTTTTTAAATTTTATTTCTAGTTGTTCACAATTATAGAAACACAAGAATTTTTAAAATATTGCATTTTTTATTTCTAAATGGTTCCATTTATTCTTTGAAAGTGTCATACATTTAAATGATTTGTTTTGATCACATTCATCCACCATTTCTTCCTTACCACCCCTCCAGTGGCCTATCCTATCCTATCACCCTCCCAAATTCACATTACCCTTACTTTGCTATTAGTAACCTGAGTTCAATCAGTCCTGACCATATGACATGGGTGTGGGGTCAGCCACTGGGCATGGACAATGTACCAGCAGCCATGGGATGTTCCTGTGGATTTTGTTTTCACCCTGTTAATGTCCTATTATTTCATTGATGATTTTCAGATATTAAACCAACCCTAAAATCCAGACATAAATAAATGGTAAGGCCATGGAGCAGAATCCATCTATGTTATGTATTTCTACTGGGTTTTGGTAAGGATCTGTGTATCTATTTTTATAAAGAATATTGTCTATAGTTTTTGTTTGTTTGGTGTGTGTGTGTGTGACATCTTTGCCAGTTTTGGCACCAGTGCAACATGGGTCCAAAAGAACAAGCTTAGAAGTATTTTTACCTCCCTTCCATTTTTTTCATTAAGTATTTAGAAAGAATTTGCCAATAGTTCTTTTTTTAATGTTTATTTATTACTTCAAGTTACATCTCCATCATAATGTCTTCTTTCCACCCCTCCCAGTTCAACCCTCCTACCCTCTCCTCCCTCTCCCACCCATCCCACTCCTCCAATGTGGAGTGTCCCTACATATCAGCCTCTCTCAGTACAACAATCATATGCGAGCTAAGAGCTTCCTCTTGCACTGGGGGCCTAAATGGTAGCAACCCTAGGGCAAATTGACCCATCAATAGGTAACAAAGTCTATGTTCCTGATCCTTTTGGTATATTGGTTGTAGGATAATTATCCTGTTCTATATGGCCAAAATCCAATTATAAGTGAGTAGATGCCAAGTGCATCTTTCTGAGTCTGGGTTAGCTCACTCAGAATGAGATTTTCTAGTTCCATCCATTTGGTTGCAAATTGCATGATTTACTTATTTCTGATAGCTGAGTAGTATTCCATTGTGTAAATGTACCACAATATTTTTATCCATTCATCAGTTGAGGGACATATGGGTTATTTCCAATTTCTAGCTATTACAAATAAGGCTTCTATGAACATAGATGAGGAAACGTCCTTGTGGTTTGGTCAGAAATCTTTTGGATGTATACACAGAAGTGATATGGCTGGGTCTTGAGGTAGAGCCATTTCAAGTTTTCTAAGATATCGCCAGACTGACCTCCATAGTGCTTGTACAAGTTTGTACTCCCACCAGCAATGGAGGAGTGTTCCTCTTTCTCCACATCCTTGCCAGGATGTGCTGTCATTTGAGTTTTGGATCTTAGCCATTCTGACAGGTGTGAGATGGAATCTCAGAGTTGTCTTGAGTTGCATTTCTCTGATAAGTAAGGATGCTGAGCATTTCCTCAAGTGTCGCTCAGCCATTAGGGATTCCTCTTTTGTGAATTCTTTGTTTAGCTCTGTTTCCCATTTTTTTATTGTATTATTTGGTTTCTTGGAGTTTAATTTCTTGAGTTCTTTATAAATTTTGGATATTAGCCCTCTGTCAGATGTGGGGTTGGAAAAAATCTTTTCCCAATCTGTAGGTTGCCATTTTGTTCAAATGACAGTGTCTTTTGCCTTACAGAAGCTTTTCAGTTTCATGAGGTCCCATTTATTGATTGTTGGTCTTAGAGCCTGAGTTATTGGTGTACTGTTCAGAAGTTGACTTGACAATAGTTCTTTAAATATTTGAGAAAATTCAGCATGGACACTATCTGGGCCAATAGTTTTTTGAGGGAAGTCTTTGGACTGCACTCAGCCTCTTCATGTCTCTCTACCAGGTTTTGTCTTGACTCAATTGCTGTATTCTGTGTGTTTTTAGGAATTTCTCCACTCTGTCTACACTATCTAACCTGCTGGTATACAGTCAGTTGATAGTTTCTCTTGTAATTCTTTGTTTCTTATAAAGTCAGTATTAATATTTCATCCTTTACTACAAATTTTACTTTGTTCTTATCTCTTTTCTGTTAGTAAGTCTGACTAAAGTTTTGTCATTTTTGTTGACCTTTCAAAACATAATAACTTAATTTTCAAGCTTTTTCCTCTATTTTACTGGTCTCTGTTTCATTTATCTTCATAATAACTTTAAATTTTCTCCTACCTTGATTATTTTCATTTAAAGTTTTCTTCTTTATTTTTGAATTCTCCTACTTTTTAAAGGAGATCCCTTGTTTTATTTAAAATAATTATCTGCAGCTATTTCTACAAAAGCATCACCTTAATGGCATTTAACAAATTTTGGTTATGATTTATTTTCCAGTCCATTGGTCACCTAGGAGTGTAATATTTAATTTCTACATACTTATTATTTTTCTAATTTTTCCTGTGTTCTTGATTTCTGATTTAATTCCATCATGATAAAAGAATTCACTCATGATTTCAGCCCTTTCAAATTTGAGATTTTAAATATTCCTTTTAAAATTAAAATATAATTACATCATTTCCCTCTGCCCCCTTTCTTTCTCTAACTGCTCTCCATGACCACCCTCACCTTCTCTCAAATTTCTGGCCTCCTCTTCTTTAATTATTATATGAGTAAATAAATACATAATTAAGTTCAGAAATACACACACACACACACACACACACATATATATATATATATAGAGAGAGAGAGTCTGCTCAGTACTGCTGGGATGTACATAATATCAGGGCTGACCACTTAGTATTGGATGACCAATTTGGAACCTCATCCCTGGGAAAGGCTAATTCTCCCTCTCTCATCAGTCACTACTTGTCCATGGTTCTTTGTCTATTGGTGGGACCATGTCCGATTCTCCCCTTCCATGCTAGCATGCATACTGAACTAAAACTGTTCACATCTTCTTTAGGTAGCCATACTGACAAGGTATAAAGCTGTTGGCTTCCTTTCATCTCTGAGAGTCAGAATTTCACAGCAGATGCCCTGGTTTTCTTGCTCTTACCATTTTTAAGCCCTCTTCCATAATGTTCCCTGAGCCTTAGGTGTAGGAATTGTGTTGGTAATGCTTCAAATAGTGTTAGGCACCCCCATGATCTCTGCATTTTGACAGCTGTGGTTTTCTAGAATGGTCTCTGTTGCAAAGAGAAGCTTCTTTGATGAGGGTTGTGAGCTTTTCTGTGGGTATATAGATATGTATTTAGAATTCAGTTATGAATTATGCTGGTGGAGCAAAGAGCATGTTCTCCTCTAAGATCCATGACCTCACTAGCCCCAGATAGTTGGCTAGGTTTCCGGTACTTGGCACAATTTCCCACTTGTTGATCCAGGCTTAAATCTAATAGGCAGCTGTTGGTTACCATCAAGATGTGAGTGCCACTGTTGTACCTTTATGGATTTCTTGCCATGCTAGTCACTGATGTGGTTCATGGACTTCCCAGCTGTGTAGGACTGTGTGTTGCATCCCTTCCTTAGTAGTTCACATAGCACCTTTCAGAGCCATAAAAGTCAGAGCCACCATAATCAAAACCACCAGTACTGGCACAAAAACAGACATGTAGACCCATAGAACAAAATAGAAGATGCAAACACTGGTGCACATAACTGTAACCATCTGGTTTTTGAAAAAGATGCCAAAAACATTGATGGTAATTTCTTCAACTAAAGCATAGGAAACTGAATGCCCACATGAAGAAGAATGAAATTAGACCTATATCTATCAGCTTTCACAAAAATTAACTCCAAATGGATCAAAGGCCTCAATGTGAAACTCTGAAACTGTCAAAAGAAAACCTAGGCAGTATCCTACAGGATACAGGTATGGGAAAGGAATTTCTCTGGGTAGGGCTCTGTTTGTTCTGGAATTAAGGCCAATGATCGACAAGTGGGACCTCAGAAAGGCTTTTGTATGGCTAAGGAATCAATCAAGTGATAAGGAGATACTTGCTCATCAGTGTTTATTGCTGCCCTATTCACAATAGCTAGAAAGTAGAAACAACCTAAATGTCCTACAATAGATGAATGAATAATGAAAGTGTGGTCCATATATATTATGGAATACTATTCCACTGTAAAGAAAAATAAAATCATGAAATTGGCAAGTAAATGGATAAAACTAGGATATATTATATAGAGTGAGATCACCCAGACCCAGAAAGACAAATGCTGCACAGTATCTCTCATTTGAGATTCCTAGCTCCGAATCTTCAGATGTGCATATATAACCTAAAGTAACTAAAGAAATCAGGAGAGTAAAAGGGTACCATGCAGTTGGTAGGACATACTACAGACAGGAACAGCAGACTAAAGTGGTATGAAGGGGGAACTAGGGACATCTGAGGGTGGGCTTTAATTGGGGATGGAGGTCAATACAGAAGGAGAGAGAGGACTGAGGGAAAACAATACTAAGGATGTTTGGAAAAGCCATGAAGAATTGTTACATTGTATTTATCCAAAATTACATATAACACATATAAGTATATGTATATACCTATACTGACACATACACGTATACATGTACAGTTTAAGAGAAGTTATCAAACTTGGGCTAACAGTGCTCCCCTCAAAAGGCACAGACTACATAACAAAAACTCTGGTATCTAAAATACCAGGCATGAGAAACCCTATTGAATTGTTGGTCAGAGGAGTCTGAGACATCCAAAACAACACCGGCTATTTCTGTTGTCCTTGGTTGCCTCCCACAGACAGCAAGTCCATGTTGCTAAAGACACTTCCGATATAGGATCCAGAGGATCCAAATTTCAGGACAAAATAATTGGTTTTTGGAAGACTGTTAGTATGTACATAACTCACTCTGATCACATTCATTTCCACTGCCCTCCCATATGACCCCACATGCAGATTCCCTTCCTCTCCTCAAATACTCCCCCTTTCATGTATTGAGTGAAGCTTAGCAAACACAGTTTCTATGTGTCATAGAAAATTTACATCACTATAAAAAAACCCTCTTTCCCCCAATTTTGTGCTATTTTGATACAGATTGCATCTTCAAAAGTATTGTCTTCTGTCATTGTCTTCTACATTAGACAGAGGAAGTGTGGTGTGTGAACACTACATGCAAGCTGTCTTTCATACTTAACCATGAAGTTACTATTTTAGCCTGAAGGAAGACCTTTAACACTTCTTGTAGATTAGGTCTCCTTAGGAAACTGCTAAAAATGTCTTGGGACCAGGGATTCAGTGAGGTCTTTGCCAGTACCTGCAACTGCCTTGACTTCATGGCAGGAGAGTCCTGGATCATCCATGTTTCTTATAACTTCTCTCTGGCTCCTTTGCTAGCTGCTGTTGTGCATGGGATGCCCCTCAACTCCTGGCTTCCTTTCTTGCACTGGCCTTCCTTCCCAGAGAGCAGGCCCCTTTCTGATCTCCAGGTGTGCTGTAAGACTTCAAGTGCACTTGTATCCTGAAGGTACCTCTTAGATCAAGACCTGAGGGGCCTCTTGTTTGCTGTGGGTACTTTTGTCTGAAAGCTTCCTTCTTGAGGGAGACACTCCAGGTCAGCTCTGGCTTTGGATCTTGTAATCCCAAGTCACCTACTACACATGGTTCTTGGACAAGTTAGTCTTTCTAGGTACACTTGTCTCTTTGAAGGAGAGGCTGGCCATATTCTTCTCTTCCCCTCAATTCCAATGGGTTCCAAGATTTGAAAACTGTGATGGCTAACCTTGACTGTCAACTTGATATGCCTAGGAAAAGGGAGCCTCAACTGAAAAATTGTCTCAATCAGATATGTCTGTGAGGCATTTATTAATTGCTAACTGGGTTAGAAGGACCTAACCCAAGGTGGCCACACCATCCCTATGCAGGTAGGTCTCTCTACTGTATAAGAAAGGTAGCTAAGCAAACTGGAGCAAGCAAATCGATAAGCAACATTCCTCTCTGCTTTGGTTCCTGCCTTGTGTTCCTGCCTTAGCTCCCTTGATGAGGGACAACAGTAAGCAGTAAGGCAAATAAACCCTTTCCCCCAAGTTGCTTTTGGTCACAACAGTAACCAAACTACAACAACAGCTTCGTAGGCCTCGGGCCTTTTAGGTTTCTGAAGAACTGGTTTCCTTTTCCTGATGGAGATCTGACCTTTTCCCAGAGGACTTAGCCAAGCACAAATGGGCTTTTGTTGTTTTCACATGCTTGTTGAGAAGGGTTTGGCTCCTTTCTGACTGTGCTGTATCCCCAGGGGTCTGTGTTTCCTTCACTCTGCATATCATGTGGTGAATTATTGGAATGAATGCTTATCCTCTTTACTTCTGTAATAGGATTGACATTTAACCCGCTAAGGAGTTTGCCCACTTTAAGTGTGTTTGGGAGATGACCAGAGTCCAGGACAATAGTCAACAAATGTTTTCCCAATGAAGAAATGACTTGGGTTTATTATGTACTGAAAAGCACATAAACATATGCTACTTGTAAATAGCATTTAACAAATGCTTCTGATTCTAGCCATCGTCAAGATAAATTTAGACATTAGATACTTGGGCTTATATAGGGAACTCATAGCATGGCGTCGTAGAAATAATCTAGGATTTTGAAAAAGAAGACTTTCTAAAGTTCAGTGGGGTAAAGATAGAAATCCACGTTTTCCTTCCTGGCATTAAGTCTTTCTAATGCAAAACATTTAAATATGCAGATCCTCCAAACTCTGTGATTTGGAATCTTTATATAGAGAGCTTGGGGAAGGGGGAAGGAACCTCTCCCCTGCAAAGCTACCACACAGGAGTGGAGAATGACCCTGTTTGGGGCCCATTTGGGATGGTCTGTCCAGCAGAGGAATCCACAGACATCAGAAACAACGATGTCCAGCCCATCTCACCATGTTTCCTTTCATTGCATTTTTTCTTTTCTCTACCTTCCTTCACTCCAGTTCTGGGAGCCAATGAAAAGGTGTGCTTTCTACAAGCAAAGGCTTTGAATACTTACCTCCCTGTGAAGCATTTTCACATGAAAGGAGAGCTCTTATGAAGGTGGAGGCTCATGGGCCTGCTGAGCATGCTCAGTCTGGCCAAAAGCACCCTGCAGACTCCACCCCCATCAATTCACCTATGGGATTGGCTGGCTGCCCTCATTGAGCACTGGAGATGCGGGCACTTTTGATGCCCCACAATTGAGCATCCTGGCCGCCTTCTCCATGCTGTTGTTTTTGCCCTGCCACACCACTGAGACAGTCTGGCCTTCATTCCGGGTGCATAGGGCACTGTGGGCTGCTGCCGCTGGCTCCTGTCATTCTCTGTCAACTCCAGTCACCCTCATTTTGTTTCCTCTTCACAATCCATTAACCATAGCCCTCAGAATCTTGGGAGGTTACCCAGAGTCCTGACCCCTGGCTCTAGGTATCATATAGCAAGAGACCAAAGCTTGACAAAAAAGAATGAGCGGACCTTGACTCTCTCCATCACCTGTCACCTTCCCAGGAGATGATTCTTGAAAGGGTAGAAAATCCCAAGACATTTTATACATATATATTTTTAAGTTAATTCTGCAGACTGCTGTGTTGGTGACATTTCCTTCAAACTGCAATAACTAACCTGTCACAGCCCTACAAATGCTGACAATACAGCACCATGTGGGGTTGACTTAATAAATCTCATTTACATTCATTTTGATTCACTCAGGCGTTGAAAAACATTTCACAGGAAAAAGTAGGAACCTCTCCAAGGCGACATGATGTTTGCTGATACTATACGAGCAGACTTAACAGGCAGCATATATGAAAACATGCATTTCTTAGGTTATTAGCAAACTCGGTACTTACTTTTTTTAAAAGCACTTAAAGATTATTCCTTTGAATGCTGGACTTCTAAGCTGTGAAATGTGTCAACGTTTACAGAGTTTTTCTGTTGAATACGTAGATACGAACATGGTTAACCATTTCCTTTGATCTGTGACTGTGGGCAAATAGTTGACCTCTCTGTATCTCAATTGCTTTATGTGTTTCATGAAGAACTTAATAATTCCTGTTTGCCTAAGGGTATTACTCAGTTATTGTTGCAATAATGCTAAATAACAAACAACTCCTCAAATTAAAGTGACTTATAGTTCAAGTACTTACTTCCAGTTTACAGATACCCATGGAGAGAATCAGTTACATGTAGCTCTTAGCTAGGTCTCATTCTCCTTGGATCAGTAGGTTTCTGGCCATATAACTCTAAGTAGATGATGAAAATACAGGAGGCAAGTCAAATTACAGAAGCATTCAAGAAGACTCTGTACATGTAACTTTTTGAAACACCACATTCACCAAAGTAGCAAGACTGAGATCAAAGTCAATGGACAAAGAGGTGTATTTCCTTCTAGTCTGTTGGGAGCTACTTCAAAGCCACATAAATGAGCAAAGAACTGGGAATAATCATCAAAGTATCTCACAGAACGTGCTGGGCTCAGATGATGGACACGAACACTCTGTTAAGTCTAGAGTCTCCCAGATGGTACATATTGTATGATATCTTCATGGTCATATCTGGTCTGTATGAAGAGCTGCCTTCGTAGACTTCCAGCCACCTAGACTTACTGTGATTCTATTTCGTCTGGCATGTTATACCAGGATAGAGGAATCCATCTAGGGAGGACAATCCCCTGCTTTCTCTGCTTCAATTTCTTTGTCTTCCCTGGTTTACATTCATCTTATCTCCTCTTGCCCTGGTTTCTCTTACCCAGAGGCCTCCTTAATCCCCTGCTTTCTCTGCTTCAATTTCTTTGTCTTCCCTGGTTTACATTCATCTTATCTCCTCTTGCCCTGGTTTCTCTTACCCAGAGGCCTCCTTGCTCCATTGATCCTAAATGCTATCCTTGGATTCCTGTCCTCAGCATACAACTTTCATTGAATGAATCACTTCTCCACCCCATGTTAGATAATGAAACATAGAGGCTGAGACAGGTTTTGCACAAATGATTAATAGACAGAGGACTTTCAGAAGATTCGTAGGGAGTGAAGGAAGCAAGAAAGTGTAGGGGAAGGAGGTGGGCATGGATAATGGTCGCAGGGAAAGTCTAGCCTCAGCTGAATCACTATTCAACCAAGGAAGTTGTTCCATCTGGAGACAGAAAGACAGGTGCGTACTTCCCTTGCAGCGTATCAACAGGCCATCTGACCCCAAAGCACAAGAAGGCCTTGACATGAGACTCCCTGTGTGAGCCATTATCAGTGTGACCTACATCACCAGTGGAAAGGGATGGGAGCTGGTCTAGTGGGGGAATTCCCTTGAGGCACCAAGAGTGTCTGCCACACCCTCCTATTAAAAGTGTGAATTAATATTTCCTCATACACTTCAGGGTTTTTTTTTGTTTGTTTGTTTGTTTGTCATTTAGGATGTTCCATCTTCTAAACTACTTGGCTCTAATTAAATCTTACTGTTCATAGTCATGGGCCCCCAGCCTTTAATTGTGTGACTGCCCTTCCTTGAAATGTACTTCCTACCCTATCCTGTCCAGCTTCAATTTTTACTTCTCACCAGGATTTCTACATTCTCTGAGACATTCAGAAATGGAATTTTTTTTAATGGATGGAAAATCTGTGGTAGAAGTTAGACCTTTCTGGTGAAATTGGTAGACAGTTTAGGTTGGCATCTGGCAGCACATAGGGAAGAGCTTGGCATCCCTTTACTTGTTGATATGGATGGAGCCAGTTGTGGCCAGAGGATATGCCCTGTTGAAGGAGCGTTGCTAAGAAACCTCACAAGCCATGCAGATGACATCACTTGCTGTCACTTGCCATCAGTTGCTGTGAGAAGCAATGGGACTGTTGGACATTTCCAGAAAACTCATCGACCCTTGAGACCACCAAGGATTGCACGATAATGCACTATATAAGCCAGAGACTCCACTCGGTAGCTCTCTTCCTCCTGCCCTTGCCAACTGAGAAGCCATGCTAAAGAAGAGCACAGCAAGGTATGTCATTAACAGAATTTAGATTGTTATATTCCAAGACAAAAGCCCAGCATAAAAACTGCTGAGAGTTCTTTGGAGATGTCTGTCTGTTTGGGGGCTCCAGAGTGCTGGAAAAGTGAGCAAGCAAGCAAAGTTAGGAAGCTGCTTGGAGAGGTTTTCAGCCTTGAGACTTGCCCGGGCCAAAGAGTTTATAAACTGGGCACAATTTGGTGGTGGAAATAAACTGGCAAAATAAGGCCCATTGGACCCTAAGCTTTAAAAGGGACTGTTTTCTGGGACTGCCACAAATGAAGCCACCCTGCATGGACCTACTAAGTATTAAGGTATTTTTAGATAGATTATAGATTTTAGATTATAGGTTTTAGGTTATAAGATTTAGGTATTTTGTAGATGTTTGCTAAGTGTTAATAAATGTAAGTGTTTATAAATAAAAATATTCTACTACAAAAGTCATCATTATACATAAGATAAAGTATGAAGACAGAACTATATGCCTTTCTGGAATATGAGACTTTCCAATTATATCTAACAAATTTTAGAATGGTGGGTATGAAGAGAAACACTTATGTCAGAAAGCTACACAGGAAGTTGGGAGGCAGCAAGCAGATGACAACAGAAAAACACCTTAACAACTGTGCTGTTAAATACAAAACACAATCAACTCCAAGACATTTGAGTGCCAAAAAGCAAACAGAGTGTCAGTGAATGGATGGACAAAGGAAAATATCTGGATCCATAGGCAGCTTGTTAAGGTTCCCAGTCACAGGGAGGGAAGATGGAGGCTCAGGATCCATGAAGTGTAGAAGCAAGGAGAATCCATAGATTCTCCTCTGGGTGATGTCAGAGATGAGCCCAGTTCAGGATTGAGCTGCACAAATGTGCCATGAACTATTTTTCCTCTTTTTCAGGAAGAAAAAGAGAAAAAACACTTCAGGAGTGCACACAGTACTAGGGACAAATATAAGTTCTTTCCAGCCATTTCCTCTGTCTTTCTTTTATTATTTTTTAGTATGATATTTGTGTACTTGTATTGGTTTATGCATGTGTGTATGGGTGTGAATGTGTGTGTGGGCATATGAGAACAGGGGTGAGCAGGAGTCTAAATGGGGTGTCTTCTTCAATCTCTTTCTATTGTGTCTTTTAAGACTGAACCTTGACTTCATCCACTGAGCTTGGCTGGGTGTCCATCAGAACCAAAGGACCCTTCTAGCTCCATCTTCCTTGCTCTGGAGTGGCAAATGCTGCCATGCCTGGCTTTCCCATGGGTATTGAGGATCTGAACTCAGACCCTCATGCTTATGTGGCAAGTACTCTCCTGACCGAGCCATCTCCCTGGTCTCTCTTTTCTTTTTTGGCTGTTCTAATTATTGGGAAACTTCTTTGGGTTTTTTTTTTTTTTTGCAATTACATTGTAAATTTACAAAGTCTCTTTATTGTTCTCGGTTCCTTTGAATTTGTCTTCTCCCTTTTATTATCTTGATTATATGTGCCTAAAACTTCTGTATCTTTTAATCTTCTCAAGCAACGGACTTTGGAGTTGTTAATTTTCTCCGTTTTGTTTATTATTTCCCTTCGATTTTGACAGTTCAATTTTATTGAGTCTCATCTCTGAATCCACCTTCCATTTCCCCTCGTGTGACAGATACAGACCTATGTGTACCTTGTCTGTTGGCAGACACAACAGCAGCTTTGTAAGCAGAGGGTGCTGAAGGGTGGTGAAGGAGGAAGGGGATTCCCTTTCTTCCCATGTGCTTCTCCCACTGGCTTTGGTGGTACTAGCTGTTCTGCAGGATACCCAGTAGGACCTGTCCCTGGAAAGATTTGATAGTTCCTTGGCAGGCACTACCCCTGTGGCTCATGGGTGTTCCCGCTGGGTTTTACTGAGATGATCAGCAGCAACCACCATAGGCAGCTTCCAGAAGACTCTAGGCACCGGATGGGTTGGCTCTGCTTAACAATTGTGGCCCATGGCTGGATCATGGGTTTTTCTGGCCACTGGCTTAGTCCAACTGTAGCTCATGGGAACCTGGCAAACTTCCACCATCTTGGAGACTGAAATCTCAGGCTCTTCAAACTCTGAATTTCACATCAGAGCACTTTGGTGATGGACAGCTAACCAAAATATATCTTGATGTGTGGCACAGAAAAGACACTTGGCAAAACAAAACCTCACAAATGAGTAGTTTCATTACCAGACCTAAACTTAACGCATGGATTCAGAGGCTGCTGAAGGGCACACAGGCACACTTAGGAAAAGACTCTTCTGCATTTTTACAAGAAAATGCTGTCAATCTTCTTCCAAGTCTACCTCCAAGGGCCTTGGGTCACTGGGAAAGAGGAAATATAAAGAATTTTTGATGATACTAAACACTGGGTATGACCTGACACTAACTCATGAGAACACAAACCTGCGTCTCTTCTATTGGTCAAGGCAGAGCTAGGCACCCTGGTAATAGCTGCAGCCTTTGCTGATATTTGGATCACAGATGGCTTAGTTCACCTGCAGCCCTGCCATGTGCATTAGATCTCCTGGTCTTGAATGAATCACTGTGTTTGTTCTTGCAAAGTAGAAATATTCTCACATTAGCTCTTGGACCCATGCAATGAGGACTGTCATTGTTGGCAGGGCTGAATAGAACCTCATTCCTCCTGGAACATCTACTCACACAGAGGTGGTAAATCACGGACAATATTGCATTTGGGGTGAAATTTTAGAGATTTATGCCACCACACAAGCACTCAAAGAAACAGGAGTGGTAATAGCTGTTGCATTCCTATTCCATTCACCTGTTTGGCCCGTGTTGCAGTTGGAAGGATTTGGGAGGATAAACTAATTCAGGTAGTGATCCAAACGCAGCTGCCAAGTCTGTTGTGTCTTTACTGGAGCAAATCAGCCCCGTCCTTGTCATTTGGATCATAGTCCTGACATGGGTGGTGCTTTATTTATTTTTTTCTCTGTAACAGTCTGAAGGACCACCAGTACTGGTTTGCTTTCCTCTGGCAGGCGTCATGGCCTATTCTCCCAGTGGCCCTCCAGCTGCAACCCTGCCATGACACACTCAGCTGAGAGCGTGA
The DNA here is from genome assembly GCA_907164525.1 of Lophiomys imhausi. Taxonomy (NCBI): domain Eukaryota; kingdom Metazoa; phylum Chordata; class Mammalia; order Rodentia; family Muridae; genus Lophiomys; species Lophiomys imhausi. The sequence goes on from CAJQZJ010032761.1 coordinate 3,843,366, forward strand.
ATATCTTAGCTTTCCACTGGACTTCTCTTTTGTTTGGCTTTGTTGATTGCCTTAGTCTGGCTACAAGCCCCCGAGTACTTTAGAGGGCCTAGGAAGGTGCATGAGGGCCAGGTGCCGGGTTAGCTGTACTCCCCTCACCACCATCCTCTCGAGTTTGTTGCTGGCTCTGCGGCCAGTTTCCTGCCTACTGGCCTCAGCTTTTGTGCTCCCTGCTTGTGTTCCCACTTACTAACCCGGGGCCCTGGGTTCCATGCTTGCCAACTTGAGCTTAACATATGAGGCAAGAATGGGTCTATGGAAATATACAGAAAGTCTCTAGTAGCCAATGTACTGACTGACACTCCCCTCTCTAATGAGTCAGAATCCCAGCTCTGAGGATGAACCCTCCCGTGTTTGTGACCTCCTTGGGTGGTCTTTTTAGACTTGAGGCATCCTCTTATTTTCCCCACAGTGGATAATTTCTTTCAAATGGTTTATAACTATTTGTATTTGTCATTCCTTGCTCAAATTATTGGGGTTTGTTCCAACTGAAGCATGACTAATCCACTTATTTTTATCATTCCCTTTCTTATCTGATCCTTATTTCCAAGTCAATCAATCTCTAACTACTTCATCTTTCCACACTTCTCATCTCATAATAAATTTATGAATTTCCTTCTAAGTGTTATTAGCCAATACTACAATATTGGCATGCAATTTCTGTATTCTTTAGCTGAAAATATTTTATTCAATACAAAAAAATTAAATCAACAACTATTTAGTAGTATACTATTTAGTTTCTAAACATACAGAATTTGAAAAAAAAAGAGATTAGTTTTACTTTGTTTTCTACATTTTTTTAATGTATTCTTTCAGAATGTTGTACCTGACTATTAGGACCGTATCCAGCTCCAGCGCCAGCTCCAGCCCTCCTAGGTCTCCCCAACATGTCCCCTTTTCAACTTCATGCCTTCTTTCAAAGATCTGTTCATGTTTTTATATATCTCTCCATCTCATTAGATGCTGCCTGTGCATGGGTGTGAAGCATGGCCACAGCATCAAAGAAAAAATTACTATCCTTTCTCCAGCAGCCCTCAACTGCCAGCAGCTCCTCGGGAGGAAAGGGTCGGACTTGATGAACTCCTCCTCATCCACGCTAGAGTTTCTAGTGGCTTGATCTTGCACAGGACTTGTGCAGGCAAGCAGAGATGTCTGTGAGTTCACGAGTGCAATAACCATGCCATGTCCAGAAGACAGAATTTCGCAGCAGTCTTGCCCATTTTATAGCCCTTACATTCTTTCTGTTTCCTGTTCTACAGCATTCCCTGTGTCTTGGCAGGCGTAGAGGGTTGCAATAAAAATGTCCCATTTAGGGCTGAAACTCACAGTTACTTACTCTCAGTACCTTGACCAGCAGATAGGAATCTCTGTATTAACTGCTGCCCATTGGGGTGGGGGTGAAGCCTCTCTGTTCTTGACCAAAGGTGAGATCTACAGCCCAGGTCTACAGTCATAAGCATGATTACGTAGAAGACAGTTTGATAGCATGGCCATCTAGCAAAATAACATTAGTTGGTCCTTCTGTGGGACCATGGCCTCCCCAGACATGGGCTTTTGACCAAGTTTATAGCACCAGGAATTAATTATCCTGGGAAGCAGGCTTTAGATCATCTGAATATGGAGAAGCCTTTTACCTCTGCCTCCCAAGAACTGGGATTATAAGCAGATTGTTTATTATTTATATATTTTTTCAAGCCAAACTGAATCATTTTTATTAAATTTCATAAATGATTGTGGTATTTGAGGGAAGGACATGGGCAGACAATCATTAACAGTACACAAGTATCTAAGCTCTCTTTTGTGAGATTACTACAATCAGAGGCCACTGTAAAACCCAAGGAATCGTCATTTGATGCTTTGAAGCAGGGAAGTTCAGAGTGAGGGGTGACATTCCACATTACCAACTTTTCACAAGCTGACCATGGCTTTCAGGAAATGAAATGAAAATGGCAGAATAATCAATCTGAAGAGCTAAAAGAAGTCTAAAAGAAAAGGAACCATTGGTTTTAAAGGATTCAAGTCTATGTTGATGGTAGAGGGCAATGAGGGTGTTCTAGGAGCTTAAAGCTTACCTACAGCACAAAGCATTTTGTGCCATGGGGGCCATGTGTGCCAACATCAGGAAGTTCCTTCTAGGACCCAAGAAGGGTCTTTCAAAATCAGCAAAGAAAGGTGTTTTCCTTCATCAATCCAGTTTGGGAGACATTTTGTTAGTGAAATATGTTTCTTCTATTCAAAACAATGAAGGTTTTTAAAAAAATAATAATAACACATTTTTTAAAGGAAAACAAAATTCTGCATTTGTATACCATTTAATAAAAGGTGTGTTTCAAACTGTGCAGTCACCAGAAGTACACAGTTGTCAGAAATGCACACATTTCCCTCAGGTTTCTGTTCCTGGTCTGCTTTAGCATCTTCAATTTTCTGAAGAATAATTCACATCCTTCCAGCATCAGCTTTCCCTCATTTCCTCTTGAGTACTGTCTTAGTTAGGGTTACTATGGCTTCCATGAAACACCGTGACCAAAAGCAAGTTGGGGAGGAAAGGGTTTATTTGGCTCACACTTCTACATCACTGTTCATCACTGAAGGAAGTCAGGGTAGGAACTCAGACAGGGCAGGAACCTGGAAGCAGGAACTGATGCAGAGGTCGTGGAGGGGTGCTGCTTACTGGATTCCTTCCTGTGACTTGTTCAGCTTGTTTTCTTATAGAACCCAGGACCACCAGCCCAGGGATGGCACCAACCACAATAGTCTGGGCCCACCCCTATCAATCACTAATTAAGAAAATGCCCTCTAGGCTTGCCTACAGCCGGATCTTATGGAGGCATTTTCTCAATTGAGGCTCCCTCCTCTCTGATGACTCAAGCTTGTGTCAAGTTGTCATAAAACTGGCCAGCCCAGGAACCTTCTCACCCTTCTTTGCAGGGGCCTTCTAGGCTCGGGCTCTGGCTGTAGAGGAGCAAGTATAGTGGACAGCCTTACAGATTGTCCCTGGGCTCATCCTTCACGTTGGCTTTACCTTCTTTAGCATTCCCTTCGGCCTTTCTTTGCAGCACAGCAGCTGGGGCAGGAGGATGTAGGCACTGAATGCTAGGATGTAACAGCATATGGCTTTAGTCAGACCTGGGTTGGGGATAGGGATCATTCTCATGTCTTCACACTGCTCCTGCTAAAAACATTTAATGTGCTACACTTTAAAACATCACTAATATGATAGGGGAAAAATTAAAGATTGTTAGGTTTACTTTTAATACACAATTTAGATTTATAAACATTCTGCTGTGCTCAAAGCAAAGCAACGGCTCAGCAGTTCATTTGTTGTGGAGTTCTGTGAGAACAGAGCCTTGCTGTCTCCATTGTTGGGATCCTCTGTATCCCCATTCATGTTATTTCATGACATTTGTCTCCTTGGTTTATTTGTGTTAGTAAAGATTTCAACTTTATTTGATATATCTTTCTTTAGTCTTTGTCAGTTGTTGTTTTGGTTTTTTTGTTTTGTTTGTTTGTTTGTTTGTTTGTTTGTTTAGTATTTTTAGAGTGCATTGCTAGGCATGTTTCTGGTTAAACTGCTTAGCATATGACACTGGTTTTGATCCCTTAATGTTTCTGTAGAAAGATTTTTATTTACTTCAGTACTCCAGTACCAGGTTTATCTTAGCCTATGCTATTGAGAGGTTTTTTTTCTTCACATTTTTAACCTTTCTTTATTGTTGTTGTATCTTTTTAATAGACACTACATTACTGGGTCAGTTTTAAAATACAACTTGAAACTTAGAAGCTTAAACTACAAGGAATAAAAGTTCCTCTGATTGATGAGTTTTACTCACTTACATTTGTGGCATTGCCTATTATACAAAGATTTATCACCTCTCAAGATTTTCCATGTGCTCTGTTGCATTCCATCTGATATCCTTCATAGCTTTTTTATAGCAGAAATTCATCATTTGTGGTTTTTATTGTAAAGTACAGCATACCTATGTATCAACTTATGAAAAACATACATGTGTAATTTGAAATACAATAAAAAGGCCTGCATGATCACAAAATAGAGTATCAATGACTCACAAGCACTACAAATGGATTTTCCCAACATACCCCATTCTCCCTCTTCCTAGAAATGATCACAATTTTAAATTATGTTTGAATTATTTGTTTTTATACTTTTAAACCACCACATAACATGTGTTCATGATGACATATTAAGTTTTGCTTAATTTTGACCTTCATATAAATGGGCTAATATGTAATAGTTTCTTTAAAATGGGTACTTAAAATTCTATGCAATTGCAGCTCCTCATATTAAAAGTCTGTCTGTACTTCAATTTTTCCCACTGCTATCTATCCCACTGTGTGAATATCCCACAATTTATTTAGAAATTGCACTGCCAAAAGGCGTTTGGATTCCCCAGGTTTTCCTTATGATGGATAGTGCTGTCATTGTCTCCTGAAGACAAGGTGCCTAATTTTTCCATGGTGCAGGACAAGAGGCCAAGGCTCAGATGTAGCTTATACGCACACTGTACTTTGGTCTGTATAGAGCCAAAGTATTTTCCACAGCAGTAGCACGGGTTTATACCCCACCATCTGCAGACATGGGTTTGTGTCACTTCACACATGATTTTAAACTTGGTCCATGTCGTCACTACCATTTCATTTTTCCTCCCTATATTATTGGTATATATATTCCTCCTATTACTGGCTACTTCTCTTAAACTTCTCTCTTGGCTTTGAAAATACCACCTCATCCTTTCTGAAAAAGGTTTTTTAATTAAGTCTCACAACCCTTCAATTAATTTTTCAGAAGGGTTCCTTGTAAATTGTTTCACATACTTAATTCTTTATTTTGCTCTCGTATTTCTAGATACACTCAGTTCACACCTACTTTTTTTTTTACTCTTCATCTCAACAACACTTTGGCACTGTTCTGATTTGTGTGGACAAAGAGAGAGAGAGAGAGAGAGAGAGAGGCCATCTTTCACAGCCTTTCATGATGTCTAGTGTAAGTGAAACAGTGAAAGCCACCGAGTTTCTCATGTCTACATGCTGGGTGTGCGTGTGTGTGTGTGTGTGTGTGTGTGTGTGTGTGTGTGTGTGTTCCAGTGTGCATGCGTGCGTGCATGCGTGTGTGTGTGTGTGTGTGTGTGTGTGTGTGTGTGAGACGGTGTAACAATCTGAGTGGTCGGTGACTTAATAAGAACTGGAAACTTACCTCAGTCTCTAGAGAGTTCCTCTCTTGGTTTATGACTATTCTCAGAAGGGAAAACTGGAAGCCAACTTAGATGAAACTACATACAAGTAGGAATGGCTACCGCTGATTTGGGGAGCCAATACAGCACTCACGAGGGCTGCCCATCACCTCACTTCCACAGAGGGCTCACTGTGTTTTCAGTGACTGCTATTGTCAGCAGATGTCATCCTGCAATGGAATCCTATAGAGGGTTAGTTGACATCTGAGTTGCTGGTCCCATCTCAGTGTTTCTGATTCAGTGGTCTGTAGTGGAGCCTGTGGTGTGGTCAGCACCGTGTGCAGTGGATCAGGATCATTAGAGAAGCCTTGGGAGCTGCTCATGCCTCACCTGCCATTGCCTATGGGCCTCCATAGGGCTTATCTCAACGCTCCGCAATAGAGGGACTTGGGTTTCTGACTCCTGAGCCTTTAGGGCACATGTGGAGTGCCCTGGTTCTTGGGGCATCTTTTCCTCCCAGCATAAAGTTCAGTTTTCTCCCATGTGTCAATTCATTTGTCATTTACCTGTTTCTTTTCCTGCTTCCAGAATTTTATTGATATTCCTTGTCAGCTAATCCTCTCCTCCAGTTTTCTTCCAGAGTTTGTCACGGGGTTGTGTTGTTGTTGTTATTGTATTTCTTGTCATTTTAATGACATTTCCAGAGTCAAGCACAATGAAATGTGTGTCTCCAACATTTCCCTTTTGAGTTGAACGAACAGACTTTGAGAGACACTAAGGATGGATCACAAAGTATGACACAGCTCTACCCCATTGAAATGTGTCACCCCCTTTAGTCGTCCCTGTGACATCATCACCTAAACTTTTAGACGTAGGTGCTGAATTACTGCTCTAAGCAACTTTCAGAGCTTAAATAAAGTACAAGGGCTGACTGGCAGGATTTGAGACAAGTCTAACTGTCTGGGGGGCAAGCTGGAATGTGAATCTGGATCCAGAGAGTGAGAGAATTCCCGAAGTGATATATGAGGTCACCACAGAACTCCACTCACAAAGAAAGAGGCCCACGGAAGCAGAGCTTCTGAGTTATCTCTGCACGGGGTCTCATCCAGGAAGAAGTTATAGAGGCTTATATCAGGCTTTTTAGTCAAAGACTTGAAACTGACTTTTTGTCACTTTATTGACTATTCCTTACTGCACACATGACTATTGACTTTTCTTTCTGTGACTGGAATTCGTCCTCAAACCCAGGATGGAGGAGGAGGAAAAACTGCTTTTAAACGTGCTTGTGAATAATGGATATTTCCATACAAGTCAATTATCAGAAAATTGAGTCATTTAATTTACATTAAGTCAGTTCATGGTTGAAAACGATAGAAGGAAAATATTCAAAATTCTGGGGCAAAAGTAATTATCATCCCATCCACCACTCCCCATACCCATACGGATGATACCTTCAGCGCAGCATTGGTTTCCCTGGGCTACCACAACAAAATCCTATATACGGGTGACTCACACAGCAGAGCTCTATTTGGGGTTTGTATTTCTGGGGACTCCACAGCCAAGATCAAGGATTCTGCACCTTACATACTCTGGAGGCTACTCATTGGCTAGCACATATTCTCCCTCTCTGCGCATCCTCTCTTGATCATTTCTCTGGTCACACACCTCTTAGGTATCTGCTGTGTGTCCAGGTTTTCTTCTTTTAGAGATACCAACCGTGTGTGGATCAGGCCCTGCCCATTGGCATCACTTTAAATTAATCCCTTTTTTCAAAGGCCCCATCTCCTTATGTAGTCATGTTCAGGGGCTCCGGAGCTACAGTGTGAATTTGTAGTGAGGAGTCAGGGGAACCAGAATTTAGTCATCTTCCAGGTCTCAGGACACCTTCCTGTCCCTTCCCTCAGGTCATCTTGAGGTAGCAAAAGACTGACTGGGGGGAAAAATCTATACCATCTAACTTGACATCCCATAGCTGGGACCAGACAACAACTATTGACCTGGTTTTTTGTGACTCCATCAAAAGCCGTTTCTGCATCATTATCTTTATCCTCCTCCTCTGAAGCCAGCTCATGGAGAAACCCTGCTTTCCTGGCTCTTACTTCCTATTCTTTGGATGCATATAGTGGCTTGAGGGATGATTCATGGTTTCATGGTGGCTGTTGATTTTTCATTCCTTGAAGTGTTTTCAGTCGAACACTTGAGTTGCTTGCTTTTGTCCCCCACTACCCTCCATCCCTCCATGTCTCTCCCTGCCCACTCCTCCCCTCTCCAAGAAAACCAAGGGAAATTGACAAGCAGCAGGACATGGGAGATTGAGCTATATTATCTCTCCTCTGGGAAGCTCACTCTGCTGCCTTTATCTGGAAGCTATCATTTTCTACATCTCTTGGCATGAGTTCTCATCGACCCATGACCCCTAAATGCCTATGCTGATCAATAGTCCAGGTATCTTATTGACAGGACCATTGACAGCTCTCACTGAGCACAGGACCCGGGACTGGCAGCCAATTGTAATCTGTTTGGGCTGCTTGAGAAGCAGGCAAGGCCTGTGCTGATGTTGACACTGCAAATGGAGATGGTTTACTTAGCACTCAGGGAAGATGCATTTGTAAAAGGGGAACGATAGATCTCATTACTATCTACGGGCACAGGTTCTCCTGGCAGTTTAGGGGGCTTGCACATATGGAAGCTTTCTGCTTACAGAGCTTGGCAAAATAAACCTCAAGTGATCTGCTTCCTTCTTCCTCCCCAAAAAACCAAAAAACAAAAAAGGGTGAGTGCATGGAATTGCCGGCAAGCAAGGGCTAGGCACAAAACTAGACAATGGGAGCCCTTAGTCCATGGTATTTTAGCCATTGGCTAGTCAGGGCCTTAGTTTCCAGGCACTAGAGGGTGGCAATCATCTATATAGAAGGGTCTGGCTCCCATGCTTTCAAATTCAGCCAGGGAAAAATCCAGAGTTATAGGAGCTTCAAGCAGGGGAAGATTTCAGACCTCATCTGTCCCTACATGCGGGATTCCTGTACCCTCTGCCTGGGAATGCCATTCAGGGATTCCTATCCCGTCTACTTGGGAATGTGCCTAGCTTGCCTTTCTTTGGTCACCGTCAGTAACATGGGATCACACTGTTAAGAAATACCCTGTCTCATCTTTGGGTAGCATCCGTAGTTGAAAAGGTCTCCCTTCCTGAGGGCTGAAATCTGTCTGCCTGTAGCAACTACTAGTTCCTGGATCGATTTCCTGTAGCCTCATTCTTCCACTGAATACAGTGCGTGGCATTTAGCATTCTTCCTCCCTTATCCTGCTGACAGCCCCTCAAGGAGGATGGGCTGTGTGCCTCCTCTGTTCTGGGTCTTACAGATGGGAACACCCTAGCTTGGTGAAACTTAATCATTGGCAAGACTCGGAGCTAGGGTGTAGCAGTCACCCTTCCTTTTGGTTTCAGCAGTACTGCTTGGTCTTCTTCAGTGAGTCTGTGGAGATCTCCCTTCCCAGTTTATCTCCCTGGACAATAGAAATCATCTCTAAAGAGCCATATTGCCCTTCCCCGATTCTCAGCAAGTGACAGCACTGGCATTTCCCACCCCATTACTCACAGTGCTGTGGCCAGGCCTTGCTTATCCTTCCCCTTTAGTAACTCCCTGGACATAGGAGAAGGTGGGCGTGGCTGTTCACCTCTACCCCATTCCCCCCACCTGAGCATGCTAGGAGGCAAAGCACGCAGGGGCGTGGAAGTTATTTTTCTTATCTCTGTGATAGGATTCCTGGCAACACCAAATTAGAGTAGAAAACCTTACTTCAGCTCACCATTTCAGAGGGATTAATCAATGGTAACCTGTCCCCGTGCTCTTCAGCACAACAATATGGTAGTGGAAGTAATTGGAAGAGGAGATTCTCATTTCATGTACAAGAAGCTGAGGGTAAGGCAGAAAGAGGCCAGGGATAACACACCCTCACAAACCCATCCCCAGTGAATTGCTTCTTTCAGCCAAGCCCGCCCCCTAAAGTTTCCAAAACCTTCCAAAAGGTTCACCGGCAGCAGATCAAGTGTCCTACCCTTGAGTATATGGAATGGACACATATTATTCAAACTGTAACAAAGGAGAAGTTGAGGGTAGCTCCTAGAAGTGAAAGCTTTCTACATCACTCCCTGTAGCACAACAGCAACAAAGGCATAGCAGAGCCTTAATGGGCTGAGTCAGGGTCTCTACATCCCTGGAGGCGGGCCAAGACTTATATGAGGGATGGGGCAAGAATACAGTTTGGAGGTTATCCTGTTTCATTCATTTGCTACAATAAAACACTCTGACCGAGAGTAACTTAGAGAACAAAGGGTTTATTTCAATTTATAGGTTACCATTCAACACTGACGGAAATTAGGGCAGGAGCTGAAGTACCAAGGTGACCACAGACTTATACTGCTTGCTGTCTGGCTCAGTGGTTTGTGCTTATCTAGCTACTCAGGACCACTAGCCCACTGTGGGATGGAAGATACGAATTAACAAGCCAAACAATTCCCCACAGGCACACTCACAGGCCAATCTAATCTGGGCAATCCCTCAACTAAGAATCCATTCTCAGGTGACTCTAGGCTATATCTAGTTGACAAGTGAAGCTAATGAAGGCTACACAGGTCCATAGGAGACTGAGCATTGTGTGTCAGGGCACATCATTGTGTAGGCTGCACGACAAAGAAAAGTGGCCAGAGAGTGTTTAGGGTGGGGTTCAGCTGCACGTTGTAAGTATGTGAGCCTCTTTCATGGACACTTGCACCCTGAAGGTCTTCAGAGGTTAGGAAAGCTCCAGATGTCTGCAGTCTCTGAGGAGGGAAGGACCACAGGGAATTCTGGCTTCCCAGGAGATGCCGAAAGGTACTGCCAATATGTCTGTCTTTGGACACAGTAATAAGAGGCTTTCATGAGTCTCAATGGAGCAATTGAGAAGCAGTGAGTGGGCCCAGAATAATGAACAAAAGTAGCTGAGAAGCAGATTTTTTTTTTAAAGGTTAAATTATTCCCAGGCGAGGGCCCTGGGGAAGCAAATTATGAATGAGCTATGGTGGGACCATGTTCAAAGCTAACAAACCCGGGCTTAAGCGTCACAATATTAACTTATTGTAGTGTTGACCACAAGTGACTTAAGTCACTAGGAAAGCTGTGCAGAAGCTGCCCACCTTCACCAGCCACCCTACCTCACTGACCTGCCTTGCTGTGAGCCAGCCTTTCAACTTACCTTCTGACCACACAGTTCTAACACTGGATGTCAGCCCAGTACTAGTCTAGCCCACATCCTGCCACAAGTCCCATATTCCCCCGTTCAATCACATTAAATCAACTGTGTGTCCTAGAGCATCCCAACTCTCCTGAGTCTTGTGCGTTTCTTCCTGCTGTTCCTTCCTGAATATGTTTTCTCTGCTTTTTTGCCTGATGCATTTCTATTCCTTAGCTGGGATCTGTCCTGAAACCTTTCCTGTTTTATCCCATCCTATCAAATCTTTGCTAACTCCTAAGTATTTGATTCACCCCTATTGAAAGTAGTTAGACGTTTGTTTTTTGTTTTGTTTGTTTGTTTGTTTGGGCTTTTTGGATAGCCTTAGTTATTCATAGAAACTAAGAACTCATTGGCCATTTATCTCTGGGGTCCATCCTCATATCTGACTCATACACACTAACCACCCATTATGAGGAACTGAGGCCAGGCAATGGCTGATGGCCCACTGATTGTCCTAAAGCTCTGACTGTAGACTAGAAGGTGAGGGCTCAGCCACACCCACATCCTCTCTGGGGCCTGTTGTCCATTTTCTAGAGTTCCTGATGCTTATGAACTGGCCAGTAGGATGTGAGAAGTAAACAGTGGGTCCCTAAAAACCTTTCCCTGTGTGAGCCAACCTTTCTTCTGTATTGACGATAGAAGGCTTCAAGGACCTACAAATGCTGTTTTTGAGTAGAACAGTGCAGCCTTAGGATTGAAGGCATATGGGACTCTAAAGGGCTTTGCAATCTCCAGGGCTCCTACTAGTGGGAGAAATGAACATTCAGAGAATTAGATGTGGCTTTTTAAGCCCACCCTACTATACTGACCAGATGCATTCACAATGGTTGTGTGTAGCCATGTGTGAGGAACTTGGCGGGAAAAGGCAGGTATGGATTTGAGTTAGGGAGGGAAGTGTTTCTCACATTCAGCTGAAAGACATCTCATCTTCTCCCATGCCAAACACCTTGCAAAGGAAGGTTTTAACTTTCCTTTATCAGGTTAGAATTTCATCCCTGGAGGAACCGTTATATTCCAAAGACAATTCGAAATGGAACCTTGGAGTGGGGAGGGAGGGCTCAGGAGCTGGACCATGGAGGTTTGACTCCTGGTCCCATCATATACTAACCAACTGACCTTGAAATTTCCTCAGTACAAAACAGGGATAGTCATAGTCCGCCCTTCTTATTTCAAAGCAAAAATATGTAAAATAAAAGGCCACAGTGAAACTGAACTGTGTCACTGTGCTTAAGGTAACCCCTAGAAATCTGTAATGGCTTTGTTACTGCTGTGTTATGGGAATCAGTACTTCTGGGATGGACTGATACCTGTGAGCACAGAAGGCAAGTTTGTCCCTGGTTCTGTGTAATATTCTAGCTGGAGAATAAACTTAACTTCTGGGGAGCCTTGTCTACCGTTGCAGTGGTGTCTCTGTAGTGAGAATTTTTGGTCTATTTTAAAAACATAGAAATGTTACGGGAATGTGTTTTTGCTTTAAACCCAGGTGCAGGATATGGGGCTGCTCCAGATTGTCTCCAGAAGCTAGCTAGCTATGATTTACTTCGTTCTCTAGTAGGGGCATGATTTTTCCAGCTAAGGATAGTTTACAGTTTACGTTTGGAATTCTGGGAATTCTTCAGAGGGTATATAGATCCCAGAACCCCCAGAGAGGGTCCCCCTATTGCTGTCCCTGTTGCTGCTATTTGTTGGATTGCTGCTTGCTGGTTGGAAATACCCTGACAGTGAAGAACAAACTTGTTCCTAGTAACTCAATACCCTTAATCACTGGAAAGTAATCTAACAATATTGATGCCCCCTGTCCCCTTCCAACCTTCTTACTCTCCTACCTAGTGATGGGGGGTTGGAAGGGAAAGGGTTGGTGTAGGGAGTTAGGAAAAAGAACCCAATAAAGTAGCCAAAACTCAGGCTACAATATCTGTTACACCAAAGTCATGTCTGTGATGTGCTGTTGAGGGACATCCCCTCTGCCTCTCCTGTTTACCCAGTTCTACTTTTGAGATATTGACAGATAAGACCCCACCATCAGGTTTTGTTTCTGCCTTTACTTGTCGTCTGACTAGACTTAGTCCTTTATTCTAGCTTGCCATAGTTGTTTTGAATATTGAATCTGTCATCAAATATACTTGCTACCCATTTTGTCTTCTCGTTGTTCGAAAACCCAATGAATTTCCCATCTATGTCTTGGTATAAAGTCATTTAAAAAGGTACTAAAAAGGAGAGAACAAAGTGATAGAGCCCCAACATGCAGTTTTAAAAGCCTCTGGATGCCACTGGTACTATTGGATAAAATGGATTCATATCAGTCTAAGGTGCATCCAGCCGTTCACTTATTCATCTACTGTGTGCATCGTTTGTGCAAAGGACCAAGTACTAATGATCTTAGGCTTTGGGGACAAATGTTCTTTGCTGTATCTATTATACTTTGTCATTGCTATGTGCTCTGGTCACTGTTCTGCTGCTGTCAATAAACAGCATGACCAAGGCAACGTTTCTTTTTTAAGCATTTAATTGGGGGCTTGCTTACAGTTTCAGAGGGTGAGTTTATACAATGGGAAGCACACAGGCACAGCACTGGAGCAGAAGCTGAAAGCTTACATATGATCCACAAGCAGCATGTGACACTGGGTCTGGCAGAAGCTTTTGGAAACTTTGAAGTCCAGCCCCAGTGACACACTTCCTCTAACAAGGCCACACCTAATACTCCCTAAACAGTTTACCAGCTGGGAACCAAATGTTGAAATCTATAAGGCTTTGGAGAGCATTCTTAGCTGAACTACCACACTACATGAAAGGAGTATAAATAACATGTAAACTACTGAGTGTATTTGTGTTCCAATCAGACTTAATATCAAAAACAGGGTGTAAGCTTGGTTTGGCCCATGGGCATAGTTTGCTGATCCCTAATCTTTGGTATTACTGTTTACACTTTAGTGAGTTAAGTGTTCAATGACCACCATTTCTGGTTGAGAGAGCCCAGGAGAAGAGTTATGTGTGGAAGTCAACATGACTCATTACAACTGTAAACCATGACTTCTTGCTAAATCTGAAAGGTAGTCATTATAAGAAAAAATAAATAAAGTTTGAGCTCTTCTTGTTGTGACAAAGCAGCCTGACCAACAGAAACTTGGGGAGGAAAGGGTTTGCATGCCTGACAGATTACAATCTATCATTTAAGGAAGCCAACGTAGAAACCTGGAAGCAGGAACTGATGAAGAGGCCATGGAGGAATGTTGTTAATGGACTTGCTCCCTATGGCTTACTCAGCCTGCTTTCTTCTTTAACAGAGAACCACCTTTCCAAGTGTGGTACTGCCTACAGTTGGCTGGGCCCTCCCACATTCGTCAGTGGGGAAAATGCCCCATGGACATACCCACAGACCAATATGATGAAATCAATTCTTCAACTGAGTTCCTTCTTCTCAGGTAACTCTAGTTTGTGTAAAGTTGACAAAAGCTAACTATCATAGTAGTTAAGAGTGACATCGCTCTAGAAGGGAAAAATACACTCTGGGCATTCTAAGTCCCAGCTCTAGAGCACTGAATTGATGACTGCTCTTGGCCACAATGGCCTGCTGGGCATATGTGAGGAAGGCTGTCACCACTTGAAAGAGGATGAGAGGTACGCTGTAGAAATCTGTGAGATGCCCAATTAAACTCTGCTTCTTGCTTCTGACTTTTGAACATCCTTCTGTGGTGGAAGAATTCCATCTTCCCCTGATTTGACTATTAGACATCTTTTCCTCTCTAATCATATTGTTAAGTGTCTCATTCCCCTCCTTGTACAGTGTACATGGAGCATGAGGATGCTGACAGAGCCAATCTATAGTTAAATGGGTTATTGGGAGGTGTGGCCTGGTTGGAGAAAGTGGATAACTGGGGCATGATTTTGAAGGCATCTTATCCCTGTTCTCTTCTCTCTGCCCTGGCTTCAGGTCCGCCATGAAGTCAGCAAGGTTGTTTATCCATACTCTTTCTGCCAGGATTTTCTGTTAGTACCACAAGCCCAGACCAATGGGACACAAGAACAATGGGTTGAAAGCTTTGAAATGAGCCAAAGTAAACATTTCTTCCCATATGATGATTTTCTCTGGAAACTTAACACTAATTTTTAAGGACACCCATTTTATCTCTTTCATCATGCTTAAGAGGAGTGTAAAGAATTCTGGGATACAGTGGCATTCATACCCAACTACCTCCAATTTAAGTCATCAAAGGTGGTATATGAGGGAAGAACAATACATAGAAAGAACGCTGAACTTCCAACATGTTGTAATTACCAAATGAGCCTCTCTTCCCTGGGACGGGTCCCCACTGGGATTTATTGCAAGTGGCTTTTCCATTGCAACTTAATGAATAATATTTAAGGTAATAACCCACTGAAAAAAATCGAGCAACAACAACATAACTCCCTTTGCTGTAATTATTGTTTTTTTCCTAATGTGGTGGCTTTTATAAAAATATTGATTATCTTTTTACTAGGTTCTTATGTAATCACTTGCTTTGAAAAAAAAATAGGCTCAATTAAATCACCATCAGTCATAGTATGCCATATGTTAATGCTGCACTGATTTCTTCTCATTGTATGGACTTGCATTTTCAGACTGCCTTAAAGCCCTGCAGGAGACATTAGTTTCCCTTCTCTCCAGGCTCTGCACCCTGCCCTGCCTGCCCATCTCTTTGCAGCACCACATTTTACCCCTACCTGGAATTGATGGCATTCAGAGACTAGGGAAAGACTCAGCTGTGCAAACACAGCGCTTCTGTTTATTTTGGTAGCCTCTGAAATATTTGTTGAGAGTTATTCGAGCAGAAAGGCTGAATGGAGATCATTGCAATGTGTCAAATTAAGGAGTGCTTAATGCCTGCCTAATCTCTTGGTAATTACTGTTGTGGCAGCGGAAGGCTTCAAAACTGAGTAAGAAAGCTAATGATAGTGAGCCACATGAGGCTGCCCGGGCATTGGAGGAGGCATTGCCACTCAGCGCAATTAGAGCCCTCACTCATCCCACAGAGCGAGCGGCTGTCACTTGGGACCCTGATGGGCCAGACAGGAGTGTCAGCTGGGTCACTGGACAGGGGACTCCTTTAACTGGGTGTCACTTTCCTAATGGACAGGGAACTCCTTTAACTGGGTGTCACTTTCCTAATGGTGTTCTAACATGTGACAGCCTCTTGCAGGGTGGGGAGGTTTGTGCCTGGAAGGAGTCTGACCTTGGGGTATTGGGGAAGCTAGCAGACTAGCAAGCTAGAGTCTTGTCATATTTTTCTTCAGTCCCAATTCCTAGTTTCTTTCTGTATCTCCACTTGTTCTCTGTATCTTTCACTTACAAGCTCTCATGGGCTTTGCCAGCCTTTTCCAGTCTCTCTTTCTCCCTGTCTCCCTTAAAGATAGTTTAAGAGGCCCCTTCCGTTGTACAAGTCTTTATTCAGTACTGTGGGTTAAGCTCAGGGTCTTGGGTGCACTACACAAATACTTTAAGGCTTTTAAAAATTGAAACAGGGTCTGGCCTTGAACTTATAACCCTCTCACCTCTGTCTCTAGACTAGCTGAGATTAATAGGTGTGCTCCCCTACACCTGCAAGCCAGCATTTTTATAGGAGTAGGAAAGAACAATGAAAAAAAAAGTAAAGAAGAAGAAAACACAGCACTAACCAATCCTTCCACACTCCAAAAGGATAGAGGAAAAAGGAAATCCACTACAGCCCAACAAAAAAATTCATGCAAAAAGAAGCTGAAACCTGGTACAAGCTCAACATTTCATCCTCACTTTGGCAGCAGGGCGGCCATCTTCATGGGCAGAAGCATCAGCCAGTGTAAGCTCCACTTCCAGCTCTAGCCCTCACTAGTCCCAGGGCCAAAGCCATGTTACCCATTTCCAAAATGGAGAAACAGACAAGGGTTGGTGTTAGGATCACAGGAAACCTTTGAGAGTGCTCTGAGAAGAATAACACACCGCAGACCAGTCAATCAAACCACTAAGCAAGCCATCAACAGGGACTAATGTACAACGCTGGGACAGCGATGGGTAACAAGCCTGCACGGTGATGTCACTGCTGCTGCTGCTTTGCAGGGCTTCCCCTCGCTTCAACAGAGAGCCCCAGAGCACATGGAACCCTCACCTTTCTTCACCTAGATGGACCCCAAGGTGCAGCAATTACTTCCATGGCCCTGGACAGGGAATCTCTTAGCTTGAAAAGGGAGGGTGTTGGAAGGTAAATGCAGGCTTTACTGGGAGTTGAGGAGAGGTAGGGATCAGGTACAGTGCCTGACATCTTCTAAAGGGACTCAAGTGTCACACCAGAGAGGACAGGAAGACAGGATCTCCTGATCCACTATACACACTTTATACTGCTTGTTTCTATTTGTTTATGAAGGTCCTGGGTGCAGAATGGAGGAGACACAGCCAGCTCTTCCTAAGGACCCACCTTCTATGTTGAGAACAAAGTTGCAAACCAGTGTCCTTGGGGATGATTAGTAATCTAAATTGGGACCAGATGGAATGAAGAGATACCATGGCCTATAAGCTAAATTTCTGCACTACTGAGTGCAGAAGAGTCCTTCAGAGTAACTTCTTGGGTCCTTGCTTTTGGGGAAAGCTGAATCCTGGAGCAGGAGGGATAGATCTGCAGTCTTCCTCCTCCAAGAAGTGCCCAAATCTTTCCCTTTCCAAAGAGTGGGTGTGTGAGTGATAACTATCCACAGGCACCTAGTCAGCTCAGAATGAGGGACTTTCTGCCGACTATTTCTAGTCGCTCTGGTGCTGCCCAGACGACAGCCCCAAAGTCAGATTCAGGAGACAGACAGACAACTGAGCGTCTTGAACTTGAATTTTTCTGACATCAAGACCAGACTGAGTATGGCCACTCCCCCTTGACATTCCACCTGCCAGACAAGACCCTGAAAAACTGTCTACAGCCTCTGCTCTGCCCTTGCAACAATGTGTAGAACCTAAGCGCTGCTACCTTGGTATTGACTCACTAAGCATCCTTCAAGCAAAGAGCTCTGTTCTCTTGAAGGCAGAATGGAGCCTGTGAAGTATACTTAGAGATGAAAATCCTGCTACTATGAGGAGGAGGCAAGGGTAGGCATGGTGTTCAGGCTGCCAGCTGCCAGCTAGAAGGGGTAGGGCGGGTAGTCTAGACTGGCCAGTTCAGTCCCAGAGCTCAGCAAGCAGAGGTTCATCACTAACTGTCAAGCTGTGGTTTTAATCAGTCCTGCTCCTTAGTGGAGATAGATTTAATATCAAGGCACATTTTCAGAGCCATTAGCGTAATTATGACAAGTGTCTGCAAACTGGACAACTCTGCTTTCGGACTGAGTGACAGTGTTTAATTCTCCAGGCCCATGGGACCTCTGGGTACTTCACCAAAATGAGCTTCCATTAAAGATCTAAGCATTTCTCCATTCTCCCTGGGTCTTGGCCCTCCAGTTCTCTTTTTATTCTACTGTACATGTCAATGTGAGAAAAAAAAATTGTGCTGTAAGAGAAGAAAAATAATTTACCTTGTCCATTAGAGCTCATCCCACTGGGCCTTCAGCAGCTGAGTTTGGGCAGAACCTCTATCTTTTGTCTTGTAACTGCTGTGAGCATTTCCACACCCTGTCCCCTGGAAACTGTTGTTGGCATTTTGCATTACTGTCTGGTAGAGACTTCAGAGGTCCTCTTGGCTCTAGGACTGTAGTCCTCATGTGGGCAGGGTAAGAATATGGGTTGACATGGAGTGCGAGCCCAAGGAGGGTGTCCAGAAGACTACCCATGTCTTAGCTGTGATCCAGCTTTCTGTAGTTCTACATACTTCTTAGAATACTGTCCTTGATGGTGTTTCTTGAGATGACATTAGCTCATCTTCCTCTGTTTTGAGCGACCAGATGGCCCACACAGGCTGGTCCATGAGCTCTTGAAAACTTCTACTCTCATATGCAGATAGTTAGTCTAGAGAGGTACTTTTCTGATTTTATTAGGAAGGCAGGTCTTTTGTTTAAACAGATTCTTTTATTTCCTATTTGTTTAAAAGGATTCTTTTAAAATGAAATCTTAGAAAACACAAATAAAAATTAGCACAGCAGGGTCTTCTGAGAAATTCAGCTTCCTCCCTGGGCATTGCCTACTCTGCCGCAGGAGCCCCTAAGACTCATGAACTCTGGGCCAAAAGCACTGGGAAAGGTGGCCTTGCGGAGGGCTCTCTCAGCTTCACTGTGCATGACTAGGACTCTCAGCCAAGGGAGTGGTGCCTGAAAAGAATGTGTCACAGTAAGGTGACATGGTCAAATAGATGTCTCAGAGGTCAGAGGACACTGAGATAGAGCTGAGAAGAAGTCTTTAGTGTACCACCATGGTCAGCTGGCCTCTTCTGGCTGCAAGCCCCCCCCATATAACCTCCCCTTCACCTAATCTCTACCAGATTCTTTTCCCTGTCCCTTCTCTGTAATGGTAATTACCTTGGGGAGGAATAGGAAGAAAGGATAGGTTCATATGTGACCCCAGAGACAGGACCAGGACCAGAGAAACCCTGCCTAGTGCTGCTGGTCTGGGTTCCTCCTCTGCTGGTACACAGTGATCCCTTCTGCGTGGCCATGGAGTGGGGCTAGGGGGTGTGGAGAAGAAAAAGAGGAGGAAGGGGAGGTGAAGGCTGTTCATCGCACCACGAGGAACCATTTCTCTACCTCTCTTTTGGTGAGTCCACTGTTTTCTTTTGATTTTTCACTGTTCCACACAGTGGAGTTCACTCTCTAGAGATCCAAAGAGGCTGCACATATATATTTCCACAGAAGCCTGATTGGCTTTCTCAGGACTGTCCCTTCAGATGTTCCTGCTCTGCTTGGTGTGTCTGTGAAACCATGCTCTATCTAGGGCCTTTAGAGCACGTAGAATGTAAATTCTGCTCACTCAAAACCATGAGGGGTGTTATGGTGAAGGAATGAGGTAATAATATGGGGCTTGGATTGGATGAAATCCTTTACAATGAAGCTTATCTTTTTTTTTTTTTTTTATAAATACTTTATTTTTTTTTTCTTCAAGTTACATCTCAGTAACAAACCCCTCCCTATTCCCCCTTCCCAACCCGCCCTTCCACCCTCTTCCCTCCAGAGGTTTCCCCTTTCAGTCCAACAGCTGGTTCCTTCTCTTATAACAGTAAGTATTATACAAAACAATAGATATAATTATGCCACATTTATGAGATTAAATTGGCCCAGTATACCTTCCCAATGTTCAGTTTATACCTATTTGGCCCCTGACCTTAACATTCTACTATCTACCCAACTCCATGAGTTTAAAGGTCTATATGTGACTCAACATTCATACTATCTTGCAACACACTTTTAAGAGTATCTTCTTAGATCTATAACACCCTCTTGATTCCTAAACAGTTCAAAATTTAACTATAAGATTCTATCTGTCTATTCTTCAACCACCTCAGAGACCTGAGAGGGATAAATATATTTGCTTGTATAGGAAGTGCAGAGCCTGCAGCTTCCAAAACTAAGAAAGAACATACCAGTAACTGCCTGGACAGTTCCCATTCTCTCTCCATACATTCCAGCATCAATCTTCAGCCTTTGGGTCCTGTTTCTCTGACAGACATTTGTTGTAGAGCAGGGATTATGAAGGACTTACCTACCCTGTCTTGGCAGAGTTAGGCTGTCGACTTCCCTGCTACCAAGTTTTGTCCTTTTTGGACAGCAGTCTGTCTGCAGTTGGTGCAAGGGGTTTTTTCATGCCAAGAAAAAGGCTTGCCCCTAAATCAACCATCTTACAGTGGAGGTTCTTCGATGCTTATCTTCTACTTGGAGTAGAATAGGGGGTGCTGTCAGGCGCTGATATGTCTCGATATCAAAAAAAAATCTTGATTTAAGATAACATCTTTGAATGCCATATTCTGCAGATCTCTAGGGGTTTTTGAAGATGCCCTAACCATCTCTTGTATTTAGATAAGCAAATGTTGCTTGTCTCTTAGCAACTTGATTACTGGGTAGTTTAAAGAATATCTGTGATAGACTGTCATAGTAGCTAACAAAGAGACATGTTTGCATGACTAGGAGTATGTTTTAACTATCCTAGACCGTAGCTTATCTTTTAATCAAAGGACTTTAAGACCCCCTGTTCAGGGGTGAGCCCAGTAATTTTGTGTCCTTTCAGGTTTAATTTTCAATTATGATAAGCAATTATTGTCTTGTCCATAAAAGAAAAAAAAACAGTCTCTCTATTTCTTGTTTATTACAAGATGGACAGAAATTCCAGCGACAGCCTACTAGGAATCTCAAGGCCCTGCCTGCCCCTGGGATCCCTCCACTAATTATCCACTGAGACCCATTCCCTGTTTCTCTGCCCCCTCTCCTGCTGTTGGGAACCTCTTTCTTGCTCACAGAGCTCCTTGCCTCCCGTATCCTGGGACCCTTTATCTACTTCTAGGACCCCTTCCTTATTTCTGGGTCCCATCCCAACTTCGGGACACATTCTCTGCTCCTAGAACTTGTTCCCTGTCCCTGGGTCTCTGTCCCTACTCCTGGGGCCCCTTCCCTGCTCCTGGGACCCCATACCTGCTTCTGGGATCCTTTCTTTGTTCTAGGATATCCTCCCTTGCCCAGGAATCTCTTTCCTGCCCCTTAAACACCTTTCCCTACCTAGAGGTTTATTCTTTGTTCCTAAGATCGCTTCCTTGCTCTTCATAACCCTTCTCTGACCCTTCCCAGATGAGAACTGTTTGGCAAGTAAAATGTAACTCTACACATCGGGACTAGGGACTAGCAGAGTCTACTAGACTAGAATGTTTGACATCCCTTCAACCATGCTGAATAGGCCCGTGGGGATTTTTCCTCAGGAACTTGGAGATTACGATCCTTTCTGTCAATCTTGTATGCATGCTTGAGTGTTGACCAGGTGTTCTGTGACATTTCTTCCCAAAGCAGCAGTGGCAGATTACCTCAGACCCAGGAGGACCCTGTTCTTCATTCTCCATGTTCCGCCCTCCACAAACCTCCGTGCAGCTCTTGCCTGCTGAATTACTACCACAGGCTGCTCCATACTTCCACACATTTGCTTTTCCACCGCTTTGTGCAAAGCCCCTGTTATTCTTCAGGCTGAGTTCTGTCCCATCCGTTAGACTATTAGAACCGCAGGATCCTGGCCAGAACCTCGCCCAGATGCTCCAGTAGCCTCAATATGTCCCCTTTCTGCGTCTGGGAACCATCTAGCATGTAATCATACCTGCTAGAATTGACTGGATCTCTTCAGAAATTCTTCCTCAGTGGAGTGCTGTGCGCACATCATTGTCAAACGTTATTTTTGCCAACATATGGTCTGAAAGTTATTTAATACTTTCTAGCCTCAGTCGGTCTTGAGAAAACAAAGTTAATGCCACCAAACATGCGATTTACTGACAGGTAATTCAGCCAGTGCCGCGTGCTCCCTGAGCGAGCATGACGCCTGTAAGCAAAATCAGCAGACGAGAAAAGGCTTGGGACTCCAGCAATTGGTGACACTGTTGCTCAATCCCAAAGCAAGAGTCTCCCGGACAAAGAAAGCACTGGGGCTCACTAGAAAAGACTACCCTAGTTCAGGTGGGCACACATGCCTGAGCATGTTTGGTTTGAGGTCATATCATATATTCAAAAATACGGTGGACAAAAATGCCTCTGTTAAGACCCCTTGTTAAGAGAAATTTGCTACTTTCTTTTGTGAGTGGTGGCGAAGGAGGATGGACTGCTAGGAAGGTGTCGTCGGGCACATTTCGTGAGTACAAAGTAGTAGGCCGCTGCTTGCCCACTCCGAAGTGCCACACCCCACCACTGTACCGAATGCGCATCTTTGCACCCAACCATGTGGTGGCCAAGTCCCGCTTCTGGTACTTCGTGTCTCAGCTGAAGAAGATGAAGAAGTCATCGGGATGATGTGTACTGCGGGCCGGTGATTGAGAAGGCCTCCGCTTCGTGTGAAGAATTTCGGCATCGGGCTGCGCTATGACTCCCGCGGTGGCACACACAACATGTACCAAGAGTACTGGGACGGTCACACAGTGCTACCGAGACATGGGTGCCTGACACCGTGCCCGAGCACACTCCGTCCAAATCATGAAGGTGGAGGAGATTGCAGCTGGTAAGTGCCGCCTGGCGGGCTGTCAGTCAGTTCCACGACTCCAAGATCAAGTTCCCTTTGCCCCCACCAGCACAAGCCGCGCTTCACCACCAAGAGGCCCAACACGTTCTAGACCCAGAGACCCACTGAATAAAGTTCCAGGGAGTCGAGAGGTAGGGGGGGAGGGGAAGGGGAGAGGGAGGAGGAGGGGGAAGAGGAGGAGGAAGAGGAGGGAGATTTGCTAGTCTCACAAAAGCAAGGCTCTGTCATAGGAGGCTCTGTCATGTGCGCAATGAAAGAAGAGAAAAGGAAAGGACATGAAAGTGAATGGGTCGGAGGGGACTCAAGAGTTTGGAAAGGGAAAGGGATGGTGGCAGGGATGTAAAGAGTTGTGGAAGATCCAAGCATATTGTGCACATACGTGAAAATATCACAAGAAACCTGTTACCTTGTATAATTAATAGATGCTAGTAGAAATCTAGCAATTTTTGATGAACAAAATTTATTCCAGTCAACCTAAAAATAGTAATAGTGATCTGGAGACTTCATCTGGCTATTGTCTGTTGGTCTGGGAGGTCTTATTTGAAACAAACAAACAAACAAACAAACACAAACTTGGAAGGAGTGGCATAGCCATTTAAAGGGGCAGCAGGCTCTCCCAGCCAGCATAGGTGATTTCCCTCAAATACCTGCCTAGCAACTGTTACCCACATCCTTTAAGAACCAAAGGAGGCTGTGTAAGCTTTGCCATCTCCTTCTCCCTAGGTTTCCTAGAACAAAGGCTTCCAGGAAACTTGAGCAAGAAGAACATTTGGTTCCATAAATCTTTTAGACATTGTGGAATGGAACTCACGGTTCCAAGGCCGTTGATGAATATTAAAAGCCCTTCTCTGCATAACTGTCACGTCCTTTCCAAGGAAAACCCAGAAAGCAATCGCTCCCTTCCTTCCACTGCTGGCCCTGTGTCTTCAGAGGAAGTATTGTGTCTGTTTTTATGGCTAGACCTTTTAGAGGAGATGGATCAGTGAGATCATAAATTCAGAAGATGGAGACTCTAGAACTAATTATACCTGTGATGCTCAACCCAGACTGTGAAAACTTGTAATTACTAGAAGGTATTAGTGTCCACAGGACAGGAATTGTAACTTCAGAGCTGAAAACCATGTGATTTCAAAGTGACTATTTGGGGTTTGACAGTAAAAAGTCAAAGCTTAGAAACTGCACCATCAACCGGCAAGAGACAAGCAACATCTGCTTACCCTAATATAAGAGATAGATAGGGCCTCTTCAAAAACCTCAAGAGATCTGCAGAATATGGCATTCAAAGATGTTTTCGTAACTTTAGATTTTTTTATATCAAGACATATCAACTCCTGACAGCACCCCCTATTCTCCTCCAAGTAGAAGATAAGCATTGAAGAATCTCCAGTGGGAGATGATTGAATTAGTCGCAAGCCTATCTCTTGGTAGGAAAAGCCCCTTGCCCCAACTGTAGACAGAATGCTGTCCAAAAAGGACAAAACCTGGAAGCAGGTAAGTCGACAGCCTAGCTCTGCCAAGACAGGGTAGGTAAGTCCTTCATAACCCCTGCTCTACAATCAATGTCTGTCAGAGAAACGGGGCCAAATGACTGAAGATCGATGCGGTAATGTATGGAGAGAAAATGGGAACTGTCCAGGCAGCCACAGGTATGTCATTTCTTAGTTTGGGAAGCTGCAGGCCCTGTACTTCCTATAAAATCAGATATATTTATCCCTCTCAGGTCTCTGAGGTGGTTGAAGAATAGATAGCTAGAGTCTCATAATTTAATTTTGAGTTGTTTAGGAGTCAAGAGAGTGTTATAGATCTAAGAAGATACTTTTAAAATTGTGTTGCAAGTTAGTATGAATGTTGAGTCAGATATAGACCTTTAAACTCATGGAGATGGTTAGATAGTAGAATGTTAAAGCCAAGTACCAAATACATATGGACTGGTCATTGGGAATGTACCATAAGCCATATAACCCTCATAACTGTGGCCTAATTACCTCTGTTGTTTTGTATTGTATTTGTTCTTATAAGAGAAAGAGCCATTTGTTGGACTGAAAGGGGAAACTGTAGGGGGAAATAAGATATACCTTAAACTTAAAAGAAAAAAAAAAGGAAAGAGGATGGGGGGTTGAGGGTGGGAGGGTGGGACTGGAGGGGGAATAGGGAGGGGACTGCGATTGAGATGTAACTTGAAGAAATAAAAAAATAAAGGAAAAAACAATATAAAAAAAAAAGAAACTGCACCATCAGGTCTTATTACTGCCAAGTCACTTTGCCTCCTAATTAAAACAGGAACAGCAACGTTCTATAAATGGATTCTATTTTTTTCTCTTTAACAAATGAGAGAAAAGCAGATTTTAATGTGCTAATTAGCTTAGTGATTAATTGGCTGAATTGAGAGCAGTCCTTCCACTGAAGAAGTAACAAACTGCTTAAAGACAGAATGTTGGGTTTTGAATCTTAATCCACCTGGCCAACATGAAGATCCTCCTGTGATATGGATAGTTCCCACAATGGTCAAGCGTCTGTCCAGGTCTTTCTAGATTATGTTCCTGAATGGAAGAAGAAGAAGAAGAAGAAGAAGAAGAAGAAGAAGAAGAAGAAGA
>CAJQZJ010032761.1:3868583-3894092 GCA_907164525.1 Lophiomys imhausi
AAGAAGAAGAAGAAGAAGAAGAAGAAGAAGAAGAAGAAGAAGAAGAAATAAAATAAAAGGAGAACATGACTAATCTTAAAGTATGGAGATTTATTGGAGATATAAGGGGGAAAGCAGGCATTGGGAAGCATCCAGGCTGAACATGGTGGCAGGCTAAGTCAGACAGAGGAGAGGATTAGAGCAAGAGAGAAGCCCCTGACAAAATGGCTGAATTGTGTAGGGATCAGGCTGAGGGAAGGGAAGAGGAAGCCCAGCCCTTAAGAGTGAAAGGTTTAGGGTAAGGAGCTAGATGAGAAGTGCTAGGAGGATTCACAGGTATTATGTGCTGTGCTTCAGGAGAGCTGGCCAGCATCCACTTTGATGTGTTGATAGGCACCTCAGTTAGTCATTTGGTTTCTGGGACCTAACAGTTCCTAGCCTCTACAGTCTTCAGCATTTCTGGGTCTCTGGGTTTTTCTTCTACAGTTGCAGAAGCTGGGAGCTCAGTACTGCCTGAGCCTCATGGGGATACTTGTGGTTTGCATATTCTAAACCATAATCAATAGATAGGAGGGTCCAATGATCAAATGACTTTAGAAAACACTGTGTTATTTGCTTTGTGAATCTATTATGCAATCTATTAACAATGTGTAACATTAGAAATTGTTCTGTTTTGTTTAACCCCATGTTTCCCAGCTCTAATTGGCCAGGACTCGCCTTTTGGCACAATGCATTTTAACAGAAACATAACTAATTAGCATCTTGAGATCCCAGTGGTTCTGGGGCTAATGGATAAGCACTTGATTTTTCAGGACTCTTCCTAACTATGCTAATTGATTCTCTTCTGAATCTGCTTTCCCTTTTTGTGCATCTTGGCGTCCTAGGCCATTGGCACTGCCTACTATAGCCTCAGGAGCCTCTTCCTCTTCCCCAGCCATGGGTTGTTGATTGCGTCGCTTGGCAATTTCTCAGGATCTTGAGCCTAAAAATAGGAACTTGAACACAAGGGTCGAACTTTCTTCCCTGGCCTAATTAATACACTGAAATGATAAAGATAATGCTTTTGAAGACTGAATGGGGACTGTATATGGATAATCTGAGGTGTCTCAATGTTTAATAATTGAGAACAGGGAGATGCCAAATTACAAAATGGCATGTGTTCTGGACTCGTGCCCACAGGACCTGTGACTTTCCTCCTAAACTTTCCCTCCAGCTGTCCTGTGCACAGAATGAGACAACCTCACAGTAGGTGGTAAGTGTACACAGACTCAGATGTTCAAAACAGAAGGTGTGTTAGCATTTCTGCTTCACTCAATCCATACAGTGAAAGCATACAGAGGCTGCTGCTGCCTTATCCTCCTGTGTTCAGTTATTACTCCAAGCCTGGGTCAATGTGATTACCTTGTGCAATGCACAGTTTTCTGTCCCTGCTTTCAAGGGACTCTATTTGAACTCTGGCGAGTGTCTGCAGCACCAAAGTTCACAGAAGGCAGCCGTATCCCTTGCTGAATCCAGGCCTCTGCTGTGGGTGAGTGAGCTCCTTTGACAGCTGTACCCTTGGAATTTGCCACTGTCATGGCTTCGAAGTACTCCTCCAGCTTCCTGACCTCACTCCCAGGCCCTTGAGAGCAGAAGCAATAAAGTCTATCCCAGCTGCTTCAGAAGCCCTGGCAGCCTTCGGTGAGGGTCTCATGAGCAATCTGAATTACCAGAGTTTGATTCTGGAACTACACTCCTCTCTCTCTCTCTTGCTTCATCTCCATTCTTTAGTCATTTGAGCTTGTGCTCGCCCTGATAGACCCTAAATCCTAGAGAGTTTGGGAAATGTAGATGTTTTTACCTTTAGCCTTGGCAATTTGGGGAAGTACCCAAGAAATTATTTGGAGTGAGAAGGAAGCTAGCCGTCTGCAGCGCCTATGGGTGTCTCCAAGCCTGGATGCTTAGCTGCCCCTATTCTCTTGCCATCTTGTCCTTCCATTGCCCAATATCACCTCCTTTTGTGAGTCTAAGTGTACTTCAACCCCTTGTACTTCTCAAGTCTTTATTTCCTTCTAGAAAATTTATTGTTCTGCTTGAGGGATAGTGCCCTGACACCACTTCCTCTGTTCTCTCTACAATATGTCTTACAAAAAAAGCTTATAATTTTTATATGTAAAAACAAATGTCTGTGACTAAAAAACAAAATAAAATTATTCTTTGTCTCAATGAAACAAGAGTTACAAGAAAAATTTGGTTTTGTTTTTTGACACAGGGTTTCTTTCTGTGTAGCCCTGGCTCTCCTGGAACTATCTCTATAGACCAAGCCAGCTTCAAACTCAGAGATCTGACTGCTTCTGCCTCCCCAGTGCTGGCATTAAAGGTGTTCACCACCATACCCAGTGAATTTTTGTTTTAACTGGGGATTTAAGAAAATATACACCAACTTTGAAACAGAAACTGGCCCAGACATTTGAAGCACAGAACAACCTTTCAAAGCAAGGGAGACATGGCTGAGACTCAGCAGGACCATGGGATGCTGTTCTCCTTCCAAGGTTTTATGGAATGCCATAGTCTGTAGCATGAAGGCAAGTAGGGATACGAGACTGCAATTGGCAGAGAATGCAAGACAATCACAGACAGCATTCCCTATGGGCCCAGAGGTCAAGCACCGTACCCTACTTCACTAGGCTGAGTATAGTTGTCCCAACAGAGGACTTGAGAGAGGCCAAACAAGATGGGGGTACCTCAAAATAAAAATCCCAGGAACCCACAAATCACCATATTAAATCTTTCATCCAACTCATGGATAATAATGCATGTCAAAAATAAATGTAGATTCAGTAAGCTGTCTAAATCTATGGGTAGTTTATGATTTCAGAAACTGTAAATACCCTGAATTCATGAGAAAGATGCAGAGGATATTGGCAACAAGAGTTTTACCTATAGGACAGCTGTAATGGCTCAGGGTAAACAAAGCAAAGCAAAAACAGGCATTCTGTCGACATTAGTTCCTCTATACAAGACTGAAATTGATAGGAAGAATTCAATACCAAAAGGAAGTACCCAGGTACATATTCTCAGGTACCCAATCTATATAGAACAAATCAATTTAAAATGAAAGGGATCAGAGAGCCAAAAAAGGGGATGGGTGGGCACTCATACCTCCT
The DNA here is from genome assembly GCA_907164525.1 of Lophiomys imhausi. Lineage (NCBI taxonomy): Eukaryota > Metazoa > Chordata > Mammalia > Rodentia > Muridae > Lophiomys > Lophiomys imhausi. Next base: position 3,871,709 of record CAJQZJ010032761.1, read on the forward strand.
CTCTAACACATTCTTTCACTTAGCTGTAGCCACAGCCCTGTGAAGTGACTCATGTTACCTACTTGGAGGTCAAGATTCAGAGGTCACTACCATACCCATGGTGACAAGAGCTGGGACTCAAATCTTCAGACAGTCTAATCCCTCAGCTGTTTACCCACTGTAGTTTACATCACCATTGATCCTAATCTAGTCTGGCTTCCCACCAGATTTCAACCACAGACACCAGGTATGCATCATTTTTCTATGAGTTTCCCAAATGCCTAGAGTATGTTGATAGAGACATTGGTTTGCTTGGTTTTTGTTGTTTTTGTTTTGTTTTGTTTTGTTTTACTGGCTGATTACTTTGTGCAAACTGTCACAAATCTGAATCCAAGAAAACCTGGATAGGGATAGTGTTTCAACATGGCAGAAAACTACAGATGGTGAATTATGTAGTAGGTTGTCTCAAAGTAACTAGGTGGTCGTTTTTGTCTCTAGATATAAGTCACTCCCAAATGACAAACATAGCATCATCCCTCAGGAACACTGAGAGAGGAGCTTGCTTTGTGAAGTATACTCCTGGGGACAACTGTGACATGCTGGACCACTGTCATCAGGGTCTGCTAAGCCACAGTTCAGGATCTTACATTTCCGCATTTGGATTTTCCTATTGAAATCACATTTCCTTGATGATTTTTTGATATTAAACATTTTTAATGTTTTGAGTGTAAAATATAATTACAGGTTAGAAAAAGAATAAGGAAAATGCCCCCTTTCCACATGAAAATAATTCTTAGTACTCTGGTTTCTTTCCTTCTAACTTTCCCCATATACACGTATTTGATGTGTGTATTCTTTGGTTTGTTTGTTTTTGTGTGCATTATGCAGTGTGCATGGGCTTGTGTGTGTGTGTTACTGGGGGCAACTGAACTTGGGGTCTCATGCACACTCTCTGTTTTCAGTGGATACAATTATTCTTATAGCAAACACAGCATCCTCCTTGTAGGTATTGCATCTAGTGTAGTTCTCCATGTGAGAAGCATTGTATTGAAATAACTAACAGTGCATCCTAGCTTAGGATTGATCCCTTATTTACTTTGGAAATTTAAGTAGTGAGTCCCTTCTATTAACATAGATGATGCTACCCTAAGTGAATGTATGATTTCACTTTTATCAGATTTCTTTAAAAGATCTTACAAGTGTTTACACCAAAAATAAGCATTAGATGTTTTTGAGGCCCTTAATCCTTATTATCATGAATATATATTTTCACTAGTAGTATATAAAAAAACCTCCATCTTACCACCCCCATGATTTACTCCCTACCAGTGAAGTATAGGATTTCAGAGCCCAGTTTCCCATGAATCTTCACATGACACCCAGTGTCTGGGCAGTTTTTTGGAAAGAGTTTTTGATGACAGAACTTTTTAAATTGCATTTTTCTTATGTTTCGCTTAATTTTTCATGTCTTAGATAACAAATGAGCTTGAACACTTCCTACATGTTGTTCATCAGCCACTCGTCTCTCTGCTGAGACTTGTCTTTTCATGTCCTTGTTCCCTTCTCCATTGGGGTATTTGTCTTTCTGCTTTTGATTCACAAGAGAACTTCTTATAAATGAAAGAAATTAATCCTTGCATGTCCTATTTGTGTGGATTTTTACAGGGAGACATTGAAAATGACTCTGGAATCAGTGCCACAGGATGATCTCTTGTTACCTATCATGTCCCTAGTTAAGGCCTTTCTCAATTAGAGATCAGTACAATATATGCTTGTAATTTCTTGTAATGTTTTATGGATTGTCATGTATTTAACCCATCTAGAATTCAATATATTATTCATTCATTTATTAATTTGTTCCTTTAACAAACATTTATTTTTCTCGAATTATGCATCAGGCACTTAACAAGAAGTGAGAATTTTAACTTGATATTCCACTCAACCGACTTAGTTATTTTTCTCCAATATTACTTATTACATTCTCAATTGCTTCCTTATTACATTTTAAAAATTATATTAAATTTATTAAATATTAACATATTCTGTGAGAATGTTTATCTTATTGATACAGTTACTTATTTGTTTTTATTAAATATTAAATAAATTTACTAACTGCACTGAGTTTATTTGACAGCACATAAATTTAATAATTAAACCTACATGATACTTGGTACTCTCAGTGCTGTTTCTTTATTCATTCCTCTGATGACTGCAGCTCTAAGATTTATTTGAATGTTAGACAGACATTGCTTCTTCTCATTGCTTATCTAGATTTTGTTGAATTGAAAACCATTTTTTTCAGGTGCCATCAAAATTATTTCATGAGGGAATTTATATGTAGATCAGGTTAGAAGTCCTGTGTAGATACTGTCTTCTCTGTGTGACATGGGACAACATATCCACACATGCATGTCGAAGACCACACCCAAGCAGGGTTTGTTCATTTCCCTGGGTATTTCCAACAGGCTCCACTGTTGCCCCCTTAATTTACACAGCTCAATTCTCTTCCATTTGGGATGCAGGGTTGTTTATTAGTTTGTTATGAATTATAAATTTGATCTCTGGGTCTCAGGTTTTTGTCTTTGGTGATATATAGTCACTGGCCTGGTTTCTGTTGAAATCTGGAACCACTGGGATGTGAAGTGATTGTGTAGCAGATGAGGCACCAGCCTGCCCCTTTACCCGCCTTTGGAATAGGCATAGGGCCCTATAACTGGAGGAAATTGTTACGTTAAAACAACCTCCTTTACATCTCAAATAACGCCATGAATGATGCAAAATTAAGTAGATTTTGTCACCCAAATCAATTTTGGAGTGCTTTCCTGTTGACAGACAGCTTTTCGCCCTTGTGCTCACTGATTTTCACGTTACCATATGTTCTTTGGGTTTGCGCATCTCTTTTCATTTTTAGATCATAATTTTTCTTTACTCTGTTATCTGGTTTTATGTTTTTGGTTTGTGCAGTTTCGCTGATACCTTGGTTCCCTTTCTCTATACAAACTATGTTTTTATTATTTTGTTGTTGTTTTTCTTCTTAGTGATTTGGAAGACTGGCTCAATGGAAGACAACTCCATTCTTACCTGGGGGAAGCTTTGCTCCAGATGATCCAGTATTGGAAAGTGAGAGAGAGTCTGGGCTCTCGGGCTGTGCTCCACCTCTCACCAGGGTCCAGAATCTCAGGAGGATCTCAGTTGCAGGAGTTGGGAAGGAATACTCAGTAGCAGTATTCAGCAATAATTTTCCTTGGAGAATAATTTTCACCTGGAGTAGAGCCCTACACAGCTTCTTGGTGTTTTTTTTTATGTGTGCTTTTGTTATGTGGCATTTTGGGGGTTTTTTCATTGTTGTTGTTGTTGTTTACTTTATCAGCATTTTGAGGAAGTTCTGTTTCTTTCCTACCAGTTAGCCCACTGAACCTGAGACCCAGGAGCTCTTTCTGTTAAGTACAGAAGTGAGTGCCACCGTGTCCCACCTCCCACTGTTAAGTACAGAAGTGAGTGCCACCGTGTCCCACCTCCCACTGTTAAGTACAGAAGTGAGTGCCACCGTGTCCCACCTCCCACACTTTCTTGCTTCTACTGTCTCAGTGCTGTATGTAAGCAAGCCCGGTTGTGTTGAAAGGCAGACTGTGGCAGGCAGAAGGAGGGAGGAGAGGAGGCTTAGTAAGGAAGTAGGAGCGTGTGCTCTGCACATGCAATCCATGTGGTTTGGGAAGGTCTCTGGATTTTCTCATTTGTACATTCATTCAGAAATGGGGTGGAGAAAGTGAAAGTCAGCAGAAGCCCATTGGTGTCATCTTGGGAGGTATGTTCCTAACTGTGGTTTAGAGTCTGGGGTACAGAACTAAAGGACCAACCAACAATACATTTCTCATTCAAACTCCTCTTATTTTGGACTAACTGTTCTCCCAATGCCTACATACTGAAGACTTCATTCCCAGCCCCAGGCACAGCGGTGGAACCTTCTTTTTTCCCTCTTTTATTTATTTATTTATTTATTTATTTATTTATTTATTTATTTATTATTTCTTCAAGTTACATCTCAATTGCAATCCCCTCCCTACTCTCCCCTTTGGTCCCACCTTCCTATTCTCTTCCCCTCAACCCCCCCCATCCCCATCTTTTTTTTTTTTAAGTTTAAGATATATCTTTCCCCCTCCTAACAGCTCCCCCTTTCAGTCCAACAAATGGCTCTTTCTCTTATAACAACAAATACAATACAAAACAACCTAAATGGAGGGGCAGATTCAAGATGGCAGCAGTCGGCAGGGACACATTTTGGAGGGAGGATAGCTACAAGATTGCAGAAATATAAACAAGCTGAGCAACATCCTGAGAAGCATGAACCTGCAGGGTCCAAGTGGTGAACCCAGGGACTAGCAGGGGTCCCTTATGGGACCCTCAGACACTCAGATAAACAGACCTACCCAGGCCATGGGGGGCGTTGCAGCGCAGAACCAAGCGGGGAACCCAGGCAGCAGGGCACAGTGCTGCACAGACCCAGGCAGTGGGGAGCGGCGCCCTGTGGAACCCAGGCTGTGGGGAACAGAGTGGCACAGCATGGAACCCAGGCAGTGGGGCACAGTGCAGCATGGACCCAGGCAGCAGGAATAGCATGGTGAGGAACCCAGGCTGAGGAGTGCGCTGCGGAAGCAGGCAAGAGCCACTCAAAAACCCAGTGAGTGGACAGGCTCGGGGCCCAAAGCAGAGGGCAGTGAGGAGCTTGGCACAAAACAGAGGCCAGGGTGGACCCTGACACAGAAGCGGGCAAAAGCCACACAAATACTCAAGGAAGAGCTCCAAACCTCAGACAGGGGTACTCACCAGCCTCCAGAGCACCCAGCTTCCAAGCTGGCATTCCAGACAGGAGAACAGCAGGTTCACCAAGATTTATCTCCAGCAGAATGGCTGACAGGGAGGCACAAGCACATCTGGGCTTACCCAGAAAGGTGTTGGACATAAAGGTCCCTCTACTGGATATACAATCACTTGAAAGAACATTGCACTCAGACAGGGCAGAGGGCTGCTTTTCCTGCACCAGTATAGTCTCCTGCAAGTCCGATTACTGGAGGGTTTGGGAGGTAGCCCCAACTGCTAGATAGAAGTACCTCCTGCCTACCTGAGTGCCCAATATTCATACAGTCAATGCAAAACCCTGAAGAGGACTGGCAGTGTCACTGAAACAGTCCAGAAGACATCAGGAACAATCAGCTTAGGGCAACCAGAGGGCTAAAGGTCAGCAAAAGAACAAAATCGACAAAAACTCAGGGAAATATCACTCCAACGAAATTCAGTGAGGTTAACACAGCAAGTCCTGAATATCCCACCACAGCTGAAACACATGAAAATGATGATAAATCTATACTTAGGAAAATGATGGAGTACTTTCAAGAAGAAATTAAATCACTGAAAGAATACAAAGAATCCTCAATTTTACAAATTAACACAATGGAGAATACCAATAGAGAGACCTCCAAGCCAACACAGCCCAACATGAACGGGAAAGAGACAAGGCAAGGAAAGATTTGAAAGATTTACAAAGACAAGCAAATTGGAACAGGAAATGTATCAAACAAATAAAATGGTTCAAGACTTGAAATTGGAAGTAAAAGCAATAAAGAAAACACAATCAGAGATAATCCTGGAGGTAGGAAATCAAGGGAAGAGAACAGGAACTACAGACATGAGTATCAAAAATAGGATACAAGAAATGGAAGACAGAATCTCAGGCGTGGAAGCTTCAGTTGAAGAAATCAGTACAACAACCAAAGAATATGAGAAATATACAAAAAAGTTCTCACCCATAACATGCAAGAAATCAAGGACTCAATGAAAAGACAAAATCTAAGAATATAGGCATAGAGGAAAGACAAGACTCCCTACTCCAAGGTCCAGGAAACATCTTCAACAAAATCATAGAAAAAAACTTCCCAAACCTAAAGAAAGAGATGTCAATAAAATTCCAAGTAGCCATCCTAATATCAAATAAAACAGACTTTCAACTGAAGTTAATAAAAAAAGATAGACAAGGGCATTACATACTCGTTAAAGGAAATATTCATCAAGATGACATCTCAATATTGAATATCTATGCCCCAAATACAAGGGCACCTACATGTGTAAAAGACACTCTTCTGAAGCTTAAACCTCACATTGATCACCACACATTAATAATGGGAGACTTCAACACCCTACTCACAACAATGGACAGGTCATCAAGACAGAAACCAAACAGAGAAATAATGAGTCTAACAGAGGTCATGAACTAAATGGACTTAACAGATATCTACAGAACGTTTCACCCAAACACAAAAGAATACACCTTCTTCTCAGCACCTCACGGAACCTTCTCCAAAATCGACCATATAGTTGGACACAAAGCAAGCCTCAACAGATACAAGAAAATTGAAATAACCCCTTGCATCTTATCAGACCACTGTGGAATAAAGCTGGACTTCAACAACAACAAAATTAACAAAAAGCCTACACACTCATGGAAACTGAACAACTCTTTACTGGATGACTACTGGGTCAGGGAGGAAATAAAGCAGGAAATCAAAGACTTCTTAAAATCCAATGAAAATGAAGGCACAACATACCCAAACCTATGGGACACAATGAAAGCAGTGCTACGAGGAAAGTTCATAGCACTAAGTGCCTTCAAAAAGAAAATTGTGACAGCTCTTATTAGCAAATTAACAGCAAAACTGGAAGAACTGGGGAAAAAAAAAGCAAACACTCCCAAGAGGATCAGAACTCAGGAAATCATTAAACTTAGGGCTGAAATCAACAACTTAGAAACAAAAAGAACAATACAAAGAATCAATGAGACCAAGAGTTGGTTCTTTGAGAAAATCAACAAAATAGACAAACCCTTAGCCAAATTAACTAAAAGGGTGATGGAAAAAACCCAAATCAACAAAATCAGAAATGAAAAGGGAGAAATAACAACAGACATTGAGGAAATCCAGACAATCATTAGGACTTATTTAAAAATCTACTCCAAGTAGAAGATGAGCATCGAAGAATCTCCAGTGGGAGATGATTGAATTAGTGCCAAGCCTATTTCTTGGCAAGAAAAACACCTTGCTTCAACTGTAGACAGACTTCTGTCCAAAAAGGACAAAACTTGGAAGCAGAGAAGTCGACAGCCTAGCTCTGCCAAGACAGGGTAGGTAAGTCCTTCATAATTCCTGCTCTACAATCAATGTCTGTCAGAGAAACGGGGCCAAATGGCTGAAGATTGATGCTGTAATGTATGGAGAGAAAATGAGAATTGTCCAGGCAGTCACTGGTATGTCATTTTTTAGTTTTGGAAGCTGCAGGCCCTGCACTTCCTATATAATCATATTTATCCCTCTCAGGTCTCTGAGGTGGTTGAAGAATAGATAGCTAGAGTCTCATAGTTAAATTTTGAGTTGTTTAGGAATCAAGAGGGTGTTCTGGATCTAAGAAGATATTTTTAAAATTGTGAGGCAAGTTAGTATGAAAGCTGAGTTAGATATAGAACTTTAAACTCATGGAGATGGTTAGATAGTAGAAAGTTAAAGTCAGGTGCCAAATACATATGGACTGGACATTGGGAATGTATGCTAAGCCATATAACTCTTATAATCGTGGCCTATTTATTATTTCTGTTGTTTTGTATTGTATTTATAGTTATAATAAAAAGAACCATTTTTTGGACTGAAAGGGAGAGCTGTTGAGGGTAAAAAGAAATAACTTAAACTAAAAAAAAAGAAGGGAAGAGGATGGGGGGTTGAGGGGGTGGAGGGTGGAAGGGTGGGACTGGAGGGGGGAGTAGGGAGGGGATTGTGATTGAGATGTAACTTAAAGAAATAAAAAATAAATTATTAAAAAAATTGGAAAAAAAAGTCTGTACTCCACCAAATTTGAAAACCTAAGCAAAATGGAAATTTTTCTTGATAGATTCCACTTACCGAAGTGAAATCGAGATTAGGTTATCAGATTAAACAGCTCTATAACCCCTAAGGAAATAGAAACAGTCATTAGAAATCTCCCAACTAATAAAAGCTCAGGGCCAGATGGTTTCAGCACAGAATTCTACCAGACCTTCAAAGAAGAACTAATACCAATACTCTTCAAACTCCTCCACAAAATAGAAACAGAGGAACACTGCCAAACTCATTCTATGATGCCACAGTCACCCTGATTCCTAAACCACACAAAGACCCAACAAAGAAAGAGAACTTCAGACTAATTTACCTCATGAACATAGACGCAAAAATACTTAATAAAACACTCGCAAACTGAATCCAAGAACACATCAAAAGTATTGTACACCATGATCAAGTAGGCTTCATCCCACGAATGCAAGGATGGTTCAACATATGAAAATCCATCAACATAATTCACCATATAAACAAACTGAAAGAAAAAAGCCACATGATCATCTCACTAGATGCTGAAAAAGCATTTGGCAAAATCCAATACCCCTTCATGCTAAAAGTCCTGGAGAGAACGGGCATATAAGGACCATACCTAGAAATAATAAAGGCAATATACAGCAAGTCAGTAGCCAAAATCAAATTAAATGGAGAGAAACATGAAGCATTCCAAGACAAGGATGTCCACTTTCACCATATCTCTTCAACATAGTACTTGAAGTTCTTGCTAGAGCAATAAGACAGCTAAAGGAGATCAAGAGGATACTAATTGGAAACAAAGAAGTCAAATTATCCCTATTTGCAGACGATATGATAGTATACATAAGTGACCCCAAAAATTCCACCAGAGAACTCTTACAGCTGATTAGCACCTTCAGCAAGGTGTTTATCATACCTGGATACAAAATTAATTCAAAAAAATTAGAAGCCCTTCTTTACACAAAAGATAAATGGGCCAAGAAAGAAAGTAGGGAAACAACACCCTTCACAATGCCACAAACAATATAAAATACCTTGGGGTAACTCTAACCAAGCAAGTGAAAGGCCTGTACAACAAGAACTTCAAGTCCTTGAAGAAAGAAATTGAAGAGGCCATCAGAAGATGGAAAGATATCCCATGCTCATGGATAGGTAGGATCAACATAATAAAAATGGCCATCCTACCAAAAGCTACATACAGATTCAATGCAATTCCTATCAAAATACCACCACAATTCTTTATAGACCTGGAAAAAGTAATTCTCAACTTCATATAGAATAACAAAAAACCAGAATAGTTAAATCAATCCTGTACAATAAAAAAACATCTGGAGGTATCACCATCCCTGATTTCAAACTGTACTACAGAGCAATAGTAATAAAAATAGCATTGTACTGGTATAGAAACAGACCAGTTGATCAATGGAATCGAACTGAAGACCCAGAAATGAACCCACACACCTATGGTCACTTAATTTTTGATAAAGAAGCCAAAACCATACAATGGAAAAAGGACAGCATCTTCAACAAATGGTGCTGGTCCAACTGGATGTCAACATGTAAAAGAATGAAATTAGACCCATACTTATCACCTTGTACAAAACTTAAGTCCAAGTGGATCAAAGACCTTAATAAAAGGCTGGACATACTGAATCTACTAAAAGAGAAAGTGGGGAAAACCCTTGAACTCATTGGCACAGGTGATAACTTCCTGAACAGAACATCTACAGCTCTGGCTCTAAGAACAACAATCAATAAATGGGACCTCATGAAACTGAAAAGCTTCTGTAAGGCAAAAGACACTGTCATTCAAACAAAATGGCAACCTAAAGATTGGGAAAAAAATCTTCACCAACCCCACATCTGACAGAGGGATAATATCCAAAATTTACAAAGAGCTCAAGAAATTAAATGCCAAGAAACCAAATACTCCCATCAAAAAATAGGGAACAGAGAGAATTCACAAAGGAGGAATCTCTAATGGCTGAGAGACACTTGAATAGATGCTCAGCATCCTTAATCATCAGAGAAATGCAACTCAAAACGACTCTGAAATTCCATCTCACACCTGTCAGAATGGCTAAGATCAAAAACTCAAATGACAGCACATGCTGGCAAGGGTGTGGAGAAAGGGGAACCCTCCTCCATTGCTGGTGGAAGTTCAGGCTTGTGCAACCACTATGGAGGTCAGTCTGGCGATATCTTAGAAAACTTGGAATAGCTTTGCCTCAGGACCCAGCCATACCACTTCTGGGTATACACCCAAATGACTCCTCACCATATCATAAGGAAGTTTCCTCATCTATGTTCATAGCAGCCTTATTTGTAATAGCTAGAAACTGGAAACAACCCAGATGTCCCTCAACCAAAAATGGATTAAAAACAACTGTGGTACATCTACATAATGGAATACTACTCAGCTATCAGAAACAATGAAATTATGCAATTTGCAGCCAAATGGATGGAACTAGAGAAGCTCATCCTGAGTGAGCTAACCCAGACTCAGAAGGATGCACATGGCATCTATTCACTTATAATTAGATTTTAGCCATATAGTACAGGATAATTATACTACAACCAATGCACCAAAAGGAAACAGGAACATAGAATTTGTTTCCTATCAATGAGACACTTTGCCCTAGGGGTGCTGCCTTGTAGGCCCCCAGTGTATGAGGAGGCTCTTGGCCCTCATATTACTGCTGAACTGGGGTGGGGGACTGTTATGTAGGGACACTCCACTCCAGAGAAGTGGGATGGAAGGGATAGGGGGTAGAGGGTGGGAGGATGGGACTGGGAGGGGTGGAAAGAGGAGACTGTGATGGAGATGTAACCTGAAGTAATAAATAATTATTTTAAAAAAGAAATAAATTGAATATATATTTTTAAACCAAAACAACAGAAGTAATTAGGGCACCTTTACGAGAATTATTAGGCTTAGAATATATTCCCAATGTCCAGTCCATACGTATTTGGCACCTGACTTTAACATTCTCCTATCTAACCATCTCCATGAGTTTAAAGTTCTATTTCCATCTCAGCTTCCATCCTAACTTGCATCACAATTTTAAAAACATCTTCTTAGATCCAGAACACCCTCTTAATTCCTAAACAATTCAAAATTTAACTATGAGACTCTAGCTGTCTACTCTTCCACCACATCAGAGACCTGAGAGGGATAAATATATCTGATTATACAGGAAGTGCAGGGCCAGAAGCTTCCCAAACTAAGACATGACATACCAGTGGCTGCCTGGACGATTCCCAATTTCTCTCCATACATTTCAGCATCAATCCTCAGCCATTTTGGCCCCATTTCTCTGACAGACATTGATTGTAAAGTAGGACTTTTAATGGGTAGGTCCTGGTAAGGGACGTTACATCGCTGGGGCGTGTCCTGGAAGAGGACACGGAGATGCTACCTCCTCCTCTTCCACTCTCTTTGCTTCTCACCCCTGTAAGGTGAGTGGATTTGTTTCATCATATGGAAAAAGATTTTATTCATGGCTTGGTCCTGCTGTGAGATGCTGCCTTGTTAATGAGTGAATGGCAATGGGGCCAACAGACCAGGACTGAAGCCAAGGGAAATCTTTTGTTCTTCTAAAATGGTTTTGTAAGATGTCATATCACCAAGCATCTCACAGCAATGTGGCTGGCCTTGCACAGGCTTTTCTCTCATGTTGAACACGTTGTCTGACTATAGCTTTGCCTCCCCCCCTTTTGCCTTTAGCTGAGAAAAGACATGCGCACACTTTGTTTCATTTATCTGCTCAACACTACTTATTGATTACACTATATCTCCTTCATAGCAGTAGGTACCAGAGTATCCTCAGGCTCATACCTGGTGCTGAAACCACAGGGATGAGGATATTTTAAAGAGACACTGTATCCTTTTCTTTGCTTAGCAAACTAGTGATTCAATAGACCCAAAGAAATAGAATCCCTCCAGGAATCTTAGACGAGGGGAAGAGAAAGCCTACTACCTAGACCAGAAAGAGATTAGGAACTTGTTAACAACCTTACAGAAGAGATGAAGATGGAGAAGGGATGGGTGGAGCCACACTCTGATGGCAGCTTAGATGCAAGTCTCTGGTCCCCTACTTGAAACTTAATCTCACTTGAGGACCCTAAAAATGGACTTTGGGAAGGTCATTTGGTATCTTTGTACCTCTTCCCAGTGTGATCACACTGAATAAATCTTTGTGCTTTTCACTATTACTTTGGTTGGTGTTTTAATTGGCTTATCAATGATGGGTAGCAGAACCTGGCTGATTGAGACACGGATTATGACCATTAACCTAAGAACAGTACCAAATTGGATGTAATTTCAAGTACCATTTCAAAATAGCCATTTACAACTCACGATACATCTCTGAAAATATGATGAACCTCTGTGGTGGTTAGAAAGAGAAATGTCTCCCATTGGCTCATGTATTTGAACAATTGGTCCCTAGTTGGTAGTTGTTGTAGTTAAGATTACTATTGTTATGATGAAACATGACCAAAAGCAAACTGGGGAGGAAAAGGTTTATTTGGATTAAGCTTCCATATCATAGTTCATCAATGAGGGAAGTAACAACAGGAACTCAAACAGGGCAGGAATCTGGAGGCAGAAGCTGACAAAGAGGTCATGGGGGTGGGGATGCTGCTTACTGGCTTGCCCACCATTGCTTGGTTAGCATGCTTTCTTATAGAACCCAGAACCACCAGCCCAGGGATGGCACCACCCACAATAGGCTGGGCCCTCACAATCACTAATTAAGAAAATGACCCACAGGCTTGCTCACAGCCCAATCTTATGGAAGCATTTTCCCAATTGAGGGTCCCTCCTCTCAGATGACTGTAGCTTGTGCTAAGTGGACATAAAACCAGCCAGCACAATATAGTGCTATTTGGGGAGATTCTGGAGGTAGAGTATTGCTGGAGGAAGTATGTCAATGGAGGTGGACTTTCAGGGGTTTCAGGATCACCCTGCTTCCTGCTTTGCTCCCTCTCTCTGGAACCATCAGCCAAAATAAACTGTTTCTTCTATAACTTGCTTTCAGCCATTGTGTATTATCACAACACAAAATGATAAGTAATACAACTTCCATCTCTAACACCCTGCCCTCTGCCTTCAGGGTGCTTCCACAGAGAAGTCTGGGAAACACTAGTGTCAGTGGGAACCATTAATGGCTTTATAAGCAGAGATATAATATGAAAAGGAAAGGATGAAGTAGCCAGAGGTGAAGGTCAGGAAGGAACACCTAGCACAGCTCAGAAGGGGAGCTGAAGCCCCTGGGATAGAACAACAGAGTTGGAGGGAGGAAGAGAAAGAACACTTCAAAGAAAGATTTAAGAAGTGGAACTGTGTAGTAGAAGAAATAAAGAAGAGGAGACACATGTGAGCCCAAGCTTAGGGTGTGTGCAGAACATATAGGAAGAAGAGACTGCAGTACCAGAATGAGGCCCCGGGAAGGACATTGACAAGGGGACCGCACATGGGTAGAATTGGTGGTCCAGGGCTCCTTCTAGAAACATTAAAGAAAACTGAGCTAGAGCAACATGTTGTTCTTATGACTTTTGTTTCTGATCTCACGAGCCCATTTTCTCTGAGAAGTTTCTTCCTAGGGCTGTATGTGTTCTGAGAACACAGAGCCCCTATCATACAAACTCTCTTCTGTGTCCAGCTACCTCCCATGCCAAGGCAGGAACAAGATCTCCTGGATGCCATATCTCAGGACAGCCCCCAGACTCCATGACCATTATGTAACATGCAAGGAAAGCTCCAGAAAAGCATGGTGGTGAAGAAGCATGCTGTAGATGGTGGGAGCTGTCTGGAGATCTTACAAGTCAGGATCTTGCTGCAGGCAAGCAAGCCTTTGGGAGTCTGGAAGCCTTCACTGCTTCAGCCTCTGGCAGGAAGAATCAAGTAGAACTGGATTCCTTCTATGGTCTCATTTCTGTTGCACCTGATGCAGGTGGGAGACGCAAAGCAGTCACCCTGAGTCTGTAGGCTCCTCCATTATTTTTCTGTTGGGGCTTCCTTTTCTAGTCTGCCACATGAATGGCCTCTTGCAGTTCTAAATCACAGAAGGGACTGTGAGTGTCTAAGATGAACCTGTCACAGATAACAGAGCACAGTGTTGGGGACAAAGAATTACAGCAGATCAAAGTAACCACGGCCGGGTGAGTCTCTGCATGAGAGATGTATGGTGGTAAATCCTAAGTGTCAACTTGATTGGATTGAGAAACGTCTAGGAGATTAGTGGTGCACTCTGTGGGGTGTCTCAGTCAGTGAAGGTGGTTCCAGAAATGATTAGTAGGAGGGCTCTGATATAAGCAATGCTTTCATCCACTGATAAGTTCAGATTTGAATAGACTATGGGGAGGTGGCAGAGGGTGGGAGGCGGGGCCTGGTGTGAGGGCAAAGGTCAAGTGGAGCATGATGGGAAGGATGTCTACCACATTTGTCTAGCAGAAAGGGTATCCCGAAGCATCCCTGAGACAGACTTTCTCCTCCCAGGGAGTAAACTGCAACCTGACAAGAGACTGGTGACAACTGGCTAATGGCTCAGTCCCGAGGACCAGTCTCCAGCCTGGAAAAGGAGTGGCCTGCTATAAGTGAATCCAGGAAGAGTTACTCCAAGTTTTCAGGCAGAAGACCTAACAGCTACCGACGTTGGCAACAGCTTTTCTGTGAAGCTGGTGGCCAAGACCCAGGGAACCTCCTCAGGACAACCAAGGTAAACTGCGTGTCAACCCAAAGTACCGGGGAGGATAAGAGTATAGACATGAGCCAGTCACTCAGAAGGCTGGCAGGCTTGTCTGGAGGCAAGGGCATGAAGGCTTTGCTTTACCTTCTGCTACTTTTCATTTGTAGATTCAGGATGGAAAAACAAATGCCAAGGGACTTCTTAAAAGAAGCCTCTACCTGACCTAACCAACCCTTGTGATCTAGTGTGTCTGTTAGGAGTGATTTTTGGCTACAAATAACCCAAATCCCATTTAACAGTGCCTTTATGGCACAAACATTTATTATTGACTTAGCAAGGAAGCCTCAAGTTAGCTGACTCAACAGTTTGTTGTTTAAAAATCCAGGGTGCTTTCCACCTTTTTATGGTGCTGCTTTCGAACCCTGTGTTTGTTTCATGTTTACAAGATGACTGCTGTGATGCCAACTCTCTCAATCATGTCCAAAAGAAGTACACATCATGGCAACTTGTTCTTTCCCCATAAAACTCCATTTATTACAATCCCTTCCTTTCCTAAAATTCTCTTTTCACTTCCCTGGTCAGTACTAAGTCCTGAGTCCTATTGGCCAGAGGGGCTACAAAAGGGAGAGGGGGGAAAATGTCGAGAATGGATTTCAAAGGGTCAAATAATAAATAGCATATCCCACATCCTGTATACCTCCAGGCAGAGGATTCCTTCCCCTGGCTTTAAGGAGACTTGTTTTCAAGGGCTACGAAGACCTTTACAAGAGGAGGGGTGGGGGGAACACTGTAGCTGGCTTGGACAAAAATCCATTCAAGCTTAAAATGCAAGAGCATTAACCGCTCAGAGCCATCACCGAGGAGAGATAAAATACGTCTGCTCTCTCCAGACCTGGGAGATGCTTGCAGCGTGATTATTTTTTTGGCTGAGAAAGCTGCTTAGCCTACAGAAAAAGGAATGTACCTGAACATTTATGAGTTGGCTTCTCAAAGACAGCAACCCATCTTCCCCTCCACCCCTCCCCTTTCTCCTTCCCTGTAAAGGAACACTTAGCAAAACTAAATAAATTATCAGCCAGGCCATGAGAAAAAGCTCTCATAGGGCAGTACAGGGGAGTGTATGTTGCTGGGTAAGGCCCTTTTCAGGTCTGAAGTCGGGCTGGGAGAGGAGAGGAGTGGAGAGGCAGGGAAAAAGAGGAGAGCCTAGGGGAGGATGGGAGGATGGGAGAGACTAGAGGAGGAGGGGAGAGGTTGAGGGAGAAATGGAGAGTCTGGGGGAGGAGAGGAGATCCTAGGAGAGGAGAGGAAAGGCTAGGAGAGAAGAAGCTAGGGGAGGAGGGGAGAGGCTGGGGAAGGAGGATAGAGGCTGGTGGGACAGGCAGGCAGACAGCAAACCCAGTAGACTGACCTGTTTCTTGCTCTTCCTCTCATAGCAAGGAGACCTGGGTCTGCCTTGCACTTACTCAGAAGACCTGCTGGTCAAGCTGTTGTCTTGAACTTGTTGGTCTGGAACAAGACACCATGGCACAGGGACTGAGCTCTGAAGCCGTCAGCTCAGGGCTCTGGCTCTGAAGCTCTGCTTCACTATGTTCTCACCAGCTGACCTGTGGTGGTGTCCACGGGTTCTGGACTTAACTTTATTTGGAAACTGGCAATGACATTTACCTGGTCTACAGTAATAACATTTATCTCAGCTATGGTCTAGGTTGTGTGTTCCCTTTCTAATCCACAGGGTGCAGGGTCCAGTCCCCACATGACTATAGTTGAGCTGGAGCCTCTCTGGAGGCAATGGGGGTAAAATGAGCTCTAAGGGTGGGCCAGATCCCACTGTGCTGCTGACCTTAGAAGAAGGTGGGCTGGAAAAATGTCTCTTGTTTCCTCCTCACACAGGGGACAGGTCAGGTGAATCGCCATCTCTAAGACAGGAAGAACCACTAGGCCCCAGGTGAACCAGGATCCTCAGCTTGAACTTCCAGCCTCCGGAGCTGTGAGGAGCAAATCTCTGTCATCTACTGTATTTTGCTACATCAACTCAAGGGGACTTATACAGTCTGCTAAGTTGCTTGAAAGGAGAAAAGCAGGTACAGGTGGTAGTGAGAGGCTTTAGGGCATGCTAACATGAATCGCCACGACTCCATATGCCCTGCCCTGAACTCATGAGGCATCTGGAGCCAGAAGATGCTGAGAGGCCATGTTGGTCCATTTTACACTGTGGTAAAGACACCATGACCACTACAACTCTTATAAAAGAAAACATTTAATTGGAGGCTTGCTTACAGTTTCAGATACTTAGTCCATATCATCGTGATGGGAAGCATGATGCCACCCAAGCAGACAAAGTAGCTGACAGTTCTACATCCAGATCCACCTGCATCAGGAAGAGAGAGAGAGAGAGAGAGAGAGAGAGAGAGAGAGAGAGAGAGAGAGACTGGCCTGGCTTGGGCCCTTGAAACCTGAAACTCCACCCACTCTAACAAGGCCACACCTATTCCAACAAGGCCACGCCTCCCAATCCCTCCCAAGTAGTGCCACTCCCTGATGGCCAAGCATTCAAACTTAAGAGTCTAAGGTGGCCATTCTTATTCAAACTACACAGAGGCTATGCCTGCCTCCTGCTTTAAGGGGTATGTTCCCTCAGAAAGGCCACAATCCTAAGGAATGGGGATTAGCTATTCTTAACTCATATTCACTGCACTGGAAACAAGACAGGGCCTCCTGCTTCTTTGTGAAAGACAATGGGGCTGGATACTTTCTAGAATAAACAACCACCTCCCCTGAGACATGAACATCTCTGAGTTTTAGGGAATAAACAGAAGTTAACCTTGGCTTGTTGAGTTCATGATCCCAAAGCCACTGACCCTCTGGAACATTCTAGTCCCTGAGAGGAAACTGAAAAGGTTTTTGTGACAAGGGCATCTTACAAAGTCTTGCTCCTGTCTGGTTAGTGAAACACATGTCGATGTTCCAACACAGGCACAATGCATTTTCTTTTCCATCAGGAAGAATAAAAAGGAAAATGTTGTGCTCGCACTCTCTCTAGTGTCTAATCCCATGATGAACTAGGCCAGACACTGCTCCCTTGGGTTGCTCCAAATCAGAGGCCTGAGATGCGAAGTATCGATTGATAAATTGTTAGGGGAACACTCTGCTCCCTGACCACAGCTCTGGCTACAGTCAGCAGGAGCATGGGGCGTGAGGCCTGTGCATTTGTGCAAGGCTTGACTGTATGCTCTTCTAGCTGGCCACTATGAGAAGACTTAACAAGCTTGCCTAGCCTGGAGCCCTCCATGGTAATGAGGCATACCTCTGCTCTTGGCTGAGGTGTGGCTTTGCTCCCCCTGGGCAGAGGTATTGCGATAGCTGTTGTGTCTGAACATTTATGCCCTGGGCTCTTTGTAGCATTGGACACATTTATTTCAAAACCCAAATTTTTATTTGTCTTTGCTATCATAGAAGCATGGGTGAGTTCTCTCTTTGTCTCTGTCTCAGTTTCTTTCTCCTCCTCTCAGACAAAAACAAGCTAGGTTACCATTTCCTTCTGGGGGCAAAAGCCACCCCTGCATATTTTTCCTGAGATGATTTCACATGCTGTGCTAATTATTTTTTAGGGCAAGCATAATAAAACCCAGGTGACTTGCCTCCAGCCATGTTTCCTTATCTTCACACAGCTCTTGATCATTCTCCCTCCCTCTTGGCCAGCAATTACCATGAGCATTGCCCATTTTCTCTGGGTGTTCCTTGTCGGAACCCTGCTAGAGTCCACAAAGATTAATATGCTTCTGCTCTACAAAACGTAGGTGCTATCTTTCGGGTTGTAAGATATGCCCGTGACACTTGAGTCTAGACAATTTACGAGATCAGCAAATGGGGGGGGGGGGAATCGCCACTAATGATTTTCTCATCAGATTTCAGCTCCATGAGGCACAATAGTTGACATCACATTTCTGTGGGGGCCCAGGCTTGACCAACTCATCTCCAGCCTCCTCCTCCAGAGGTACTAAGGAGTTTGGGGTGAGGAGTAATCTGATTTCACTGGCAGAAACCCGGAATTTTATTTTCACTGAGAAAATAAAAATAGTTATTTTGTTGTTTCTTGTAATTATCACACAGTTTATTTAAGATTTAAGTTTAAATGTTATCACCCACATGCAGGGATAATAGGACTGGCCAGGAGAGCTGAAACAAATATTTGGTGTGACTTTCTAGAAAGGAAAATTAAATCCTAAACATTGATGGAAACAATAAGGTTTGGTATCTGCTTGACATTAAGGCCTCTCTCTGCTCAGTTGATACAGTGCTTGAAGCTTTCCCTGAGTTTAACCTCCAGTACTGAACACAAGGGTACATGCCTGTTACTCAAGCACTTTGGAGGTAGAGGCAGGAAGATTCAAAGTTCAAGGTCATGCTCTCCGTTACAGAGTGAGTTTGAAGCCAGCCTGAATTATAAAGCTCTGCCATGCCTCTTCAAAAAAAGAAGGAAAAGAAAAAAGTAGAACCAGATAGATGGCTCAGTGGGTAAAGGAGCTTACCCCCAAGCTTGTTGACCTGAGTTTGAGGTCCAGAACCCATATGGTGGAAAAGAGAATCAATTCCCACAGGCCCTCTGACCTCCACACATGCACCACAGGATGCACCTGAGTAAACACACAATTAATTAAAATGAAAAACAAGCAAATCAACAATAAATAAATAATAAACAAATAACATAGGTCAGCTCAGAAGTGACCCTGGGAGGAGGTTTCTTCCTTGTGTGCCTGTAGGGGTTAGATAAATTAGATTTAGAAAATATATAGGAGTTTCTGATACTGTCTCTTAATTTGGGACATGAAGAGCATTATCAGCATGAAGTCAGGAAAGACTTAATAGACTGAAAAACAAGGTTGAAGTCAGGAAAAACAGGAAAGACTTAATAGACTGAAAAGCAAGGTTGAAGTCAGGAAAAACAGGAAAGACTCAATAGACTTAAAGAAACAAAGTATCTAGCCTGACATTGTTTTCAGCTGCTAAGTGGGCGGAGCCCAAATTAAGCTGAAACAGAGTTCCTCCTATTTAATGACAGTGCATGGAGCCCAGAAGAAGAAGAGGCCCCTGATGCTAGAGAGCTCCAAGAGTCCTGCTGAAAAAAGGGCTGGCCATTGATGGCCAGCTCTCTCCCTGAAGCAGAAAGAAGCCAGTAAGCAAAGAAAGCCTGAGCAAGACACCAAAAGGCCAAGGACTGGACCCTGTGGCTCAGCTTTTGCCTGGAGGGGTTTGATCTGTCCAAACAGTGGCCTAGGGGAAACTGTGCCTGGCTTTAAGGACTGAGGCAGAGCAGCTGAGTTCCTGATTCAAAAGAAGTAAGTTGGCCTGCAGACGGCTGGGGTCTCCCACAGAGAAGAAAGCATGAAGCCTTATTTAAGGTGAGACTGTAATAACCAACTTACCCTAACGAACCTACATCTGAGAGATCCAGAAAAAGGACTGCTAAGTGAGTTAAAGAATCTACAACAAAGACTGTGTTCCTGATGACTGAGGACCTGCCCCAGAGACTGTATCATTCTAAAAGGTTATGAAAGTAGTTGTTATAATTATCAATAGGTTTAGTGGATAGGTTAAAGGGGTTGTAGGAATTTATAGGATTAATAGTTAAGAAATTGTTGGTGTTTGTTATAAGTGAATTTAGTAATAAATAAATAAGTGTTAAATAATAATTTAAAAGATCGGTTACAGGTGGCGCTCAATTAATTAAAATGAAAAACAAGCAAATCAACAATAAATAAATAATAAACAAATAACATAGGTCAGCTCAGAAGTGACCCTGGGAGGAGGTTTCTTCCTTGTGTGCCAGTCACTTGTCAGCAGATCCTCTTCCCTGTCTGAGTTACTTTTCTTGATGTTGTGATAAAAATCCCCCCAGAAATAAAGTAACTTCAGGAAGGGAGAATTTATGTTGCCTCATGCTCAAGTGCATAGTCCATGGTAGTGGGGAAGTCAAGGTGGCAGGGGCTTGAAATGCTGGTCACATTTCATCCACAGTCAAGCAGTAGAAAGGGGTGTGATACTAAATTAGCTTGGCCTTTAACAGTCTAGGACCAAAGCTTGGGATGGTATTAAACTAATCAGGATAATCCCACACAGGCATGGCCAGAAGCTAACCCAACCTGGATAATCCTTCACACTGGTAGATCCAGAGACTTGTCTCCTTGGTGATACTAGGTCCTAACAAGTTGACAATATTAAACATTTAACTGCAGACCTGGGGTTTGTCTCCTTCACCTCAGTGCCCATTCTCCAAAATGGTTGCAGTTACTTGCCAAACTGGCTTAGTGGTTCTCATCCCCCTAGGATGTCACCCCCTGTGATGATAAATTTGTCTGTTTTTGTTAACCATTTTGTCACCAGAGCCTAGAGATCCTGGCCCAAATAGATAAATATCTTGCACTTTCACATTTTGTCTCCATTTCTACTTGGAAGCCAAGTATGGCTGTCATCTTTGGCATCTGCTCAATTAAAAATCCACCACTGGTTTTCTCTTATGTATTCATTCATCTATAAATATTTTAATATGTATGTCCACAGTGTGTTATAAAGTCTCCCTGAAGCAGTTAACTTTAGCAGTGAACTTCATAGCTTAAGATTATATTGTTTGGACGTGTTGGACAGGTGGCTCAGCTAAGCAAAGTGGTTGCTATCCAAACATGAGGTTATGCATTTGGATCTCCATGAGAGACAGTGCCATCTCTCTCCAGTGCTCAGAGAAGGGAGACAGGTCACAGAGGCTTGCTGGGAGCCAGTCTAGCCAATTGGTGAGCTCCAGGTCAGTAAGAGACACTGTCTCAAAAATTAAGTGGAAAGGGAATGAGAAAAACAACTGACATCAGCCTACCTTTATAAGCATATGTACACACACACACACACACACACACACACACACACACACACACACACAGCCTGCTATTCATTTGCTTCATCATTAAACCAATGTAGGAGTCAAGGCTCTGTGTAATCGAACTTTTTTTTAAATTATTCAATACTTATTTATTAACAATATTCACTTATAACAAATGCCAACAATTTCTTAACTATTAACCCTATAAATTCTTACAACACCTTTAGCCTAACCACTAAACCTACTGATAATTATTACAACCCTTTTCCTAACCTTTTAGAAGGATACAGTCTCTGGGGCAGGTCCTCAGTCATCAGAAACACAGTCTCTGTTGTAGACCCTTTAATGCACTTAGTCCTTTTTTCTGGAATATCTCAGATGTAGATTCATCAGGGTAAATTGGCTATGGCAGTCTTACCTTAAATAAGGCTTGAGGCTTTCTTCTCTCTGGGAGACCCCAGCAGTCTGTAGGCCAACTTATTTCCTTCGTATCAGCTACTCTGCCCCTCTGCCTCAGTCCTTAAAGCCAGCCACAGTTTCGTTTAGGCCACTGTTCAGACAGGTCAAACCCCTCTAGGCAAAAGCTGAGCCACAGGGTTTAGTCCTTGGCCTTTTGCTGTCTTGCTGAGGCTTTCTCTGCTCACCAGAGAAAGTACAAAAATTCATTTGTACTTTTAATTTTGGTCTCTGGTCTTTCTGCCTCAGGGAGATCTGGCCATCAGTTCACCAGCACTTTCTCCATCAGGACTCTAGCATCGGAGCTCTCTAGCATGGGTGGCGGCCCTCTGATGGGGCTCCATCCACTGTCCTTAAATAGGATCTCTCCTTGTTCCACTTGCTTCAGCTTAATTTGGGCTCCACCCACTTAGCAGCTGAAAACAATGCCAGGCCAAATACTTTGTTTCTTAGTCCATTAAGTCTTTCCTGTTTTTCCTGGCTTCAACCTTGTTTTTCAGTCC
>CAJQZJ010032761.1:3894102-3904956 GCA_907164525.1 Lophiomys imhausi
TGTATCAGAAACCCCTAGATATTTTCTAAATCTAATTTAATTAATCTAACTCCCTACAGCTCTGGGATATTAATCAGCTTAAACCATGGCTCAGTTGTTAAGCAGTGGAGAAAGCTTAGTGGAGAGTCCTTTCTTTGATGCCATCTTTCTCTGAGATGTGTTGGCTGGTAGACTCCAGTATGGTCTTTGTTCACAGCTAAGGAAGCAGGCTGTGCTGCCTTTGGTCTGACCTGCTATCTAGTGACAGGGAAAGCAATATAGAAAAAGTCACAGCAGTCAGAACAATTAGAGCTGAAAGTGACTCTTAGATTGTCCACCTCCATCTTTCTAGGTTGCCTCCCATGATCATGAGAAGTGAAGGAAGTTGTTCAATGTCAATTGTCCAGATGCATATTTGGGGGTTTCCAGTCTTGAGCTTCCATACCAGAGAGTCTCTGTGACAGGATAGAAATTCTGCTGTGCAGCTTGCAGCAGAAGGAAGGTCAGTAAAGCATGCATCTTCTCGCTCTAATGTCATTAGGACTGCGACTCACTCAGCCCTTGCTATGTCATCTCTAGGTTCCCAAATACAACTCCAGGTTGGTGTAGCAGGTGCTGTTGCTGGTGACAAACCACCCAGATGCAGTCTTACAGACTAATTTTCTGATCACCGGTATTCAAAAACTCCTGTTCCGTACAGTCTCTGGGATCTGCCTGGCTTCCCAACCCACTACCCACTGGTCCTACTGGCTCTCTTCTCTTTCTCTGTCTGTCATAACACTTGTGCTTCTTCTACCCATACCACTTTCTCAAAAAGCACAAACTTGTGAATCTCCAACATCTCCAATCCTGCAGCCCTCTGGGTCTCCTTCTTCCGAGTTATACCACTCAGTCCCCTCTTAAGCCACAGATCCCATTACACTGTTTTCTATTTCGTAAGATGAGGCTGACTCATTTCCCTAGCTAGGCCAGGAGCCCAGATCTTATATTTCAGGTTGCCTGAAATAAAGATTTTTATTATTTTATTCTTTAATAATAACATTTTAAAATAATAGTGAGGCTTTTAGTGGCCAGTTAAGACAAACAAATTGGCCTTACATTGTCCTCAGATTGTGTCCTCTACAGTTAGGCTTGGGTATCTAAGGGCAGATTTCATTCAGCGGTACTTCAGCCCCACCCACCTCCCCCAACTTGTTATTCTATGACTTACTATGAATTAATCATCAGTCACACCCATTCCTGGCCAGGAAGTATCATGGCTTCTTTTCACCCCTTCTCTTCCTGAAAAAAAAGTTGACTTTGAGTTCCCGACATCATTCTGATGATTATGGCAATAGTTCTCGATGTCACCAGCCCCTGATTATGATTTTGTTGCTGGAAGGGGTCAACAGACAAACTGGGCTAGTTAGAGAGCAGCATCAACCCTGCTACCCCCAAACAAAATCAAAACTGTTGTGTCACCAAAACAGGTCCTGGGGATTATCAGTCTGATTGATTTCCACTTTTATCAACATTCTCTCCAAACTTCCTCCAGTTTCAGCACCTTAACAACTCTGTTTAAAATACAGGCCTAACCCTGTCTAGGCCTCAGAAGATTTGAATGCCAACACCATACAGGTAAGAGCTTATGGTCACAAAATAACAGCTGGGGACACTAGAATGGAAAAGGTTTTAGGGAATTCAAAGAAGGAGTGTATTCATGCACATTGCACATGCCATGCAGAACTGTGTTTGGACACATTCCCCCGTCGTTTGCTTAAAATGTACAAATATGAAAAAAAAATCTTTTAAAAAAGAGTTCTGGAGACACATACAAAAGGAAGAGAAAACTGGACTGTGTCCCTCCCTGCATGGCATCTTTTTCTTTCTACTCCCACCCAGCCACTTTTCCTCTCTGCCTTTCTCCTAGTTTGCCCCTGAACAAGTCATTTACAAGAGATGGCTGTCGTGGAGCATAAAAAAAATAATTTAAAAAATCTTCAAAAGGCTGGCAGCATAAAAACCCCTGGCTCTGTCGTTTCTCTGTTTCTGCAAGCAGCAAAAGATCCATAATTCTCACACTTAATGTAATTCCAAGGCATCTAAAGTGATTTACAGTCAGTTTACTCAATACTTTCAGCTTTATTTAATGTAACAGTTATGGCACATAAAAAGTTTATTGACAATCCTTTGGGAGTGCGATTGAGTAAGAAAGAGTCATTGCTAATGCCATTACAGAAACAGAAGGCAGGAGTCTCAGCCTGTTTTCTCTGTGGCCCCTGTGTTTCTCAAGCAAGGGTCACACAGGGAAGGGTCTCTCTCCGCTTCCACGCTCCTGTAGACCTGGGAGCCATCCTACCTGTCTGCCAGAGCTTCCATCTTGGCTGGTTTAGACATCTCTCTTCAAGTCTTTCTGTCTGTGGATATTAGGTAAGCAAGCGCCTTCAATTTGGATTGCTTAAGTCTCCATTACCGTAGAGGATCCAGGTTTCAGCAAGGCCTGCTAACAGGGAGGGAAAAAAGACATTGTTATTTTTCCCTCTCAGGCTGCCTTGTTCTCTGTTTTCAAAGTAAACATCGCACTGTCCCTTTGACCCACCTCTGCCAGAGTTCAGCTCCATCCCTTCTCATCCCTAATGAAATGGACACTGAGAAGTAGGAAGACCCCTTCCAGGTATATTGTGCTCACTGGTCTGGAGCTGGAGGGTCTTTTGTTTCTGGTGGTTTCTGTAGGGTAGAAATAGAGTAGAAAAAAGGTGATTGAAAGAGAACCTGGCCCCCAGGTGTGTCCCAGTGCTTGACATTAGCTGCACATAATCTCCATGGCTTAAAGAAGAAGAGCTCTCCCGAAGACTAGGAAGGCCAAGCCAAGGAGCCAGGCTCCCGTTTCTGTGAATTCAAACAAAATGGTGAGTTTTCTCTTGAACAACACCACATCATATGAATACTGTGCTGGTATGCATATTGGGGACTTCTGAGAATGCTGTGCTGGTTTATCGGCATCGATTCTTCTTGGCCAAGCATTCCAGTTCCTGCCTTAAGACACTAACTGTTTCCTGACTTGCGATAAACAAAGCCCTGAGCTTTGGGGAATGACACATTTTACACTTGAAGATTTTTTTTGACAACTGCAGTGGTTTATTTTTTTTCCACTTTCATACACAATCTTAAAAATCTAGATCAAACATTCTCTATGAGTATAATTTCGAAGTAAATTACTCAGCTTTCATTTCTTCCTAAACAAAGTACCCCATACTAAAAGTATTTAAAGTTTCCCACATTATATAAAAGCCATTGTGTGACAGCAGTTTCCCTGGGTGACACTGTTGGGCTCTTCCAGCTCTTCAGCTATTTGTTCTGACCCCAAAAGGCTTCTGCCTTCTGAATCCCACAAATGATTTACACACACACACACGGGGGGGGGGGGTTTTTTTCCCCATATTGTTTTAATTTTTCCTTTCTGTAATATGTATACTGAAGACACTGTATCACCACATCAAAAACTTAATTTTATGATGTATATGTTAATTTTTATGTGATGCTTTTCTCCTCACTTCCTGAGTCTTTCCTATGTTCATATTTATTGTTATTAGTTAAGCATTGAGCAAAAAAGTGACATGTGGAGAGAATGCTATGGACACATTTATTTATATGTACTTACATGTTAGTTTTTCAACTTTGTAAAGTTTTTGGCATGCCTATTCCTTAAGAGGAATGCAATATTGCCCTGTTCGAGACAGTTATGCTACTGTGCCTGGGAGGGCTTTGGAAAATTCTCTTGAACTCTCAGTACTGCAGGCACTCACTTCCAGATAGCCAGTCTTGAGGATGTAACCCTGATCTTGCCTGTTCTGGACATATTATTTATAGAAGTCGTCCTCTTTATGTGTTTCCAATGTAGTGGTTCAGTTCCCTCATGGACTGTCTTTATTACTGTCTCCTTAGGAAAGGTGTGTCTAAGGGAGCAGGCCTCGAAGGGCAGGTCTGACAGAACTTGGTGCTCTCCCCAGACATGTCCTCCCGCCTCCGCATCATGAAGACATTCTGTGAACAAACAAAGGCATACGGGGGTTTATATTGAAGTTCTTATCCTCCTGCTCATTTATATTTGTACCTGCATGTTCTTCATGGTTTTGTGATTTTTTTTTCTGAAAAGAATATCCCCTTTTTGCATACAGAGAACAGTTTGTGGCAGTTTGAGAACTGTAGTTCTCGGTCACTATTGTCCTTGTGCTACAAGGAAGGACATTTGAGGGTCCTTAAAACTCATAGGTGATGCTGATAAACTGAATGCAAAGCAGTGTCCTTTAGGAGGTACACCGAATTCAGTGTTTTGCAAATGAGTTGTTCAACAGGCACTAGAACATTCCACAGGGGCAGAAACTAGTCTGTTGATAGGAGATTCAAGCAGTGCCAGCCAAGCAGTACATGTCAGACGCAGGGCCTGAAATCACACTCAGTACAGAGCTTTTTGTTCTTGCCATTGGGCCATCTGGTACAGCTGAGGAAGCCAGCAGGGCCAGCCAGCCCTTGAAATTTGGTCAGCTCTAGGTCATGTACAAGGAATGCGTGGCTCCTCTTGAGTCCTCTCTACTCTCACGCTTCACCCGCTCTTCCCTGAGAGACCTTGCTCTCGCCAGAGCATACCAAGGAAAATACTCAATAATCAATAATGTTTTCACTAGACAAAAGTATGTTTTAATCGAAAGCCTGAAGACCCTGAAAACCTTCAAGATGGAAACAAATGAAAGTCTGTATTATGTCAGAATTTAATTTTTGGATTGACAAGGTAGAAGGGGAAAAAACAGAAGTCTTTCTTCAGTATTAGGAACACTTCAGCATGACGCATTTGTGGGAGATGAACCAACACCCTGACACATGGGGATCAAAGGGGCCTTCCTGGTTGGGGTAGTTGTACCAGAAGCCACCAGAGGGCAGCAGAGGGTCAGAACAGCTGGTGAGAATAGCTGTGAGTTAATTTCTCAGTAAAAGTTTGAGAAATGGAGAGATGCCCCACGGACTGCCTGGGATGGTTCCCCTAGGTAGATCCATTCTTCGAGGCAGAACATATGTCTCCGGACTCTGGGAACTTAATTGCCTGCCCAGGGAATTGTTCTTTGCCTGAGGTTATCCCCCCCCCCCCCACTTCTCCAGGGAGACAAATGATTGTCCCAGTGCAGAAATTGGGAGCCCTGGTTCTTTGTCTCAGTTTGTGGTAACTCTTAAGGACCATGCAAGA
Source organism: Lophiomys imhausi (assembly GCA_907164525.1). Taxonomy (NCBI): domain Eukaryota; kingdom Metazoa; phylum Chordata; class Mammalia; order Rodentia; family Muridae; genus Lophiomys; species Lophiomys imhausi. The sequence goes on from CAJQZJ010032761.1 coordinate 3,899,300, forward strand.
TCCAGAGTTTCAGGACTGGCTGAGGCTTTGAGTATTCTAACCAGGTGTGACCTTCTTAATTCATCAGCATGTCTCCAGAGGTCACCTCTTGATAAACATCTCATGTGATAGACAGCTTGAGTCTCATAGCTAAATTTTGAGTTGTTTAGGAATCAAGAGGGCGTTCTAGATCTAAGAAGATGGTTATAATAGTGATGCAAGTTAGTATGAAAGCTAAGTCAGTTATAGAACTTTAAACTCATGGAGATGGTTAGAAGGTAGAAGGTTAAAGTCAGGGGCCAAATATGTATGAACTGGATATTGGGAAGGTATACCGGGCCATTTAACTCTCATAAATGTGGCATATTTAATTCTGCTGTTTTGTATAGAATTTACTGTTATAAGAGAAAGAACCATTTGTTGGAATGAAAAGAGAAGCTGTTGGGGGGGGAAGAGGGTGGAAGGGTGGGACAAGAAGGGGGAATAGGGAAGGGTTTGCGACTGAGATGTAACTTGAAAAAAAAAATAAAGTACTTATTAAAAAAAAAAAAACATCTCATATGGTCAGCTTCTAGGGCCCCCACTACAGAAACAGCTACTTGGTGTGGAGAAACCCAGTCCATTGAACCAAAACCTAGAAATAAAAGACACAGAGTAGACTGGGGGCGGAGGGTGTAAAATTCCTTCCCTGACACCGCAGAAGACCTTTTGGCAGGGGTGCAGGTAAAATGGCACTTGGGTTCATAAGTCTTTTCCCTACCTACCCTCCTTCCCATCCATGTCTTCACATCATTGGGCTAGCAGTGCCCCTCCCCTTCAAAGCCCCACCTAAACACCCTGTTGACTGCAATGGACTCAACATCACATTTCCTATGAAGTCATGGCTAAAGGAGACCAACAAAGAAATGAAATTCTCTGGCTCACTTCCCAATTTCCCTGAAATTGTATTTAACCCTGGACCACGTTGGTCTTTGCCTATTTTTTTAAGTCCTCAGTAGGATTTTTTTTCCTACTTAAATAATACAGGATTTGTACCTTTCCTTGGCTTCTGTAAGAACCCCTCTATCAAACCTCCCATTTTTAAGGGAAAGGACTCCTACAATCATGAGCTACAAATCCAGCATTTTGTAGCATGCACAGAGTTTGGGGCCTCCACAGGGAGAAGGCTGAACAGCCTGTGGATTAATGTACTATTATTACATTACTCTTTAAGCTTCAAAGGTCTGCCAGGAGGGCTAAGCTCACTATCTATTCCATGACATTTTAAGAACAAATAATACATTAATATATTTAATTTGAGAATAAACACATACATTACAGGCAGGGGATTTTGTCTATGCTGATAAAGGCACCATATGACCTTTGCAGGGCAATCCCAGCCCGCAGAGCTGCAAAGGGACGTGTTCCAAAAAACCCGTTTCTATCTTCCGTAATGTGTAGGCTCTGGCTCATGTTTGACCTGTGAAAAGCTGCAGCTTCCATGGTCTTTGGAGATGGGAGCCGTGGCTCTAATTACCCCTCAGACACTAATCTGCAGGAACTCTAAATCTTGTTGCCTCAAATTAGTTAATCAATTAAGTGTCAAACCACAAAATGTTGGAGATTTGGGGTTGTATTTATTATCTTGGCAGGCACTTCCTCTCTCAGCCTCTTGGCTTCCTCTCCCTTCTCCTTGCAGGGGAGCTGGCTTTTAAAAATGACCGGTCACTCATTGTTTATTTCTGGCTTGTTAGCAAAACAGTGGAAGTTACATAAGCCTGATGCCCAGAACCAACCAAATCCACCCTGAGATTGATAGGTTGGCTACTGTTCAAGCCAAGCTGTGTGTTTTCTGGTGCTTTTCTCGGGATTAGCTTAAAAGAGAGCAGAGTTGATGTGCCAGCCAGCATCTTGTGCAGAGTCTGCTAAGGCCAGCCATTTTGGAGCCTGCATTAATTGACTGGGGGTCTTGTTTATTGCTGTGTTACTCTCCTGAGGGGAGGAAAGCATGGGCAGTGGTGAATTTTAGAATCCCCTGCTCAGAATCTCTATTTTCTCTGTGCTTCTTGGCTCTCCGATAAATGTGTACAGCTCACTGTGGGCTTCAGGGATCCAGGCACAAGGTCCCTGGGGCCTACGGCCACCCACGCTGCTCTGGATCTGGCTACCTGTCCATCCCTTAGACTCTTCTGTTGTGACCCAGCCAAATACTTTCCAACTTCAGCTTACTCTTGCCTTCCACCCAATTTAGCTACAGAACAAACAGTGCCATACTTGAATCTTAAGTAGACACAAACAGATGACTAAACTAATTCTGCCTGGTGATGAAAAGATAAGAAATGGTTCCAATACTTAAGAACTGTATAGTCTCATTGACAGGACAGAGATTTATGACCCTAACAGTTAAGACCCTCAGGAAAATGCACATATATTTAGTAACTGATCTGTGTGCTGTGAGTATATACAAGTCTAAGATGAGGTTATCACCACACTGTCTCTTGTATACAACATATATATCATTTACTTTGGTAGGTGAAGAGGCTATTATACCTGTTCCAGGCAGCAGTCAAGGGACTTGTACTTGTCCCTAGCAATTAATTCTTTCTAAGCTTTGGGCATCAAGGTATCCTTCCTCTATAACATTAGTGGCAAAAATAAATCGTCATAGTTTTTAATCTTATTTGGAGAAATTAAATGTTGACAGCTCCGTGTTTGGCTGGGAAGATTTTATTTCATATTTTATCTGAAATTCTACTTCCCCCTGAAATCCAAATATCTAAAACCCAGAACCAGTGTCTTAATCCAATCCTGTTACTCCCCTACTACAGCTATGGAGAGTAAAGAGAGCCCAACACATATTTGACAAATGTCCACTGCAAGCCTGCGTGGCCCAGGTGCCCCCTTAGGCCTTTACAGCACTACAGACAGGCAGGCGTTCCCATGGTGTCTTTCTCTGGCTAGAGTGGTGTCTTGGGCTCTTGACCTTCACTGGTGGTGCCAGAAGAGATTGTGATACGCACATCTAAAAGAGGTGATTCCTTAACTTTAGAGTTGGGGAAACTGAGGCTGAGAAACACAGTACGAACTGTCTGAAGAGTAATAACTTTTCGGCCCCCCAGTTGGGAATGAATGGGCCTCTTGTCTTGCAGTCATGACTCTTTCTTCTATGCCTGCTAGATCTGGCGGCAGACCTCCGCATCTGCTTTGCCTCTTGAACTTCCATTATCAAGGCTGTGACATGAGATTGGTGACTCTGGGAATGGAAGCAGATTGTCCTCTTAGGCCACATTCCAATGCCACTCATGGAGCCCTTTGTGTCTCCCTGACCTATGTCAGGTGACTCATGAGGACAAATTGGTGTTAGGGAAGGGGAAAATATCTGAATTTGGAGTCAGAGAGCTGTACCCACATTTTATGCTATGCCCAAGAAACTTGATCTCTACATGGCAACTTGGTTATCCTTGAAACGTGGGTACAAAACTGACCTCAGTAAGTGATTTTGAGACTGGCATGGTTGTTTTCTGTCAATCAGTATATGTAGAACAGTATTCAAAAGTGTAAATCCTTTCCCCACATCCCCTGGCCAAAGGGAGTCTTAATAAAAACTAACAGTGAGAGGGAAGCCATCACCACCCTTTACAGGGCCTCGTGGCCATCTTACAAGGTTTGTGACCAGGTTAACAGACACACGGCCCAGAAGCCCTGATGTACTCCAATGCAGAGGAAATGGTGGCCTGCTGCAATGATTACTGAATATTGGGTTTTTTAAATTTTGTATGTGCTCTAGTTTGGCCTTGAGTAAGTGTTACTAAATGCAGGCATGGAAGAAGAGGAAAAGGAAATCCTTCTGACTTTCATTCACAATTCACTTGCATCCGTGTAGCTTTGCAATTGCTACCCTGTTCCTCCTTGCCTGAAGCATCATGGGCAAGAAGCCCATGAGCCTGATGTGTTGTCCATGGGTCTAGAGATTTAATGAGCCAATCAGCTCCAGGGTTATTGCAGGGCCAGTTTTTCTATGTCTGCTGGTCCTTTTGACCTACACTTCAGTGTCTTCCAGTTCAATTTTCCCTGAAAACAAATAAAACAAAGCAGAGGAATTCCTGGATGTCAGCGTGTGTCTCCTCCAACAAGGTTTAGAGTAGCTGAGTCCCTTGCCTTCCTCCTGGTCTGCCTGTTTGGCAAATACTCTGCTAGGCCAGGCTTTTGTTTCCCTGGGTTATGATTTACGCGAGTGGACCCAGAGCAGGGAAGAGCCGAGTATCAATTTCTCTGGGTTACCGTGTTAAATGACCGATGCATGGATGGTTATTGCTGCCTCGGGAGCAAATGAAAGCCCTTTGCTTGCCTGACACTGCCACCTCCCCCCATCTACTGATGATCAGTTAAAAATGTAAATAAAAAGACCGCACTTTGGAGACAGTCAGCCCTGGAAGTGGAGGGGGGAGCAGGGTGGATTGCAAAAGCGAAGTTTATTGATCCCCTGGTTAAGATTGATGGGACAATAAGAGCAGGAGGCGAAGAGTGATTTTGCTTTTGAAAACGTTGATGAATAAGCACTGAGGGGCAGCAAATAGCTGGGCTCAGCCCGTGATGGACGGCGGTGGAGGAACAAGATGCATTTTTATAAATGGGTGAAAGGCGAGGAGGACTTATTAAAAAAATGAATGACCACATGTGGCAGGGAAATGCCAGTAGGGAGAAGAAAGCCATTGATTTATGTGTACTACTGGCATTTGAAAATTCAATAATAACATTGACAAATGAGAGGCAAACCTGGCCACAGGACAGCGCCGAGCCAAGGAATGGAGAAAGAAAATGCCAAGGTCAGAGAGAAGGAACAGAAAAACATGCTTGTGTTGGAAAGCTTTACATTAGCTCGTCTCTACAAAGACGTTAAGAAAAATACCTCCACTCTCAGTGAGTGGCTCTCTGAGTCCAGCCGGTGAGGAGGGCCCTGGCTGTCCTGCTGTCTAGAGGAAGAAGCTTCATGGCCACTGATGGCTGTGCTGCCCTGAGTCTCTGGAGCCTTCAGTGCGAGCTATAAACACCCCCACAACCTGGAAGCCCCTGTGCTGAGCTGTTTCTGGGGTTCTGTTGCTCACGATTTGTTGTTTGGGGCTGTCCTTCTGTGCACGGATCCTGTGCTGGCTGAGGGTGTGCCATTGTGTCTGGAGAACTTGTGAGTGAGCATTTCTGGCTTCTCTGTTCCTTAGGTCCTTTCCCCCTCTCTACTGAGCCTGAATGAAGGTTCCTTTCACTGAAGCATCTTTCTCTCGGCTCCCATTCATTCATTCTTTCATTCATTCATACACTAGAAGCCCTTCCAGGAAGTCTTTATGGGAGAAGCTGAATTGCTTTGGGCTCCATCAGCTAGAGGATACCGGAGTTAAGAGTAACTCTGAAGCAATGTCCCTGATTGCATGGATGTGTACGAGAGTGTGCACACCTTCTCCTGTTGAGCAGACTACTGAGAAAGAGCAAGCCAGTGACCTCTGACTTGTGCCAGCCTCATGGTTTCCAGGGAGGCTACGCCTCCTTCTCTGCCTCTAAGCACAGACTGATAATGTAATCCTAGGATTGTAACAGTTCAACCACTTGCTGCTTTCTCTTTTGTTTTCTGGCTCTGCCTTAAATGGCAAAGGAGTGTGTGTGTGTGTGTGTGTGTGTGTGTGTGTGTGTGTGTGTGTGTGTGTGTG
>CAJQZJ010032761.1:3904966-3965976 GCA_907164525.1 Lophiomys imhausi
GTGTGTGTGTGTGTGTGTGTGTGTGTGTGTGTGTGTGTGTGTGTGTGAAACCCTCCAGGGAGGGAGAGGGCTGGTCACCTGTCACTGAGCTCTCTTTGTCTTTGCCCCATTCTGCTGCTATTTCCCTGGAGGCTTTGGCTGGCCTCGTGATGTCTTCTCCAAATGTTAGAAGGTGAGTGGGGACTTGAGCAGAAACATAAATCCTTGCTAATGCTCTCCTAAAAAAGCCAGGACATATAGTCTTTCCCAAGGGCCTGTCTGCCGGCCTGATCCAACAGTTGGGATAGCCATGGAGCCCCAGGTGTGCGCCTGTCTACGCAGGGTTACTACAGACCTTCTGAGCTGATCAAGCTTTCAAGTGAAAATATTTTATTAGCTCCTACAATACAACTGAGTCCTCTTTTCTTTGTTCCTTTTCTCTGAAAATTCTCAGGAATTTTTTTTCTCTCCCTTCCTTAGTTCCCAGTGGCGGACAGGCAATAAACAGAGAGGCACTGACCTGAGAGATGGATAATGAGCAGGGGTAGGAGAGCGGGATTTCCCAGCCCCCTGTGGGTTCCCAAACCAGTTTTGAAGAAGGCTCTTGTAAACCCACTCTTGCAGATCTAGTGATGACAACCAGCAGATCTGCTTGGCACCCGTTCTTCAGGAATGCTCATGTGTATTGATCATCCATGGTTCATGTAGTGTGAACTGGAATGGGGTAAAGAGCTATATACACCATGGGTAAAGAAAGGGAAGAGGCTGTCCACCTCTGTTGGAGCTTCATTGCTCTGTGGATGGCAAAACAATGAATAGATGCAAATTTGATCCCCCTACCATCCAGATAAAGCTCTACCACATAGCTCAAACTGGCCTTGAACTATTGATCTCCATCACTAGTTTCCGTAGTGACAGAAGTGCAAGCATGCTCCACTCTACCCAGGGTACCACATTTCTATAACAGGGACCTAATTACAAACGTCTTCCAACAACTTCACTTCAGGAGAGACCTATAGGGCCCTGGAAACTTATATTGAGGCTTTACTTTGTTGGGCGGCCTCTGCTCTCTGACCCTAGAAGGTCCCTGTGTCAGCCTCCTGAGATTGTTCGAGGCCCGCTGGCTAGGGCTCCTACCTCCTCCCTTGACCATTTATTGGAAAGCCATTGTGACTAGGCCTCAGAGAGTTAACTATGCAAACTGCTTTTAGACAAATTTGTCATTTCTCCCAAGGAGCAATGGGAGCTCTTTCCACTGGGAACAGATCACCCCTCCAAGCCTGTTGGGCAACCTCAAGCATATCTCTGGGCCTAGGTTTCCTTATCTTCAAAGTGACAAAAAACACCATTCATCTCAAAACTGTCATAAGGGTTGATTATCACTATGGCTATGGACACACTGTGTGTCTATATCACATTAATGGAGAATTTCTTTACCATCACTACTGCTGGAAGGGGGACTTTTCTCTCTCCTTTTCACACCATATGTGAAAAAAAAATCTAAGAGCCACAGGGAAATTTCAGGCCCAATGGCATTCCTTAGGATGGCAAACCCATCCCTGAAGCTAAGACTGCCTCCTTCAGAAGTCCCAGCACTCACAAGATGCTAAGAACAGGGATCTGAGGTCAGGTTGGGAGGTGACTGGGGAAGGCCAGGAAGGAAGGAAGGAAAGAAGGAAGGAAGGAGGGAAGGAGGGAAGGAAAGAAGGAAGGAAGGAAGAAGATGACAAGTTTCTCTAGCTCTGCGTGTTTACTCTTTGTCTGTTGTTTACGTATAGATGGGGCCTCTCGTTCCATGTTGCATGAGTCATGAAAAAAGAGAGGTCCAGAGTCCTTGTCTTCTTTTACTCACAGGATTTGCCTCTTTCCTGGCTTGTGAGGTCAGGGTTCCATGTTGGGGGAGGAAATGCCTGCTTTAACTTAGCCCACTTCTGGACTAATCACATTTTTTGGTGGAGAGACTGCTGTTTGTCATTTATAGCCTTCCCACCCAGAACTTCTGCATTCCTTGGGGTCTGTCAGAGCTTAGGAAGTGGTAGGACAGACAGACAGGCAGGCAGGCAGGCAGGCAGACACATCAATCTGGCAAGTCTCCAGTGAGTCTGAGAAAAATATTCCTCTGATCACTGCTATAAAGATCATTATGAAGGTGGGGCCACACTGACATATGTGTTTAACTGTTGTGACTTCTGAAGACAAAGACAAGAAAAACTTTGAGTCACACGGTCTGCCTCTCTTCTGTTAGGGTGGGAACAGAGACATAAAGCTGCTCACATGGGTAGTCAGTCATGATAAAAGCCATTTCCTGCTGCCTTGTTTCTCGGATTTTTTTTTAATTCATTGCTATTTGCCATAATCTTGATACTAATAGTTGGCTGAGAATATATTTGTGGGAAAGACAGATAAGCATTATCATTTTCCTTTATCTACCATAAAACACCTATTTCAGAAGGTGAACTTTTAAAAGCCCAATAGGATCTTCTGCCATGTGATATTCAATGCTTACTCCTGCAAATTCACTTACTTTGTCCAAACCTGAAGGATATTCAGACCAAACATTCCATTTGGTAAATGTACAGTGTTGCATCTTGAGCGGTGGATAAAACTGATCAACAGTGTGACCGTGGTGGGGGAGGGGTTAAAGGAAAAACAAAAAAAAAGTGTTAATAAAATAATTTTCTTTGGGTTTATGTCTTGGCATCAACTCGTGACATCTTAAATATGGACTCTATCTTTTATTCTCCAAATGTCCTGCATAGTATTTGACCTATGTGTCAAATTGACCTTCTTTTTCTCCATATGGAAAATGAGGAACCTGTTAATAATCACTCCTGGTATGATGACAATTAAAAAAATATTAGTGTAGCTGAATGGTTCTTAAAGCAGAGTAAATCTTCAATGAATGTAAGCTATCATTATTCCAATAGGAAGCACCATTTAGCCGTGTTCTCCATGAACTAGGGGTGCAGCTGTATCCCCTCAATGTTTAGCATAGTCCTTAGTGCCTAATAACCCTCTCATAAATATTTGTTGACTGGACAGTACAAAGAGTATGGCTCATGGAGATTGTTCAAATTATTGACTTCATAAAGCCTGCTAAAATGTAATTTTCTATTATAAAGATAAAATCAGTTCCTTGTTGCCTATAGTAGTTTTTCTACCCCACCAAATGACTGAGCATCTATAGCGAGGCTTAGGATTATAAGTCTGTGACTCAGACCAAGGAGGTCAGCAGTAATTTTCACCATGGCAGTGCTAAACACTAGCAAGGCTTAAAATTATCTTCAGATGTCAGCTGAAGAATTAGGGATTTTAGGCACACTCCCATCGTGGCATCAGGGAACCTCCAGTGTGTACCCATATGAGAGCCAGCCACCCCTCTCAAACTCAGGCTCACAATATTTATAGCCATGTTGCTTCAGTGAGGGGCCAATGGCTGGGGGAATGGGAGCTGCCATGGGGTCTGGGGCTGATGGGAAACAAAGTGTCTCTCTCTGAGGCAGCTGGGCTTATTTTAATGGGCAAGGTCAGCAATGAAATGACCAAGAAGAGAAATTGCTGCCATTATGCATCAGTTACAATCTTATATCAATTATTCCCTGTACCATTCCCTTTGCCACGGGCTGAAGCAAACATGGCCCCTAATCAGTTTTACATCTCCGTTTAATTTTATTGGAAAGAAGAGCTGGCAATGCATCACAGAGGCCCAGTGTGACACAAAAGGTGACCCCCCTGCCAACTTAATGGCACAATACATAACCCTTAATGAAGTCGCTATCTTGTCCCTCTCTTGCTGTCTGGGTCCTGTGATTTACAACAGCATCATTCTGCTTTGCCGTCTTTTCATTTCAGCTTTGACAAAGCGGGTGAAACAATTATCTTTGTAATCAGCCAGAGCGGTGGAAATGTGATAGTTGGCGGATTTCTGCAGGTGGAACAGCCTTGGCTATGGATCAAAACCAATGGTGAGACATGTTCAGGAGTTTTCCCATCCTCTCTCTAGTCTGTGACTATGAGCATCTGAAGATGGATTGTGTATCCCAATGAACAGGGCGAATCCTATATCATCATGGCAAGAAGTCATTCCAGGAGAAAGGAAAGCTGCAGACAGAACAGAGCTTGGCATTTTGCACCTTATTCTCTTAGGAGCCCCTAATATTTGTTTTCGGTACATGCCTAGGCCATGTCCATGCCTAGGCCACGTTCTCTCTGAAACCATCTTACATCCATCAGAGGGGAATCACACAGGCAGTTCTCTGCGTTACAAATGATACCTTGTATTTATTCATTATGAATAGAAATAATTTGTTTACTAGCTTATTCAAATAATATTTTCTTGCTACCCTGTAGATAGTAAAGAAAATTGGGTGGTGTGGGAGAATAGAGCAGGAAAGCCCTTGGATATTGTCTTCAAGACATGGAATACTCTACCAGCATAAATGAGACCTGACCCCTAAGTAAATGTAACATGATGTAGGAAGAGAGGAGTGAAACAAAGCGTGTAAACTGAACATATAGTTGTTCAGAAGAAGTTATTTTAAAATGAGGGGGGATAGAATTTTAACAATTAAAAATGGAAATTCTAGCCGGGCATGGTAGCATATGCCTGTAACCTCAGCACTGAGGTTTGAGTTTGAGGGCAGCGTGGCTGACACGGTAAGATCCTGTCAAACAAGGGGGGAAAAACCCCTCTTCCTTACAAAACACATTGGTTATTTATGAGCTTGGGGGATATGTTTTGGTACAGAGCAATAATGAGTGACTATTCCATTCTGTGGCTCTAGATATCCAACTGTATGTAGCAATATGTCTGTCGTACCTTGCTGATAGACTGTGAGAACGGAGTCTAACACAACAAGATGACAACAGAAACTGTACTTAGGTCAAGTGGGGAAGACATGATAAGAACCTGGACATTCTTGGTAGGGTCTTTGACCTGTGGTGTTTCTCAATTGGGAGACTCACAGATGTGAGCACACAAGCACAGGCTGTTATTGACTAAATTATTTTGTCTTTGGCTATATATTTTCCAATAGATAAGCTTGCAAAATTCAATCAAGTATCTCCTTGGGTCCCGTGTAGACTCTGGAAGAATTGCAATTAGTTTTTTTGTTTTTTTTTTTTTTTTACTAACTTCCGGGTTCTCTGAAGAACAAAAATAATAGGTTGGGGGATCATTAATCAGTGAGATTCCCTTTGCAAATAGCATCTGAATGAGGTCCGTGTTATTAAAGGGGTTTTTTAAAATGACGACAGTTTGTTCCTTGGCATTCTTCTCAGGCAATTGGATAACTATAACGTTGATGTGGTTAATCTAAAATGGATCCTTCACATAAATCTACATGTGAATAAACTTAAAAATGATTATATCCTATCAAATGACATATATACACACACAGAAGTCAACCCTGGAAAAGGCGAGATGCACCCATCCCATCTCTGCCTTCCCCCTGCCCATTCTGTGTACTGAAAGTAAAAGGGACAGCTTGGTACTCCTGACTTGATTTTCCAAAAGTAGCCCATACTCACTTTAAACAAGTATGTCACCAGGTTGGTTGTTGAAGCAGTGTGACAGAAAGGGTCACATTCAATATTCAACCAAAGTATCAAGGACTAGAATTCCTTTTCTTGAAAGAGCATTGTTTCGAAGTTCCTGTGCCACACTCACCCAGTCCTATAGCTTCCCTCTCGGCCAATGAGTCACTGCCCTGCCCTCAGAAGCACATTCATTGCCATTGGTATTAAATCCTGACTGTGATCTCCTCCTAGTCGCAAGGCAACAAAACTGAGGAAAGAGTGTGCTGTGGGCCTTCTCTCAGCATAGTGTCCACAAGTCAGAGATTTATTTTATCTGTTTATGCTACAAAGTGGGGAGTTGAAGAGGTGAAGAGGCATGGTTCAGTGACCTACATACAGCTTGTACCTGGGGTGAAGCCACACACGGGAAGCGCCGCCCAACCTTCCCCACTGGGCAGGCAGGGGTAGGTGATGGGATAATCGCTGGGAAATAAAACAAAATCTTTTTTTTTTTTTTTTTTTTTTTTTTGGCTAGAGTTGGAGAAAAGGGAGGGCGGGAGAGGGAACCCTGCCGTTACTTATTTTGATCTCGGTAAATTGGAAAGGTTTTCCTTGGTGCCTGCTGTTATTTCCTGATGGAAATTTTTTCCACTGATAGAGATACACATGGAGTTTACCAACATGGGACTATAGACACACTCTGGGATAGTGAAAAAAAAAATGCCCACGATAGCCATATGCTCAGTGGCAGTTTGCTAGAAGGAACTCCAGTTGGGTGAATACAAAATAGTACTTTTGGCAGTGCTAACTAAGGGGGATCCTCTGTATTTCCATGTCTTTTTGGAAAAAAAAAAAAAAAGATCTTTTGGTCTGACTTATGTGAATTTTAAAAGCAGTCTTCTTTTTATTTTTTTTTTATAAAAACATTCTTTCCTCTGATCTTGAGATTTATTTCAAAGTGATTAAGGTGACCTGAAATAAGGACATACTCAGAGAACAGGCTTTAATCTCGGTTCCATTTCTGTCAAATGTCCATTGTGGCCTTTCTTTCTTCTGCTTTGGGAGACTCCCTTGCGACTGACAAGGCTGAAGCCTCCTTGTGGTTGACCTGCCCAGCTTTGCTCGCATTGCTGTCCTTTGTCACACTCTTGAGAAGTTGAAAAACTCCCAAGTTTTTGCACAGTGTAACACAAGCAGAACTTACCAGATCCAAGTCAGTCTTGTCTGGAAGCTTCTAGAATTCATATTCTCAGAGTACTACAATGTTGCCTCAATTTGGGGCACAGGGAAGGATGCTCAGAGTAGTTCTATTTGTAAAATGCCCAGCACTATATTTTAACTTGAGAGCCTGGGCTCGTTTATAACATGAGGTTTCCAGGATGTGTGTGTTCTTGAAAACCTTTTTTTTTTTTAACCATACATAGCTTTATGGGTCTTTAAAAAGGATGTCCTAGGTTTAGGTCCTCCACAAATATGATTTAATTCTGTATATTTACCCCTGGAGTGTTGTTGTGACCTGGTAAATTTGAGCAGACCAAGTGTTATTTGTCTCTCCACTGACCCAACTTATCTTATGTGAAGTCAATTTGCACGGCAGAAATATTACCACAGCACTTGGAGGTGTGAGAGCGTGTACAGAGAGATACGCCCAACTAAAGGCCAAATGCTCGACCCAGGATTAAGCCAGGAGTAATTAGAACCACTGTTTTGAACTTGGTGTACACAGTGAATAATTTGCCTGAGGCTTTTTTGATATAGGTGTAAAAAGAAAATGTGTTCAGAGCCCACAAAATGTGTTCTAGACTGAGGCCAAAGGAGAGGAGCTATGTGATTTTTCTTCTCCAACTCTGTTAGACAATACCTTGTATGCATCATGAGGACACTCTGGGCTAAGGTGTATCTAGAAGACCACATGGTCAAGGCAAGAAGTACAGCTCATCGGGTCAAAGGTAATCTGATAAATCTGTTTCCCTCTTTAGGAAATCTCATAAAAGTGCACCCACCCTGTAGAAGGGCTTTTATCCTCATTGCATTCCCCCTCCCATATCATGCCTTTCCTTCTTAGGCCCAGCTCTTTACTATTAATTTAGTCAGCCTTGCTCATTCTTGAGTTGTATAGAGCATTTGTAAACCTATCTTCCACTGTACGAGGTGTCTATCTATCTATCCACCTATCTATCATCTATCTCTATCTCTCTCCCTCTCTCTCTCTTTCTCCCCACCCTCATATGTATGTGTATAAATGTATTTGTGTCTGTCTGTCTATCTATCTACCTATATATCATATATCTATCTCTATCTCCCTCCCCCCCCTCTCCCCACCCCCATGTGTATGTGTATGAGTGTATTTGTGTCTGTCTATCTATCTATCTCTCCCTCTCTCTCCCCATCTGCGTGTGTGTGTGTGTGTGTGTGTGTGTGTGTGTGTGTGTGTGTGTTCCAATCACTGATGCATCTGAATAACAGAGCCTGGGGATGGAGTGAGAAACAAGGGATAAAAAAACTACCTTGTAGAGACATTAAGCATTCAAGCCTTGTCTTTTGAGGGCCCCTGCCAGAAGTGGGCAGAGAAAGCAGCCAGTCACACCTGCTTCTGTAGCCTACTTGCTTGAATGCCCACCGTGAAATGCCAGCTATTTGCTAGAAAGAACCCCAAAGAGGAATACCGAGACCAGGATGGCAGACCCCAGATATCCTGACTCATCAAGAGATTCAACTAGGGAAGAGGACAGCTTGGGCATCCTGAAAGCAGGAATATATGAAATGGACTCTTGCTCTCTCTGCTGGGTTTTGATCTCTGAATCATCAGCAGAAACCTGTTGCATGCCTTGGTGCTTTATGTATATTGTGGCTCTACATTAGGGGCATATCACAAATTGGTCCTCAGCTCCTACTCCCACTATCACATTATTTGGCTTATGTTTTCTCCTATGTAGAGAGGAAGAAAAGCGCAGGCCTCAAAGCCTGCGCTGGGATAGATTTTGCTTCAGTTGCCCATTGTCCAAGCTTTCATTCATTTTTTAAATTTATTTTTCACAGAGAACCCATGTCGGGGCTTACCTCAGCTGAAGGATTTGTCCTCAGAGGAGCCAGCAAATCTGTTCCCTTGGCAGGGCATGGAAGCCATAGCTCGTCACATTCTCCTGGTAACCCTGCCAGGCCACAGACAGCCAGCAGACCTGTAGGGGGTGAACACCATATATGTAAACAGAAATTGCCCCCCTATAGGAAGCAGTTTACACTGATGTTGTTTGTCACCTCTGAGAAATGCAAGCCCTGTGACAGGTTCTATTCTGGTGTGGGACAGGAGGGTGAAGTACAGGTGCTTCTTTCTAAAAAAAAAAAAAAAATATTAATAGGAGGAAAACCTAAGATATGAAGGACCAAAAGGGCTGCCACAAGATCCTGGATTCAGAGGAGTCACTGGCCAGAGGTCTCAGGGCCTCTCTATCTGTCACCATAGAAGGAGGGGCTTCCACCAAGTAAGTGTATCTGTGGTGTATCAGGAAACCCCAACTCCTACATCTTCTAATCAGGTATACACAACACTATCATTTTCAAACAAAAAGTAAGTTAATTCCAGACTCGGGAGATAGCCAAAGCCATCAGGGAACTGGTCTGCACAGAATCAGCATCCGTGGTGCTGTGGTCTGCTCTAGCCCTGGCCCAGCACATCAGCTCTGGATCCCAGGAGCCTTGTAGAGGCACTTCTGGCCCTGGAAAACCCAGTCAGGGAGACCGCATGACTGGTGGCTCCTTAGCCTGATGAGGTGATGAGGACCCCCGGCCTGATGAGGTTGGGAGAGGAGACTGGATCCCGAGCCTCCTGCAGGTTCTGGGCCACTGAGACAGGTGCAGAACCTAGAGCAGGCACCGTGCAGGTCTCCTTCTAGAAAACAGCACATGGTAAAGAATATAGGAAATAAGAGCCTGGAGCCCTATTCAATATCTATGCACTGTGGCTAGCTATTTAATTTGAACTTAGGAGCTATTTTTGTAAAATAAGGACAGCAGTGTGTACCTATCAGGGTTCATCTAAGACTGGAAGAAAAAAAACAAATGGCCTAAAGAATTACTCTGTTCATTTTAGTGCCCTAGACACCTGCATGTCTTGTACTTCCCAATTTCTACCAATGCCCTCTCTTGGGTGATCATCTTTGTATAAGGCAGCTTCATTTGATGGTTTTCTAGAGAGACTCAGAGTCTTGAGCCCTAATTAAAGAGGTAGCAACATAGACGATGACAATAAAAAGACAAACATTTATGAAAAGTTGCCCAGTATTGTTTATCACAGGAAGTTACCAATTACATGCAATGTACTGACAACACCAAATACTGGCAAGGATGCCTGGTAATATGAAGCTTCATTCATCGCAAAGGGGCAGAGTTTTGGGGCAATGGACGGGCAACTCCTTATGGTGTAAACCAGCAATCATACGCCAAGACTTTTACCAATTGCCTTTAAAACTTACATCCACACAAAAACCTGAGTGGGTGTTTCTAGCAACTTCACACATACTCGCCCAAACTCAAGGTTTATGGCCTGACATTGTTTTCAGCTGCTAATAGCCTTACGAAGTGGGCGGAGCCCAGATTAGGCTGAAGCCTGGTGAAACAAGGAGAGACCCTATTTAAGGACGAAGTGGGTGGAGCCTGAGAGCTCCCATGTTAGAAATGAGGAGATGCAAGGCAGCTTATATCGTCTGATGGAGAAAATGCTGGTGGACTGAAAAGCTGATCTCAACCAGAGATGAAAAATTATGGCCAGCTCTCCCTGAGGAAGAAAGAAGCTGGTGAGCAGAGAAGGCCTCAGCAAAGCAGCAAAAGGCCAAGAACTAAACCCTGTGGCACAGCTTTTTCCTAAAGGGGTTCGACCAGTTCAAACAGTGGCCTGAATAGAACTGTGGCTAGCCTTAAAGACTGAGACAGAGCGGCTGAGTGGCTAATACAAATTGAATAACTTGGCTTACGGAGAGCTGAGGGCTTCCAGAGAGAAGAAAGTCTCAAGCCTCATTTAAAGTGAAGGTGCCATAGCCAATTTACCCTAAAGGACTCACGTATGAGATATTCCTGAAGAAAGATTGTTGACTAAGTGCCTTAAAGGATCTACTCCTGAGGTGTTCCTGACAATTGAGAACCTGCCACAGAGACTGTATCCTTCTAAAAGGTTAGGATTAGTTGTTAGGTAACAGTTGTTATAGTTATTGATAGGTTTAGTTGTTAGGTAACAGGGGTTATAGTCACTCTTAGGGCTAGTAGTTAGGAAATTGTTCATATTTGTTATAAGTGCATATAGTTATTAATAAGTATATATTGGATAATTAAAAGTTTCATCTTCAAAATGGGTTAGGTGACACAGGGTATTATCTGTTCTTTTTTATTATTATTATTATTTTGGTAAACCTAGAACTTCTTTAAAAAAAGAGGGAGAACTGGAGGTAGTATGGGAGGGAGAGGGTAAAAGGAATGGGGAGGAAGCGGGGGGGGGTGAGAAATTAAAGACAAATTTACTGCTTGGCTTTACTGTAGCCAGATATGAGCTCACCTGGAAAAGAAAATTCTTCATGGCTAGACTAATCTCCCAAACTCTTTTATTGTCGTAAAATTGTCTCCCTTAAAACAGTGTTACCTGCCATATTCACCATAAACATGTAGATCCTAAAGAATGGGTACTGTGTTCACAGCCATCTCAGCCGACTTTTCTCGGGTGTGGAGTGACAGGTGCGTTTCTTGACGTCAGGCACCATAGCCTCTCTCCAGACAGCTCTAGGGTTAAATGTTTATTTTCTCAGAATGTTTATGTCATTGTCGTTAATATAAAGTTTCAATGCTTTTGAAGTTTTATAACCTGGGTGTGGTGGTTCCAGCCTATAGTCCCAGCTACCAGGGAGGCCAGAGTGGGAGAAACAGTGATGCTCACAAGGCATGAGCCTGAGCCACATAGTGAGGGAGGACCTGTGTCCAAAGGAAGGGATGCGGTATGATGGGAGGTGAAACCATTTTCATCCCCGCGACAGGCACCATCCCTTTAAAGTGCTACCATTAAAACTGTTTTCTTTAATTAAAAAATTCAGTTTGTGATATTTGAGGTCACATCTCACTGAATAGTCTAGGCTGGCCTTGAACTTGTGCTCGCCCCGCTTCGGCCTCCCGAGGGCTTGGATCACAAGGACATGCCACCACAGCCAGTATGCCCTGATTTTTTTTTTTTTTTGAGTTTCTGATTATTTACTTATTTATTTTTACATTCAGAATTCTTTCCCCTGGTTAGATTTTTCTTCCCTCTGCCTACTCAGAGAGGGAAAGCTGAGAGCCAGAAGCACAGTACACAAATGATTATAAACGTGGTGGTGAGACAAGAACTACAAAGGGTGTGCTGGAGACGAACCCACGGGACGGGAGGAATTCCTGGACTCCTGGTCTGCCCTTGGCTCTCCACAGCTGCCCTTCACTTAAAAGGCACCAAAACAGAAACCTCGGAAAATAGAAAGATAAACAGCTGCCACTGGACTTAATCCATTATCTAATAGGCACCAAGAGGGGAGTTCTTTCTAATTGGGCTTATTTTAGAGCACCATCATTTTAGAGGTTTGATATAGGAGTCTGTTGACAGAAGCCTAAAGCAGCCATCAGTCAAACCGAGGCCAAATAAAATAAAAATAGAGGAAAAATAAATAAAGAAGAGAGGTTCCGCCAAAAATAGGAAAAAATGAAGGGAAAAAGAGAAGGAAAGGAAGGGAGCTCACATTATCAACCAATAAACCCAATAATCCATTAGCAACCAAGGTTGCTGCATAATATAGTACTTCCCTAGTGCTATAATTTATACTGCAGACTACGGAATAGACATGGTTATTAGAGTGAGGGCTACTGGATAACACATGACTGATGACCGCGAGGCATTGATCTTCACACAACAGGAAGGTGTCTAGACCGGGAGATGTATGGTTATCCGACTCAGAGCAGGGCATATTTCACAGGAGGCCTAATGGAGTGGTAGAGCCGTGATGGATGGGCTGGCCCCCTTGCAGTAGCACAGCAGTTATAGCTGTGCTAATGCCTGACCTCTTCTGGGCCTGATGTCCTTCACATAGTCAGGGTGACCTCATCTAAAGGGACAGAAAATGAGATGGGGAGCTGGGAGAGGAAGGAGAGAGGTGGGGCCTTCAAGGGAGGGGAGGGGAGAGGGGTGATCGGAGTGAAACAGGCAGGCACTGAGTATGTAGGAAGAATTTAGAAGGAGAAGAAGGGAGCGGAGGCAAGAATCGGGTGAGAGGCAACCCTACCTCCCAGGTCTAAAGCAATTTGTTGACCAAGTTAAGAAAGAAAGGGCTCTTCCACGTTTCTCAAGGGCCCCACCCCAAGTCAGCAGCACTGAGAAGCCCAGTGTGGCCTTTTGTGAAAAGTCTGGGGTCTCAATGCTGTGTGGTAGGTCTCTGTCCCCAGAGGGAAGACTCAGGAAGAGGTGAAACACTGAGCCAGGTCTTGTGCTAATGGAGTGAGGAGATTCTGTGAGCGGCCTTGAGTAATGCACATCGATTATGCAGGGAGAGGGCCGGTCTTCCTCCCTAAACCTGCACTCTGTTAGATGATGCTTAATGTATCCTAATGACACTCTTGATCATTCCTGGGAACATTAAGGATTCATGCTGCAGCCAATCCAAACCTAGCAGGCTCCCCCCTCTCCCCTCCCTCTCCATCCCTCTCTCTCTCTCTCTCTCTCTCTCTCTCTCTCTCTCTCTCCCTCCCTTCCTACTGCCCTCATAATTTTTTCCCTCTCTGTCAGTGTTGTGAGATAGGCAGCACTCAAATTTTACTTCTTAACTGATATTTAACTAAGTAAAAAAAAAAAAAAAAGCATCGCTCTTTAGCCTTCGCTTCCATGGTTTCCATTTTGTCCACGCCTCTCCTCATTTTGAGTTGACCAGTTAGATGTTGCAGTGATGACTTGGGTACACCTCTAACACTGTCCATTAAGGATCAAAAGAAAGTGTTATAGCTGCTCAGATTTCTTTTAGACTTTTCCATAGCCACCCAACCATTCTCCAGACACAGTAAATAAACAGCTCTCTCAGTAAAAGATAAGCCATTCCTTCTCAAATCCAGTAAGATCTTCACAGGTTAATATACTACTCCATGGAGTTCTCAACTCTACAGGGTTGTGTGGATATTTGTTCAGTCATTTTGAGTATCATGTGGATGCCCTGCTTGGGTGCAAAGGACTTTCATTGCTAGAAACTACTAGAAGCTTTGGGGGTTTTGTTGGTGTTGTTTTGCTTTACTTTTAGCATATGTTATGATTCTAAAGATTGTGAATAAAATTATGCCAACCCTATAATAAGGCTGTTTTCTGAGTCTTTCTTGTTAATTCAGAAAAAAAAATGCTTGATGGTTGGGGAGTTTGCAAAGAATGTATACTTACTTCCCATAGTTCTGGAGGTTGCAAGGCTCAAGACCAAGGTGTTGGCAGGTTGAATGTCTGCCTCTGCTTCCAAGATGGAATCTTGCTATATCTTCTAGAGGGAAGGATACTATAAAAAGACTAAAGAGACAGATGCTGCTTTGGTTCATTTATTTATGTATTTTTTTTACTTTATATGTATGGATTTTTGCCTACATATGTCTGTGCATCTTGTACTTGCAATGTTCTAGGGAGCCAGAAGAGGGCATCAGACCCCCAGAAACTGTACTTAAGAAACAATGATGCTGGGAACTGAACCAGGGTCCCCTGAAAGGGTGATCAGTGTTCTTAACCCCTGAGCCACCTCTCCAGCCCCTTGAAGGCCCTTTAATAAGGGCTCCTAACCCTATTTGGGATAAAGGAGACTTTGTGGCCTAATCATTTCTTGAAGGCCTTGCCTTAATGCCATTTCATTGGCAACATCTGGATTTTGAAGTAGAAACATTCAAACTATAGCAGCTATCCTGGTAATCATTAAGGTATCTGTCAGCTGGCAGAGATGACTGCCGGGTTATACATACGTTTTATAAAGAGCCTACAACAAGCTGGGCCCTTATAAAAATGAATGAACAAAATGAATGTACAATTTTGGAAACTTAAGACAAACATTAAACAGAATGCCATAAAATAGTTGTATTACAAAAACAAAATTCATATTGTTAGAAGGAGAGCAGAAAAGAAGACCCAGTTTCTATGCACCATATCTGCCACTGTATTGAAGAATTTATATGAAGTGTTTCATGTAAGTAATAATAATATAGTGAGGTAGTGCTGTGGAGAGTTTTATGTCAACTTGACACAAACTAAACCCATCTGAGAGGAGGAAACCTCAATTGAGAAAAAGCCTCCATAAGATCTGGCTCTACGGCATTTTCTTTCTTTCTTTATTTTTTTTCCTTTTTTTTTTCAACTATTTCTGGAACAAAAAATCTATTAAAATGATGCATAGGGTTGAATGAAGCTAAAGTGTCTGCAAGACTTTCCGAAACATCTATTCCAGTCTTGTCAAGCAGCTCTTTTGAGAAAATTCCCTTAATTTCTTTTTGTAAATCATAAATCATTTGAGAAGAATTAGGGTGATACAACAGAGGCATTTTAACTTTTTTTCCAGCCATACTTGCTATCATGAAAACTTAAGGGTGTAATACAATAAGATGTAACATTCCTATCACATTTAAATTCCATTTGTTCTTTTAATATTTCTAACTGATCCCCAATCAGTATAACAGCTTGTCTCAAATTAGCCATTTCATTAACTATCTCACTATCTACTTTATTCTATTAAGTCCAAAGTTCTGCAGAATGTTTATGTGTAGGGCATTTTCATAATTAGTGATCAATGGGGAGGGCCCAGCCCATTGTGGGTGGTGCCATCCCTGGTCTGATGGTCCTGAGTTCTATAGAAAAGCATGGTGAACAAAGGATGAGGAGAAAGCCCATAAGGAACACCCCTCCATGGCCTCTGCATCAGCCCCTGCCTCCAGGTTCCCATCTTGCTTGAGTTCCTGTCTTGGCTTCCTTCAATAATGAACAGCAATATGGGAGTGTAAACCAAATAAACCATCTTCTCCCCAGCTAGCTTTTTGGTCACGGTGTTTCATTGCAGCAATAGAAACCCTAAGAAAGGTAGAGATCACTGTATTTGAACCAATGGAAACAGGGGCCTCAGAGAAGAGAGAGAAATGCCTAGGTTCACATGGCAGGACTGAGGCAAAACGAAAATGCTCTCTGATGTTATGCACATGAAAATGACTCGGAAACTGAGAAAGCTGCTCCTGTCATTCATAGGAATGGAATGTTGAGTGTAAAAAATGAATTGCTAAGTCAAAATACCGATTATATAGTGAAACCTCAATACATCTAGTTACATCAAACATAAACTTTAGAGGCTTTGCCCCTGCCCATCAAAGAGAAATAGAGATAAAATTTAAACTCTTACTAGAAACTACTGAGAAATTAGACAAAATAAATACAAAAGCAGGTCTCAGGGTGCTGACAATCTGGAAAACGACCCCTGAGAGAAAGAAAACAATGAATGATGTTGAGTCCTAACCTTGCCTGTGTGTGTTGCCTGGAGGACATTGCTGAGAGAGAGTGGAGAGGCGGAATGGTTGATTTTATGTGCCACCCAGACTGGGCTACAGGGAGCCCAGATTTAGAAGCAATTCTGAGTGTGTCATCAAGCATGTAAGGGTGGGACAGGCTTTTGAATCAGTGGTCTCCATAAACAGCATTTGCCCCCTTGAACATGTAAGGATAAAGGGAATGAAATCACTGTAGCCTCCATGGAAATCAGTATGAATGGCCTTAAAAAAAATTAAAATACACCTACACTAGACCCAGCTCTGCTACTCCTGGGTATATACTTAAAGGAGGTAGTGTCATATTTGGTTGAAATGACTGCTGAAATATTCTGGAAATGGAGGCTGTTCTTGGTTATTGGCACAACTTCTTGAATAGACACTATTTTTCACAAATAAAATAACATTTTAGAACATCCTTTGGCTTATAGAAGATTACAAAAACAGCATCAAATTTTTCTATGTACTTCACACCCAGCTTCTCTTATTATTAACATCTCACATTAGCTCACTACATTTGCTCCAGCTAATGAAACAAGTTTACAATCCACTCAGATTTCCTTAGTTTCTACCTAATTCCCCTTTGTCTTCCCAGAGGCCACTATATATGTTATCTATATCTTGCTACATTTGCCTAAGTATCTATGAGTATCTTTTAGTACTGTTGCAAATGATACTGTGTTTAAATTTCAGATTCCAACTGTTCAACACTACTATAACGCAGTGGATTGTTGTATATTACCCTTGTATCCTGTAACCTTGTTAAAACAAGAACGTACTTACTGGTTCTTTTTCAGAGTGGATGGATTTGGGGGATTATTTACAATTATTTCTTCTATGAACAAAGGCAGTTTCATTTCTCCTCTCTTTTGCTCTTTTTTTTTGATTTATTGGATGAGGCCTACCCACATGAGGCAGGGCATTCTGATTTCTCCAAAAGTTGCTGAAATGAATGCAAATCTCATTCAAAAAAAACCCTTTCCACATTGACATGTAATGGGATCATAGACTGGGTGGCTTCAGCAGCAGACATTCCTTACAAGGCTAAAGGCTAAGGAGTCTACATGAAGGTGCAGATCAAGTGCTTCTGAGCACCCCCTTTTTTCCCTTGCATCTGACTGTATGTGACAGACACAGACAATGCTATGGTGTTTCTTCCTTTTCTTTTTGAAGTGCCAGTCCTAAAGCCTACATAGCATTAAATGTGTGAGCATGTCAATTCCCAGTTCATAGATTGAAATCCTAATCCCCATGTGATGGCATGAGAAGGAGGAGTTTGGGGAGAAATTATTAAATGGTATAGGTGTGGTGCTCATGGAAAGATTAGTGTGTCTGTAGGAGAGGCTGTGTTGGGATCTCTTGCTCCCTCTGATGCATGAGAACATAGTAATGAGATGTTCCTGTGCCCTAGGAGCCTGGCCATCATCAGAAACTTCATCTGCCTATAGCTTACTCCTGGGTTTTCTGCCTCCACAAGCATGAAAAACAAATTTCTGTTGTTTATAGACCACCTGGTTTGTGGTATCTTGTTAAAACATCCAAAATAGATGGAAAGATGTTACCTAACCTAAGGTAACCTTCCTTCAAAGGCTCTAAGTCCAAGAAACATTTCATTGGGATTAAGGCTTCAGGGTATGAATTTTGGAAAAACACATCCCTCCAGTCTTTAATAGTAGTACCCATACATATCTCCTTAAGCCTTAATTAATCTCCAAATACATGCAATTTCAAAGTCCTGCTTACCTAACATGGTGCTGAAGTAAAGCCATTAACTCCCCAGAAAGGGATACAATATCCTTGGGTAACCCCATTCTTCTCTTTGATATCCTAAAGTTAAATACTGTGATATACAGTAAATATGTTACATGATAGAGCATAAGAGAAGGGAGGAAGGGAAGGAAAAAATCTGATATGTATTGTCACATGACCTAAATTAGGAGGAAAAACTTGACAAGAACAGTTTTCATGTCTAACTGGTCATGTAGTCATGGCTGGCATTAATAACTGCCATCTTCCACTATCTTTTGGTATTCCCTTGTCCCTCAGCAATCAGCTCAGCTGGTAGGGTTCTTCATGTGTAGAATAGTGACTCTTAGAAGATCTGGGGCATTAGTGGCCTGCTTGAATGAGTTATTGACTGTCTATTGCCTCTTGAGCATTAAAGTAGAAGGCACCCTAGAAAGGGTGTTGTATTACAGACAGTGTTTTCTTCCCTCCACTGTAGAGTGGTAGCTCAGTGTCTCCCTGGCTATTGGGATTAGTCACTCCATGCTTTACAGCAATTCTCTGTTCACTCAGAGGTACGATGAGTTCAAAATGACTGAGTGGTGGTGGTCTTCTAGTTTAGTATGATCATTGGTGTGTTTCCCCATGAAAAGTCTTCCCTTGGGAACTGTAGTAGGAATAGGAAGCTAACATTCCTCTAGTGGTTACTGGCAGAGATAGAGAGCTGTCTTGTTCCCACTTTCAACCCTCAGTGTCCAGATCTCTGAGCCTAGTTCAAGTAGCACCATACATTGGCCACATATTAAGAACATGAGAATTGTCCTGGAAAACAATGCCCTAGATTAAAGCTGTAACTAATGCTACTGCTCATTATTCTATCAAACCAACTGCCTCAGGCTGATGGGGAGCCTAGTAATGCCTGGGAGTCCTATGAACACAGGTGTATACTTACTGCACTGACTCTAGGGTTAAAAATACCAACTCACACCTGGTCCCATGAGGTTACAAGAACAGGAGAGCTGTCCCTGCCCCTCACATGCTGCACATCTCCATAGTAGAACTGGCCCTCCAAGTGGGGGTTGCAGGTCCTGAACCAAGTCTTTGAGTTGTCTCATCCCAACATCTACCCCATGGATGAACTGCTGGAGTGCAAGAAGAGGCCAGTTTCACAACCCAAAATATAGGATCTCTATGACACAGGACAGTTACAGCATTTCTGAGAGGAGTTCCATTGAGGTTCCAGTATTAACAAAGTAGCAGAAAACAGAGGCATCGTACCAGACCAAGGAATCATTTTAATGAACAATTGCAAGTAAAATGTGTGGACAAAAGGGAATATTGTGGGACACACTGAGACACACTGCAGCTTCCACAATGAGATTTTATTTTTTATGCTGGGACAGATTGCAAGGGTGGAGGGTGGGACTGAGGGGAGGTGGGAGATGAGAGGGAACAGGGTGCATGGTGTGAAATTCACATAATAAAATCTTTTCAATAAAAAAATTCTGTCTTTCTGCTTCCAATAGCAAAAATCTATATTGGTTGAGGATCTTCACAGAAACAGAAATCAGTGTGTGTGTGTGTGTGTGTGTGTGTGTGTGTGTGTGTGTGTATGTATGTGTGTTTTCATATTTAAATAGATTTACTGCATGTCATTGCCTCACAAGATTATAAAAACTAGCAAATTCAAAGCCTACAATGTGGTTTAAAAGGCTGGTGACCCAGGAGAGCTGATACTGCAGTTCCTGGAGGCTCAGGAATGCTGAGGGTGCAGATAAACTCTGGAAGATTTACACTGGAGAATTCCACCTTGCCTGAGAAAGCCAGTACCTCTAGCCTTGTACTGCCAGAATGAGATTTACTCAAATTATTGAAAACCTCTTGACTTTTCAAAGTTTTCCAATTTGTCACTCTCATCCAAGAGACAGGTACAATTAATTAATATATTAAGTATCACAGCATTATGAAGTTCTTCACCAATTTATTTATTTACTTGTTTTATTTATTTATTTGGTTGTTTGGTGTGTGGTGTAGGGAATCAAACCCAAGACTTCATGCAAGGATGAGCTCCATATAGCACCCATCATTTGATTTAATTAATTTGAATCTTTATATTAAAGCATGTTTCCTTTGGACAGCCTGGGAAGCCTAATCCAAGCTCATAAGTCTTATTTTACAATTGGTGCAACTAGACCATTAACATGTGTGAATATTGACACAGTTTTAATATTTGGTATGCTTGTAACTACCTCCAATATTTAAAATTTTTATTTATTTTTATTTTATGTGTATGTGTAAGTGACTGGTGTGTATGTGCATTATGTGCATGCAGTGCCCTTGGAAGCCAGCAGAGGGCATAGGATCCCATGGAACCAGAACTGCACTGTGATTGGTGGAGACTAAACCCCACTCTTCTGTAAGAACAACAGGTATTTTTGTCTTCTGAGCCCTTTCTTTAGCTCCCCCTGTACTTATCCCCTGATTCTCCTTTGTATCTCTGATTCCTGGGGTTATATTTAAGTGTTTTGTATAATCCCACTTTATTTTCACAGTGTGCCAACATTATTTATTTTATCTTTTTCGTAGGGTTTTGCTAAAGTTGCAGTGAGCCTTTTTAGGTAATGCAAATTCATCTTAAAATACCAGAGCACTGCTTCATGTTATGTGTGTGTGCCTTACAACAGAATATTTCCAATCCTTCTCCTGTTACTTTTTCACATGTTATACATATCCATTATACTATAATCACCTAGTACAGTTTTGCTATAATCCCTGTATTATGTTGCATTTAGATTTAGTGCCAGTATCTATGCTGACAGGATGGTTTTCATTACATTCTTAAAATACTTTCTGATACTTCATATAACCTTTAGTTTTATTCATCAGTTATAAGTATGACATTAATTTCCAGGTTTTTAAAAAATATTTCTGAGCTGTTTTTGTCATCTTTATTCTGTTGCTTTTCCACAGAATATGCTTGTAATATGGCTGATAAAACTTCCTTCTACATTATTGCTGCTCCTCTGTATTCCAGTAACTTTGGTTACTGATAGAGAATTGTTGAATGTTCTAACTGCAGTTGTAGATTTATCTAGTCTTCCTTCCACTTCCGATAGTGTTTTTCTTATACCTTTCGAAGCATTGCTAATAGGACATATGTACATTATATTGTGATGACATCATGGTGAATTGATGTTTACTATTATGAAATTCCCTCTTTATCTATGATAATCTTTCTATCCTAAAGTCTACTTGAAATGAATATAACCACTGTAGTACTTCAATCCATATTTGAGCATGATACACTTCCTTTTTTTAATGCTGACGTTATTCATCATTTTAATTTTTGGGGTGTGTTTGTGCACATCCTTGTAATGGAGAGAATTGGGCAAATGGGTACTTATCCCAAATAGGGTACCATGACAGATCAAAGAAGCAGTTACCCCAAGTCTAGTTTGGAGAACCAATGAGTTATTGAGGTTGCTTATAGGAGCAAGGGTGATTCAAAAGCCATTGCCTTGTTGAAAAGTTCACTCTGCATGGTGACAGCTCATGAAAGCTGGATCCCTAGAGCTCCCTGCATAATTTGGAATTTGCTCAAGCAAGTCTTTTCTTACCCAGTAATTGCTTACTGCTTTTATAAACCCAGAGAGAGGACTCATGGATCTTGTCACTTTCTGAGCTTCACAAGCCTGCAGGTTTCTTTAGAGCCCCGAGACTTACAACGCTCTTCCACACTTTAGGAGGCAATGCTTCAATTCACAGGAAATAAATGCACAGCACTCTACCCACTCCTCTAGCTCTTTCATTCTGTCTGCTCCCTCTTCCATTATGTTTCATGAGTCTTGGGAGGGATGACATAGATGTCTGGATGTTGTCTTCCATTTTGGCTGGGCAACATCATTTATTTTGGGGAGCTTTGCCGATTATGATCTCGGCAGTAACCCCTGCCAACTGCAAAAACAGAAGTTTGTGCCTGTGACCAAGACCAAAAGCAGAATTAATCTATGGTTATGAATATTTAGTAGACCATTTGATAGGCAAATCATACCCGTTTATCAAACAGTACCACTAAGCTCTCGACTGGAGCCTATGGACTTTCTTGGACATCTTTGTCTTGGTTTAGTACCAGATATGAGTTCCCTTCTGTGACGTGGCCCAAGTTCAATCAGAAATAGTCAGCTGCACCCACAACAGTTGTGTCACTATTGCACAAGCCTGTGCATTTTCTCAGTATGTTGAGAGTGTAGTATGTAACACTCATTATAAATTATAACTGTCAGAGACAATTCTTCCCCATCAGCCTGCATACTGTCTTACAACACCACAAAAGCAATTTCAGAAGGAAGAAGCACCTAACTCAGTCCCAGCCTCATTTTCCATGTCTCAAAACCAACCCACGGTGTCTTCATCAGTAGTGTCTTATCATCTAGTTCTACTATACACCCAGCAGCTAGGGCAACAGCCTTCATGGTTTGGGGTGTGTTAGAGATGTCCACAGCCAACAACCCACAAAGGAGTACCCTATCCTAGCACACAATACCTTCACAGCCCTGGGAATACTTTATTTTTTTCACACATGCATGGTGCCTTTATTTAAATTTTTTAAACTATAATGAGTTATGTCCTACCAAGTGTCTTTCCAAATCTGTGAAGTACTGAAAAGTTAACCTTTTATAATGAATCTTTTTAGAGGAAGTAGACATGCTCTCTCAAGACTCACTGTCTTCTCTAAGCAATTGTCAACTGCTCTTAGATGGTATTCTGTTGTTGTTGTTGTTGTTGTTGTAGCAGTGATTAAAACAAAACAAAACAAAAAAGAACTCTCATCAAAAGCTACTTCAGGAGGAAAGAGTTCACTTGGATTATACTTCCAGGTCATAGTCCATCACTGAAGGAGAACAGGGCAGCAACTCAAAGTAGGAAGCTTGCGGCAGGAACCACACAGGCGTGCCGCTTAGCTTGCTGTAAGGAACATGTTTAGCTAACTCTCTAATACAGCCCAGACCCACCTGCCCAGGGATAGTACCACCATAGTGTCCTGGGTCCTTCCACATCACTCATAAATCAAGATAATCTCTCACAGGCACAGCCACAGACCAGTCTGATCCAGGCAATTCTTCGATTGTGCTTCCTTCTTCCCAAGTGATACTGGGTAGCATCGGTTTGAAAATAAAAGCTAACCTGGACAGAGATACTATAGAAAAAATGTTAGAGAAGTCCAATACAATGCAAAAGGATCCTGTCCTTTTTTTTTTTTCAAATAGTACATTTTTAAAAAGCAATGCTGGCTATAGCCAAATGAGCAAGAGACTGTTCATCTATCCGGCTGTGATCCAGTCATTTCCCATGAGCCTTTAGTGTTCCTTGTGCTGGTATGCCGTTCTTACCACAGGGCTAATCGTCTTCTCTCCATCCTTGATGGGCTCAATGAGGTTGCCTTGTGCTGCTCACCCCAGCTCAGGCCCAAGAGGAAATAGTGCAGCACTGTGGGCTACTGTGCCTGGCATTCTGACAGTCTCCAAGCAAGCAGGGTGGCACACTGGCCACAAATGACTGCTGAAAATGCCTTGGCCTGGGTGAACACTCTCTAACCCACTGCCCTGGAGGAACAACTGCTCAACCACCAGCTTCATGGGTTTCACCTGAACTGTTTTATTATTTATGTCTCCCAGGAACAGCAGTTATGCTCAGGGATAAAAGCAATACAGAAACTCTCCAGCATCACATTTGGGTTTTTTGTTGTTGTTGTTGTTGTTGTTGTTGTTGTTGTTGTTGTTGTTGTTTTTTGTTTGTTTGGTTTTGTTGTTGTTGTTTATTTTCTTCCCTAGGAACTCGGGCTCAACATAAATTTTACCACATTTGTCACAAGTGACTAAGGCAGGCCCCATTGCACATTTTACATTCCTCTCATCCCATCTTGATTGCATTGGCAATCAAGTACTTTATAACCCAATTTACATGTCAAACTAAGATCATTCAGAGCTGCTAGAGTCTCTCCTACCTTAAGACTGCCATGCCACAGGACTCAGCAAAGCTACTAAAGCCTTATACATTACTAATTCTTTGAAAATTTCATACAATGTATTTTAATAATATTCTCCTTACCCTCCGCCCCTTAATGCCTCCCAGATTGACTCCCCCTTTCCTGGTTCCACCATAGCTTCTCAATTGGCAGGGGGCATGTGAGCCTGCTCTCTGTGGTAGAATGTGGACTGCTTTGATCTTATGCAGGTCTTGTGCAATCAGCAATAGCTGCTGAGACTTTATGAGTGCAGTGAATCCATTTTAAAAACTCTTCTGTGAAATAGTCTACCAAGCCCAATGAACTGCTTTTCCCTCAGAAATGCCTATTCATCTTTGACTATTTTCCAGTCCCTGATATTCATGGGGAAATTGGACAGCAATAACCATAGCTCACATGAGCCAACCAGGAAATATCGATTTCCCTTATATTGCCTTAGGTTCTTCAGCCTTTGTCTAAACTGGTGGTGAAAGGAATGGAAATTTTTAAAGACCCCCCGCCCCGGCAGACAGAGTGGAGCCAGGCCAGCTATGTTTCAGGAACTTAGCTGACCATAAAAAGGTGGAACCAAGAATGAAGGTCAGTCAGGTCATGAGCCCCAGGCTCTAGGAACTAGCTAACCACAAAGCAGATGGTGAAGTAAGTTTAAAATTCATTCCTGAGAAAAACAAGTATAGGGTGTTTCCCACATGACTAACTAAATAATGGGCTGGTACTTTCCACTTGTATTTCCCCTCACTCCCTTGGTTTGTGTTTTTTTCCTTTAAATACTTCACTCTCCTCCAGCTTGTGGTCGGAACTCCTCTACCCCTGAGTGGGATAGGAGTTGCGACCTCAGCGCGCTGATCCCGAAATAAACCTCTTGCGGATTGCATCAAGATCGGTCTCTTGCGAGTTATTGGGTGGCCATGTTATCCCAAGTCTTGGGTGAGGGACTCCCCTCTTGGGGGTCTTTCAGTGGTTCTCAGCCTTACTAATGTTTCCACCCTTTAATGCAGTTCCTCATGTTGTGGTGACCTCCCAAACATAAAATTATTTCCTTGCTACTTCATAACTGTAATTTTGCAGCTGTTATGAATCATAATGTAAATAACTTAAATGCAAGATATCTGATATGTGACCCCTAAAAGGGTGGCAACCACAGGTTGAGAACCATTGGCCTAAAGGAAGGATGGATAGCTACATTACTCAAGTTATCTGTTTCTGTGGCTTTATAGCTAGTTACACAGACACACTATGATGACTCTTAAAAGCATTCTAAGTCAAAGAAACTAGTTTATATCACAGTGTGTGAAAGTACATAATAAGTACTTTCATACTGATTTCACCAGTATGAAAGTACATAATAAGAAAACCTATAGGAAAAGAAAGTAGGTTAGCACTTGATAAGTGTTGAGTAGAAGGCTGTATTAGTTACTTTTCTATTGTAATAAAATACCATGACACAGAACAACTTAGGAAAGAAAGAGAAGGTGCAATTAATCATGGCTGGAATGGCAGGATCACAGGAAAATGAAACTATCGATCATTTTTCATCTATACACAAGAAGCAGAGAGAGATATTAAGAAGTGCTACATGGTTATAGAGTTCCAGAGCCCTCCCTTAAGTGGCATACTTCCTCTAACAAGGTTCTACCTCCTAAAGCCTCCATAATAGCTCCATCACCTGGGGACCAAATATGCTTAGGGCTATCTTAGGATGCAAAATGCATGTGGTCCAACTTCAGAAGTCCCCATAGTCTTTAACAGTCTCAGTACTGTTCAGAAGTCCAAAGTCACCTCTGACACTCAAGGTAATATCCTAACTGTGACCCCCAATAAAATGAAAAACCAAACTTTATACTTCTAAATACAATGGCACAGAGAATACATCTTCCCAAGTGGGAAGAATGAGGACACAGTGAGGAAGGACTGAGTCAAAGCAGGACTGAAACCCAACACACACGTATATACATGCATATATATATATATATATATATATATATATATATATTTATAGATAGATAGATAGATAGATAGTAAAACACTTTATATATTATGTATGCAAATAATTTAATAATTATAAATTAAATAAGTAAATATAAATAAGTAAATAACATAGATAAAACAAATATATAAATATAATTTAATGAAACATCACAATCAAAAACACAAAAAAAGCTGTGCAGTGGTGCCACATACCTTTAATCCCAGCATTCAGGAGGCAGAGGCAGGAGGATCTCTGTGAGTTCAAGGCTAGCTTGGCCTACAAAGTGAATTCCAAAACAGCCAGGGCTGTTACACAGAGAAATCCTGTCTCAAAACAAACAAACAGCAAAACAAAAACAAAAATAGAACCCAAAACAAGCAAAAAAAAAACCAAAATCACTGTAATCTATACATATTTTCAATAATAACTCTAAATATTAACAGTCTCAATGCTCCATTCAAAAGACACAGGTTAGTTTTATGGATTATGAAATATAGTCCATATTGTGCTGTCTGCAAGAAAGCTGCCTTAGCTTAAAGATAGCACCACCTTGAAATGATGGGGGAAAGCACTCTAAGGAAATGGCATCAGGAAGCAAGCAGGTATTGTCACCCAAATGTCTCACACAATAGACTTCCAGCTAAAACCAAGACACAGAAGGGCATATCATTCAAATCAAGAGATGTAGATGTGGCCCTTTTGGAGTAGGTTTGTTGTTGAAGGAGGTAAGCCACTGGGAGTGGGTTTGAGGTTTCTAAAGCCCTTGCCTGTCCCAGTGTCTTTCAGTGCCTGCTGAACTGGGATATATAAAGCCCTCAGCTATTGCTCCAACACTATGCACCATGCCTGCCTGTTCCCTGCCATGATGTTCATGGGATAACCATCTGGAACTGTAAGCAAGCCCCCAATTAAATGATTAAAATGATTAAAAGTTGCCTTGGTCATGGTGTCTCTTCACACCATTAGAACAGTAACTAAGATACACACTGAGAAAAAGATCATGGACACGCAGATTTACAAAAGCATCAGAGACAATAAAATATCTTAGAATAAGCCCAACTAATGAGATAAAAGACCTCCACAATGAAAACTTCAAATAGCCGAAGAAAGAAATTTAGAAGGATACTAGAAAATGGGAAGATATCCCATGTTCATAGATTGATAGGATTAATGTTGTGAAAATGGCCACCCTACCAAAAGCAATTTACAGGTAAGGATAGGATTAATGTTGTGAAAATGGCCACCCTACCAAAAGCAATTTACAGGTAAGGTGCAGTCTCAATCAGATTACCCATAACATTCTTCACAGAACATTTTTTAAAAGTATCCTAAAGCTCATATGGAACCAGAAAAGACAACAGACAGCCACAGCAAGCCTGAGAAAATAGAGCAGTGCCAGAACAGCTGCCATTCCAGACTTCAAGATATGTTAGGGAGCTAGGGTAATAAAAACAATATGCTACTCTCACAAAAACAGGCATGAAAACCAATGGGGTGAAATTAAGAGCCAAAAATGAGTTTACAAAATTACAATCATCTGATATTTGACAAAGAGGCCAAAAAACATATTCTGGAGAAAAGGTAATATCTTCAACAAATGGTCCTGGAAAACTGGGTGTCCACATGTAGAAGAGTGAAATCAGACACATATTTTTCACTCCATACAAAAATTATCTCCAAATTGATTTAAAAAAAAAAAACCTCCATTTGAAACCTGAAAGGCTAAAATTTCTAGAAGAAAACATAGGCAATACCCACAAGGCATAGGTATAGAAAAGAGCTTTATGAACAGGACTCCATTTGTCCAAAAATTAAAGTAAAAAACAATTGACAAGTGGGACCTCATAAAACTAAAAAGCAAGGAAACAAACTGAGTGAAGAAGAAATTCATACAATAGGACACATTTGATAGAAAATTAATATCCAAAATAGACAAAGAAATCAAAACCAAAAGAGTCAAGGTAAATGACCCAATTAAAAAATGGACTAGGGACCTTTAGAGAACAGAGAGTTCTCAACAGAAGAACTAAAATGGCTAATAGATACCACAAAAAGGGGTTCTTCCTTGTTGTATATGGTTTTGTTTTTTTTTTAATTACACACTCTAATTTATTTTACTGTTCTTAAACCTCTATGTCTCTTCCAACCATTATCCCTTCCAATCTTTATTCCTTCCAACCTTCCAACACTAGGTGGGAGAGGGAAAGTGGACATAGGTCTCCTAAGCTATTTCCTGCTGATTAGGGTTATTGGATTCTTTGGGGAACAATACCAATCTCAGTTGTCAGGATATCCAATAATCCAGCAAACCAGCAAACCAACAAACACAGCAGCAAGACTAACCAGCAGCAAGAGCATGGGGGAGCACCAGCAGAGACAGTAGTAGCCTCTTCCTTCTTCAGAATGCCCCTATTCCCTTCAGGGCTCTCCAGTGTCCTCATCTTTAAACTTTCAGCAGCTGGCTAAGCCATACCCCTGCTAGCACATGAGGCACAATTATAGTTTACAGGTGTGGACAAACTGAAGCAGCCCCACACCTGGGATTAAAAGAAAACATTCTCATTTCAAAACTGTATTTTTAAAGAAACAAAACTTACAACTCCTCATCCTTAATAATTAGAGAAATGCAAATTAAAACAATTCAGAGATTTCACTTCACCCAGTCAGAATGACTAAAATCAACAAAACAACTGATAACAAATGCTGGCAAGGTTGTGGGGGAAAGTGAACCCTCATTCCATATTGTCAGGGTGCAAACTCTGCAAATTAGTATGGAGAATTCTCAAATAAAAAAAAATGAATGAGTATACCATATGACCCAGCTATACCACTTCTTGGCATATGCCCAAATGACTTGACATCATATTTCACAGATAAATGTTCAGCCATGTTCATTGCTGTCCTATTAACAATAGCTATGAAATGAACACAACCTATTTGTCCTTCAATAGATGAATGGATAATGAAAATGTGGTACATATACACAATGGAATACTATTCAGCTTTAAAGAGAAATAAAAACATGAAGTTTGCAGGTGAATGGTAGATCTAGAAAAAAAAGATATTTAGTGAGGTAACTGTAACCCAGAAAGCCAAATGTCACATGTTCTCTCTCATCTGTGGTTCCTAGTTCCAAATTTTCAAATATAAATAAATAATTTGAAGTAACTGCAGAAATGAGGAAAGTATGAAGAAACTGTGGAAGATGGAGTCATGGATCATAGAAGAGAATCTACTACCTCCACTTTTCTAGACCAGCATAATTCCTCACAAGATGCTAAATCTTATCATTACACCCACAGATAAGTGTAGCTGTCACCCCCATCAAAGAAGCTTCTCTATAGCAAAAAGAAACTGCTACAGAAAACCACAATAGGGCACAACGCAAAGATCAATGGATTAGGAGAGCTCAGCCACAGGGGTTATGTCTACATCACAGCTCCTGAATCCACAGCTCCTGGAACAGTGTGGAAGAGGGGGCAGACAGATGTTAGGAGCCAGAGTACCAGGAAGTCTGCTGTGCAATTGCCTCTCTTTAAAATAGCTGCATGAACAAGACCTGAACAATGACCATACCAATAAATGTGTTAACTCAAAGAAGAGAAAATCCTACCACTAGACAAAGAACAAAAGGCAATTAATAACTGCTGAAAGGGAGAATTAGCCTTTTCCAGAGATGAGCCCTCCTGATTAGTTAACCAATACAAAGTGGTCAGTTCTGAGGCCATATACTCATAAATGATAAAAGTGGACTCAGGGGGCTGGAGAGATCTCAGCGGTTAAGAGGATGGGTTGCTCTTCCAGAGGTCCCAACTTCAATTCCCAGCAACCACATGGTGGCTCACAACCATCCTCAATGTGTGATTTGATGTCCTCTTCTGGCTGCAGGTGTATATGCAGATAAAGTAATCATATGCATAAAATAAATCAATAAATCTTTAAAAAATGGACTCAGCAGGTCATATTTATATATTTATCCATACATATCATATTATATACATAAATACATAATATATTATATATGTATATATTCAAAATGGGAGACTACCAATTTGAACATGGGAGGAAGCATAGAAGGGGTTAGAGAGAAGGGACTTTGCAGGGAGGAAAGGAAAGGAGGGAGTGATGTAATTACATTTTAAATACAAATATAAAATAAACAATTTAAAAATGAATCAGAATATTAAGAATATGCAATTTGGTAAAGAAAAGAGTATGAGCCAGTTTAACTTCACAGACAAGAGGTGTTGAAAGCTGCTGTAATTGTTAAAGAGATTAACCTCATTAAAGGGAAACTTGGTGGCAGCAGGAAATTGAGACTTACGAAATGTGTCCCCACATTTCGTGGGGACTCATCAAAGGCTCCATCTTGAGAACTTGCAAATTCATATCAAAAGAAAGAAAGTGCCACTGAAAGGGTTCCCTGCTTCTAGAGAGCAAGTGTCTTAGGCAGGCACACAGAAGCTGATATGGCCTAGGTCCAAGGATGTCAGCCTCCATCAGCTGACAGCAGAACTTGGCACCATTGTCTTTATGGTACTGGCTTCGTTTTCATGAGACTCAGGATTAAGAGTATTATGGAGGAGGGGATTGTGATTGAGATGTAACTTGAAGAAATAAAAAATAAATTGTTAAAAAAAAGAGTATTATGGAGTCTTATGCCACGTTTCCAGAGAGATGCTGAGACCAGACAGTGCGTGGCAGGGTTGGAGTCCCTTCTTCAAGGAAGCCACGAGATACCACTATACAAAACTATAAATTTGAAACCTAAGTTTTAATAGAGACTGTAGGATATTGGAGATGCCAATTAATGTGACATCCACTGAGGAAATCCAGTCTGACAGAAAGACTGTGCTTCAGGTAGCAGCGAGGGGCAGTGGCCACCTAAACCCTCTGGAACCCAGATGTATCCACCATGAGCCTGATGTCCAATGTGAAGCTGAAGGATGTGGTGTTCTTCCTGCTGGGTTTATGTCTTGTTTGAGTCTAATAACACCTTGCTTTGCCACATCCCTTCCTCTTGAATGGGCATGTTTATTCTGTGCCATTGTATATTGTAAGTCTGTAGTTTTTTTTTTTTTTTTTAACAGGGATTCAGTTAAAAGGTTGACTTGAGTCGCAGAAGAAACCTTGAACTTTTAAATAGTATTCAAATTGTTAAACACTACAGGACTTTTAAAGTCAGTCTAAATGAATTCTCTAGTATGAGATGACTGGTAGCCTATGGGGACAAAAGATAGAAGGTTATGTTTCAAAAGTGATGTGTTTAGATGATGAATGGACAAGGGATAGAAGCGTGATGATTAATATTGTCTACTGAACAGGATTTAGAATCGGTGTAGAAACATGTCTCTGTGTATGTCTATGAACATTAGATTAACTGAATTGAGAGTACTCATCCTAACCATGGATGGAATTCATGGACTAGAATTCAAGACAGAATTAAAATAAGGAGGGCTAATCACAACAATAACAACAACAAAAAGAGAGCGTATGGAGAGCACACATTGAACTCAATGGGTTTAAAAAATTAAAAAGAGGACATGAAGTTGAAAGGGGTTGGGAAGTAAGGGGTGGGTCTGAGAGAAATTAGGATGGAGAGGAATATGATCAAAATACATTGTATGAGCATTTCAAAAAATTAACAAAATTATTTTTTTAATTAATTTTTCTTCAAATTACATCTCAATCACAATCCCCTCCCTACTCCCCCTTCCAGTCCCACCCTTCCACCCTCTTCCCCCTCACTCCCCCCCATCTGCTTCCCTTTTTTTTAAGTTTAAGGAATAGCTTTTTCCCTCCAACAGCTCCCCCTTTCAGTCCAACAAATGGCTCTTTCTCTTATAACAACAAATACAATACAAAACAACAAAAATAATTAGACCACAATTATGAGAATTACATGGTTTAGCATACATTCCCAATGTCCAGTCCATACATATTTGGCAACTGACTTTAACATTCTACTATCCAACCATATCCATGAGTTTAAAGATCTATATCCAACTCAGCTTTCATCCTAACTTGCATCACAATTTTAAAAACATCTTCTTAGATCCAGAACACCCTCTTAATTCCTAAACAACTCAAAACTTAACTATGAGACTCTAGCTATCTAGTCTTCAACCACATCAGAGACCTGAGAGGGATAAATATATCTGATTATACAGGAAGTGTAGGGCCAGCAGCTTCCAAAACTAAGAAATGACAGACAACTGGCTGCCTGGACAGTTCCCAACTTCTCTCTATACATTACAGCATCAATCCATTTGGCCCCGTTTCTCTGACAGACATTAATTGTAAATTATGAAGGATTTGCCTACCCTGTCTTGACAGAGCTAGGCTGTCGACTTACCTGCTTCCAAGTTTTAATAAAATTATTTTTTAAAATAGGAAACAGAAAATATAACAAAACTAGTTTTCATAAATGCTTCTGTTTTATAATTTTTGTTATGTCTTTAAATTTATCATCTTTTATTATCATTAATCTTGTGGTAATTCTATTGAATTTCCTTCTTTACCTTTCTGAGGATCAAATCTAGGGAATCACAACTCTGAGCAAGAGCCCAGCCCTGATTTTTTTTTTAATTTCAGATGCTATATTTTTTAAATTATCTTTTTACTCCTTGTTATGCTCTTGTTTTTTTTTTCTTTTTCTTTCAAAGCTGGACCAATTTTAACAAAGGCATACAATGGTTCTTTTTAAGCATTGTGTCACTAATTGTTTTATTTTTTGCTATTATGGGTCATATTCCCTTCTTTGTAAGTCCAGTCATTTTTATCAAGTGTTAAGACATTCTACTTGTTGCACTGTGAAGTGTCTGAATTTAATTTTCATCATTTAAGTTTTGCTCTGTCATGTAATGTTTTCTTATGGATCATTTTAGTCCTTTGGAGACTTACTCACAAGGTGTTATTGTTGTTGATTTTTGTTGTTGTCTTATTTTTTGTTTTTAATAAAGTTCTTAAATAACCTTTATACAAAGCCTGATGTAACCCAACCTTTAGGTCTTTTCCTTCTAACATCTTTCAGTGCTCAAATAATTCTCTTTTATTCTGGTCAATTATTTATTCTGGTCGATTGTAACTCAACCATGTACCTTTTATTTGTGAACTTCAAGAGCTATTTAGATTTCACATCCCAGATCTGCATCCTATAGCTGCCATGTATAGTAACCCTACAAGTGTGCTGTTTGGCATTGGCCAAAGGCTCTGTTTTCTTTATATTGACTTCTGAAGTTCATTCTCTGTGTAGTACCTTGATATTATTCCTAATAAATGAAGCCTTCTAGACTCTGAACTCGAGGCTCACTCTCCTTATCTTGGTGTTCTGGTGGAGTTTCTTAGGTTTCTTCTCATCTGGCTAGTATTTAATGTTAATGCCTCTGGACAGAACACAGTCTGCCAAGGCTCATCACAGGGGTTCCCTGTCTTCCTAGGTAAATAGACATTACCACCTGCTGGATAGCATCTAAACGTGATTGTCTCTTCCATGTTGCTCAATTTTCTAGTACTTTGTAGTGGTAAAATCAGTTCATCCAAAGGCTTTGTTATGGGCACAAAGGGAAGTTCTCTCATCTTTTCCTATTATCTTTCAATTTGGAGGAAAATTATGTTATAGAAAAGAGATGCTACTTTGTCAAAAAATAGTGTACAGTCATGTGCTAACTGCCCACCAGCATTTGCATCAATGATGAACTACATATGTAATAGTGACCCCGTAAGAGTATATTGCCTACTGGTTGTCTTAGGGATATTCACACCCTGGGGCTCACTCAAAGACATCTTTCACTTAAAGATATCTTTGTGAGGATGCATCATGGAGCTAAGTGTTTCATGACTGTAAATCTCAAAGAACCTGCAAAATCAGAGCTGCCCTTCCATCGACTGTGATTACACTGACACTGGCTAGGATCTTCTTTTTTTTATTTATACCTATCTGAATCTGATACCGACTTACTTCTTGTGTCCTTTGCAAATTAAAGACTCAAAGGCTGTAGACTCTACAGAGCATAGCAATGTTTCCATAAATTACAAGATAGCAAGAATCACCCTTGACACTTGTTTAAAAATACAACATTCATTCCAGACATCTTCCCTTGACATCCTGATGTCTAAGGTATTAAGAGAAACCTAGAAATGTGTATTTCAAGAGATACCTCAGTTCTACATTCGTCAAGTAGATTTAGGAAGACTAGAATTGTGAATTAAAGTACAGTGGCCAAACCAGAACAATTGTGTTTGGGTACTAATGTGCTTTCTGAGCCCTGTTATCCTAGGTTCTGTTCCTCTTCCTTTTCCTCCAGAGTCCTTGCAGATGACTCTATACTTTGTGCCTCACAAGGAGGCATGCAGACAGAGTGCCCAGAATGGGCTGAAATCCAGCATTCTGTTTGTGAAGTCAGAGAGAAAAGGAGTGCTTGTGTAATTGGTCTACCCTGAGGGGACACCCTGTCACCTTTGGAATTGCCATATAAGAACAGAAAGAAGTAGCTGTTTTCCTTGTCTTTGAAATAAACATTAACAGCAGACTTGGTGTATTAGTAGTCTTCTCTGTTGCTGTAATAAAACCTCATGACTGAGGCAACAACTTAGAGAAGAGTCTATTTGGCATAACGCTCCATAGAGTTAGAGTCCATGATGGCAAGAAGAGCATGGTTGCAGGTAGCAGGTGGCCACCAGCATGGAGGTAGTAACAGGACGCTGAGAGCTTACCCCTTGAACTGCAAGCACAAAGCAGAG
Organism: Lophiomys imhausi; assembly: GCA_907164525.1. Taxonomy (NCBI): domain Eukaryota; kingdom Metazoa; phylum Chordata; class Mammalia; order Rodentia; family Muridae; genus Lophiomys; species Lophiomys imhausi. The sequence goes on from CAJQZJ010032761.1 coordinate 3,939,466, forward strand.
AAAGCAAAATGGAAATGGTGCAAATCTTTAAACTCTCAAAGACTGCCTCCAGTGACAGATGACAGACTGTCTCCAACAAGTTTGCTCCTCATAAAGTTCCCCAAACAACACCACCAACTGGTCACCAAGTATTCAAATACATGAACCTCTGGAGGACACCTCCTCTCCTTCTTTTCCTCCCTCCCTTCCTCCTCATCCCTCCCTCCTTCCATATCTCTCCTCTTTTTCCTTATTCATTTTATTTACTGCATTTACTGGTCAGGGGTTGGAGAGCGGGTGTCTGAAATCCACCACAGAGGTAGAGGATAGTGGTATGGGTGGAGCCTGGCATGACCTGAGGCTCCTGACAGCTTCTGGTGTGTATCCCTTTATCCCATCAGACTTTATTTACAGTTCACAAATTTCAACATGGCACTCACAAAGTATCAACTGTAAACCAAAGCCTCCCACCCCCACATATCACAGCCTGGTGTCTTGAAAAATATCACTAGTTGTACACTCAGAACTACTCTATCTATCTGTGATGCCTAAAATATAGAAAACACTGAAAGATATCAGGTAAAAGTTTTACAATATGTTCTTTCTGGAAGTTCAGTCTGCCCCAGGCTCATAAGAGTTGGACTGGACCTAACCCAGCACCCAGACTGTGGCTCTGGTTCCATGACACGTTCGTTTCATGAGAGGCAGGCGTGTACCTGCCTCAGGACACAGGAGCTTCCATCCTGGTGAGGAATGGCAATAACATTCAGCACAATGTCATAAACACTAAATGTAGCAACAAGATCCACATGGATGAGGCTGGGCTTGAGGGACATTGTCATTACCTAAGATGGGTAGTGACATTTATGTTTTAATGACAAGTAAGATTTAAAGAAGGTGAGAAATGTTTTCTGAACTCCAAACAGGACTGAAGACTCTGATACAAAGATGAGAGAAAAATGAACCGTGACAGTTCAGCTCTAACTCATAAATGGTTACACATGGTGATTGGCGGAAAGAAGAGGAGAGAGGCAAATAGCATCCCTGGAACTGAGGATCATTTTAAGACTAGGGGAGGAAAGAATTAGAAATGAGCACGGAAATGGAGTGTTTTAAATGCTTTTCGGAAAAAAAAAGATTTTATTGTGACAATGTTGGCATTTTAGAAAGATTCCTGTCAGGACTTCTACATAAAAGAACTGAGTTATGATTATGGATGTCTAATTTCTGCCTCCATAAATATTTTGAAAATTGCCAAATAAGTTTAGAAAAATATAAGAGATATAGAAGTGCCAGAGTCTAGGAAGGATATTATCTACAGTCCAGCATGTAAGTGCAATAAAGTTTGGGTAAATAATGACATCAGATCTAATAAAATATATATTATCTCTTAATATATACAGAATCATGTTCTCCATAAATATAAATACATCTTTTTTGAAACATTTATGCTATATTCACGAAAGTTAATCCTACTCTTGGGTATAAAGCAATCTTCAATAAATTCCAAAGACTAAATTTTAAAGAACCTAGTGTCTGATCGTGATGTAAATTTTTTTATTTTAATATTTTAATACTCTAAAGTGTATGCATAAATAGTCATATTACTTAGGTATTAACAGAAAAAAGAGACACACAGAATTAAAAAGCAAATAAACTGTATAATTATCTTCTGCTTAGAGAGACACCAATAAACAATGGGTGCTTGTGAAAAATGAATAAAGAATTATTTTCCAAAAATTCTTCCATAAAAGATTAAAGGAAACAATCTTATATTATTTAAAGCATCTAAAAACATGTAAAGTTTCACAATTGACCTTCTTCAAAAACCTCAACCCAAAATAGCACAGCTAGTACTTTACATATAGATAATATAGACCATTCTTCTTTTGGGTGTAAGAGCAAAAGTCCTTACTAAAATATTTGCAAGTTAGACCCACAGAATATTTAAGGATTATTACATAAGACTAAAAAAGGATTATTCCAGAATGTAAAAATGTTTTCACTTCAATCTATCAAAACAAAAAGCACCATTACAAATAGCCAAACAAAATTAAACATTATCTTCATAGGTAATTTGTGAAATTTGGCTTTTACCCATGGTTAATTAAAAACATAATTATAAATAAACCTTAAATATAACACAGTGACTGATTTGCATATTAAGTAAAAAGCTGTAATTAAAGAATACAACATGGTAGACAATGTCATTAAAGTTCAGAACAAAATAAACATTCTAGTTACCAGCATTATCATTTAACAGATTTTGAGACCCTTGGAAATCTTTAAATATTGGGATATGTAAATCTTAAATTATGGAAAGGAAAAGAAAGTAATTATTATAATTCTGATATTACATTTCTGATCACCTGGAAAATGTACAAGAAGTATTTGGAAATTGGTTATCACTGGAGTATTTAATAAGGTGGCTAGTGATAAAATAAATATACAAGGATTAATAGGATTTTCTAAATAGATCCCCTTTTGCCCAGGAATTGAGCTCAATGATTAACAAGTGTGATTTCATAAAACTAAAATGCTCCTGCACCCAGCACAGGAAACAATCAATCAAGTAAAGACTCAGGTAGGAATCCCTGCCAGCTACACATCTGATGAAGGATTCCAGAATACATAAACAAAAACAAAAAGTCAAGAAAAAAAACAACCCAATTAAAAATGGGTTATGGATCTGAACAGAGTTATCAATAGAAGAAACATAAATGGCTAAAAAATATCTCAAAAAATGTTCATCATCCCTAGCAATTAGGGAAGTACAGACTAAAACAACCTCGAGAGTTTATGTTATCCTGTCAGAATGACTTAGATTAATAAAGCAACTGGCAACAAATGTTGTCAAGGATGTCTGGTAGATCCTGCTGTTGGTAGGATTGCAAACTGGTACAGCCACTCTGAAAATGAGTATAGAGATTTCGAAAAAACTAAAAATAAATTTACCATATGATCCAGCTATGCCCTTCCTTGCCATATGCCCAAAGAACTTGACATCTCCTTCACAGACACCTGCCCAGCCATGTTCACTGCTGCACTATTCACAATAGCAAGGGAATGGACACAACCTGACTGCCCTTCAACAGATGAAAGAATAATGAAAATTTGGTACATATACACAAGGGAATACTATTCAGTTCTCAAGAAAAGCAAAATAATTAAATGTTCAGGTAAATGGATAGACCTGGAAAAGATTATATTGAGGGAAGTAACCCAGATTCATAAAGAAAAATGGCACGTGTTCTCTCTCATGCGCAGTTTCTAGTTTCCAATCTGCAGATATGAGTGGAGCTCTCACCTTTATCAAAGACGGCTTTTTTATCACATACAAAGATCATTACAGAGAGCCACAACAAATAGTCAAAAATGCAGGGAGCCACTGATGATGAGGTATCCCTTAGTAGCTAATCTATAACACAACCCCTATACCTAAGGCTCAGGGAACATTGAGGAGGGAATGGTAGAACCGGAAAGCCTGCTGCAGGATTGTTTCTTCTAAATACCAGAGGGAAACTACACCCATGAGATCTCAATAGGAATGTAAGACAACTTGACATGCCAACATGGATGGGGACATTGTTTAGGGTCCCACCCCTAGTTGAAGAGCTATAGGCAATTAAAAGCTGATAAGAGATGGAGAATTGGTTTTCTCTGCAGATAAGCACCCTAAATGGTTAACCAATCTCAAGTAGTCAGCCCCAAAAGACTATACATACTAGCAACACTGAACAAACTCAACAGGTTGTATTTATATATTTCTTTGTACACACATATATATGTAACAATGATAGTTAAAGAATAGGTGCCGTGAAATTAAAAGGGAATGGGGGGTGATGTAATTATATTTTAATTAAGTAAAAAAAACTAAATTAAATTCACTTTAATTTTTTTTCCTTAAATGAGCAGGAATGACATGAAGAAAATGTCATTCTTCTATGGGGAGGCTTAAGGTAGCTTTAATTAATATAGATTCACTTGATATAAAGTAATAATTTATAACTTTAATTATAACATAGTCCTGAAAGCATCAACATATAGACAGCTACTGAAGTTGTCTATATTACACAGTGAGATTTGGTAAAGGGAGACGAGCACAAGACATTGAGGAAAAAATGCATCTATGAGGTATTATGGTATGAGCTAGATGACGGAAGTCGGTGGGGGCTGAGGTCTGACTGAGGCAGCTGCAGAGTGAGAGAGGTGAGAAAGTGAGGATGTGGAGTGGGATTCCTCTGGAGAATATTAGCCATACATGTGGTGGCAGAAGGGACCACAGAAGCTGCAGAGAGCCAAGGAGAGTTTCCTAAGTCTTCTTCCTTTCTCTGCCTCTGATTTCTCCTTCCTATGTGTTCTGTCTGTCTGACTGTCTGTCTGTCTTCCTTTCTTTCTTTCTGAAACAGAGTCTCACCACATCCTCTAGGCTAGTTTGGAAGTCCTATGCTCCTTATTTAGCCTCCCGAACGGTGGCATTGCAGCCGTATATCACCAGGTCTGCTTAGATCTTACTTCAACGCTGGTGAGTTATCAGAAGTGTCCAGAGAAGTGAGGAGCCACAGCCCTGTGTGACAGCAGGGAACATAGACGAGAAGGATGACTGGGTAGAGAAAGAGCAGAAATGAAGGAAGGTCGATACTCAAGTGGGATATGGTTTATCTCAGACATGACAGATTGTGTGTGATTCCCAGTGATTTTATACTAGACAAGGGAAGGGAATACAGGGAGAAATTCCTCAGGAATGTCAAGAGACAGTCCTCATATGTAGATTCTTACAGTGTGTATCTTGAATGTGACCCAACCCATAGTCTGTGTGTTAAATGCTGACCTGTGGTAATACAGAGAGGTGTGGAATCCTTAAGAGCTTGGGTTAGTGGGAGGGAGTTAGATCATGCTCTTAGAGGACAGGTTGAGTCCCTGGGCCCTTCTTGTCTCTCTTTTTGTTCCTTGGGTGCCATGAAGCAAATATCCTCCCCACCACACACTCTTTGTCATAGAGTGCATTTCACAGAACTAAAGCAATAGGATCAAACGCCCATGAACAAAACTCCAGAAAAGCCAAAATGAAACTTATTCCTTCATGAACTCATTTGCTACAGTGGTAAAAAGCTGACTGGTATGCTACCTGTTCATAGATAAAATGAGAAGGGGTTTGAAAACTAGATTCAATCTTTTCAAAATCCACCAATGAATGACAGAATATGAGTTACTTGAAGAAATAAAAGAACAGCAAGTTTTCAAGTGTCCACTCTCATACCTACTAGTGACGCCCTTATGCTAAGACTGACATGCCAGCCCTTTTCACAGCTGATCTCTTCTGCAACCCACAGAGTTACCTTTCAAGGTTTTTCCTCCCCTACCCTAGATTAGACCTTGAAAGTGTCCTGGCTTCTGTCTCAGTCTCCATTGTGAAGAATGTGTCCTTATGAGAGATCAAAGGTAACATACAACATAGAATTTGAGAACAATTATGAGGCTCTGAAGTACCAGTTTTACCACTTTGGTGAAAAACATCTCAGGTAGGAGGAGCCACAGCCACAGAGAGGGTCCTGGGAAGAGGAGCTATTGGCTTGTTAAAGAAATACCAAGAAAGCCTATGTTCCCAGATGGTGGGGAGGGGAGGAGAAAGTGACTCCACAAAGAGAACTTGGGGTCTCATCCTAGGTGCTGATGGGCTAATTTAGGAGGATATTCTGATAACATAAAAAGTGGGGTGCCAAGGTAATCTGACGCAGGGGGATATCTTTCCCCAAATGATCTGTGGGTGGCTTAGATGTGAGGTCTGGGAGGCCTTTCATGTTTTGGGTATGGGACTTCCATTTTTGGAATTTCTGCACTCACTGTACATAACGAGCTCTCTGGAGTGTAAGACTTACACATAGTGTTTGTTTATGTTCCATGTACACTTTACACACACAGGCAGAAGGTCATTTTACTAAATATAGTTTCTTTCATAGTATGGAGTTTTCCATCATGGTGTCCTGGTGATCAGTCTTCAGATGCTGGAGCATTCAGACTCAGATTTTCAGATCTGGGATTCTCAGTTGTTCTAGTCTTTGTAGATACTAACGAAACATTGGGAGGTTTGGGGAAATTCCACAACTGGCAAAAGTACATGAAATGGACAAAAGGGGAGAAAAGAGAAGGGATAACCAGAATACACTGTAGGCATGTGTAAACCAATCACAGTCCTTGGACTTTTGTGAGACTTAGAAGAAGGAAGGCTGGTGGGGAAGGGTTGGTGAGGGGAGGGCCAGTGAAATGGAACTTGGACTCCAAATTGGGCAGAGGGTGGAAAGAGGATATGGTGGGCACCTTCCCAGTGCAGTCTGGATGCCAGGTACAACTGATAAAAAGGCCTGCTCTTCATCCAAAGGGAGTTCATGGAGACTGAACCAACATGGACTCCTTCTATGAATTTGTCCTTTGGAGACTCCTGATGAACAGACATCTTCTCTTATGTTTATTGCCTTTGGTCTGAACTCTAGGTCTTGACTATGGATGCTTCAGGTCTCTCCCATGGCCCCTGGACTGGTGAGCATGGCTCTTTTCAAGTTTGTCACCACTCAGATCAGACCCCGCAACAGCAGCCTACTCTTACATCCTAAAAACAGAGTACATGTTGACTTTGGGTTCCTTCTCACCATCTGTCTTATTTTTGAAAGCCGAGTAGTAGATGAGAAATTAAAAAGGCCTGGGGAGTGACCAGAGTGGCCAACAAAAGTCTAATTGCACTTTTAAAAGGTGGGGTGGCCATCTGGCATGGGAAAGACACTCACTCTACATTGCTACTGGTATATGACTGAAGTCATTTACCATTAAGTTCTGTTTGAATAAAACGCTAGTAGACATTTAGGTAATATTACAGAGCAATAAATGTTTAAGAGCCTAAGGGGTATGAGTGCTCCAAAAGCAGTTCAGACCCAGATGCTAAAAATACTTCATATGTGTATGTGGGATTTTTCTCCCCTTCTCCCTTTTCTTTCACCCTGTGAATTCACATTCTGAATTGTTTAAGACTTTCCTGGCTGTTGTCTCCTCTCCCTCTCCCTCTCCCTCTCCCTCCCCTTTCCCCTTTAATTCCTTTTTACACCGGGTAGAAGAAGCATGGGGGAAATGTAGTTAAAATTCAAAATGCTTCCCCTTTATCATTACCATGAATCAACACAATAAATGAGCCCCTTCAGAGCTCGGTAATAAGAATTTGATAAATCATCAGCCAAAAATTAACTAGATGTCAAAACAATCTTTGGGAAGTGTGATGGATTAGGGGTGATAGCGGCAATTAATCTCCCAGCGTGAGTTCACAAGACAGACACAATGTAGGGAGATGGATTTGGGGGGGGGGTGGATCCAGGCCTTGCAAGGTCAGGACACTCCAGCAAAGAGGGGAGGAGTAAAGGAGGAGTCGGAGGTGGGGGAGAGAGAGAGAGAATATGAGGAGAAAGCAAGGAAGAGAGCTTGATCCTCTGAGTCTGCGACAGCAGGCACCAACAGCTAAACCAGAGGTCAGCAAAGGCCTTGTAAAAGCCATGTCTCCAGCTGTTCTCTGATGAGCCAAGCTCCTTCCCTCTTGTGCTAATAAATGCCACAAGTCTGTTCACAGGGCTCCACGTGGTCTCCAACTAAGCAGCAGACACCTTGAAGGGCTTCATTTCCAGGCAGGGTAGTACCTTGTAAACCTCACCCTGGAAAAGGAGGTCAAGAAAGGGAGGAGCAGCTTAGAGGGGAGGGACTGAGAGCTTAAGTGGCTCAGAAATGCAACTGTTGGCCTGGAGACCTCAGGGCCCAACTGGGAGATAAGGGCATAAGGGCGGCCATGTGCAAAGAGGAGGAGAGCCCCTTCTAGCACCAAGCTCATAAATCTTTCTCTTTTGGATGCAACTCCGTTTCTTGCTTTACTTATTTGGCTGATATTTTAACAGGGTTTATATTATTGGAAGAAACAAAAATTGGCAGAGGATGTAGAAAGGGCCTTTGTGTTTTCCCCCCCCCCCCCCCCCGACTGGGAACTTTGAGGTGGCCTAAACTTGAAATGTAGGCAGAATGAGTGTCTGGGAGGGGACAGGTTTGGGATCAGGAAGTAGGAGAAAGACACTCAAAGCATTCCTCAGCCAGGCAGAGGATGCGAATTTTTCCTCTTAAGGAAAGTAAACAGCAGTCCTGAGTAATGGCTACAGTATTATCAGGCACCTGTGGGGTCCAGAAAGCTGTTGCACACCACCACCACCCCACCCCCACCCTCCTACCCTGAACAAGTCTTCATTGATTGAAAAAAAAAAAGCCAAGTACAGTTTACCTGATGGGAGATTTGGTGCCACTCCCATTAACAATGGCTGGTGCTTCCTGGTCTTATAATAATCATAAAGCAATGCAAATGCTTGATAGTTACCTAAGGCTTCTTTGTTTACAAAGCTCCGTGGGAGGCCAAGGTCTAAGTCGGGGGAGTTGACACTTTTATGGTATAACTTCCCAGTACACAACACAGTACTAGGGCTGATCCTAAGTAACACGGTAATATAGTTTATTTCAACCCCTCCATTTGCAGAAGATAAATTGTCAGAAGGGTTAAGTAGTTGGCCAGAGAAAATTACACCTGGTGTCATGGTTTAGGTTTCATTTGTTTGAACACCTGGTTCTAGCTGGACTTTTAGCACTGTTTTCTGAGGTTGTGGGGCATGGGAATGATGGGAGGGGGTCCAGCGCTGGTTCCATGATGTTTTCTGCTCAGCAGAAGTAGGTGAGATGTTCTTTAAGCTCCTGCTGCCATGGACCATGCTGTTCTCAGTGGCCTTTCCCTCTCTACCATGATAGACTCTCTCCTGCACTCCTAACAGTCACCTAGAATAATATCTTCTCCCTCAAGTTGCTTCTGCCCAGTATGTAAAAGTAACTAGAAAACACACACACACACACACCCAACACCCGGGGAGTCATCTGATGGGATCATTCGATAATCCTCTCAGCTTGCTTGAGAATACACAGCCATTGCTGATCCTCAGACTGACCTGCAAGCTCCCCACAGTCCTTGTACAAGCTCCTCCCCGCAGCTAGAATTTTCTGTCCCAAAGGGCATCCTGGTTAACTCCTCTTTTCCCTCTTGGCTGACATGTCACCTTCTGGATGAGATTTGTACCCCTAACAGTCACCTACCTGCTCCCCACCTCTTCTAGCTTTGCTTCTTTTTTATGTATCATGTATATCCGGACTTGCAGGATATTTACATATACTTGACATGCCTTCCTGTCTGTTCCTCCATGAGGATGTCCTCTCCCACAGGAGACTCCATTCCCCTCTTTTCTGTTTGAATGCCTAAGGTATCATCTGGAATAACGGGTGCCGGATGCATCTTCGTGAGTGAATGAAAGTTCTCCACCATGTACCCACTCTCAGGAGTGTCACATCCTTGGGCCTTAGTACTTGACTGAGACTCATGTTCAAAAGCTTGACCAGCAGAGGCTAGCCAACCTGCAGACTGCAGGCTGTTGAGATGAGTGAAGGGAAGCTGAGCTGGGGCCTGGGGATGGCAAAGGAGGCTTGAGCTCAGCTACTGCCTAATACTCAGTCAGAAGATGTAGGGATGATGATGAAGCTTTGGGTGCCTTCAGCACACTACACACTATGGAGGCAGAGAGCTATCACATACAGTCAACTCAGAAGCGGGCCTGGAAATGGCTGAACTGAGTCTCAGTGGGTCTCAGCATTATTTTGCTCTTAGAAAGTTAACCTGTCTAGGAAACTAAAAAAACTACAGAACTGCCTCCCCATCTGCTTGTCTGCTTTTTCTCTCTTCCTTCCTCCCTCTCTCCCTTTCTTCCCTTTCTCCCACCCCTCATTCCTTCCCTTCTTCTACCCTCCCTCTTCTCCCACACTCCTCTTCCCTTTTTTGTCTTCCTTTCTCTCTATTTCTCTTTTTGTGATGAGGTTTCATTATGTAATCCAGACTGGCTTCAGACTTCAGGTGCCTTAGCCACCTAAGCTTCTACCACCACACTTCAGGCACTTCTACCTTTTAATCAAGTCTTTCTACCATCTAAATTTTACACAGGTGCTTTCCTCTCTTCTTCCTAGATGAAAAACACATCCATGATGAAATTTTTGGACTAACTGAGGGATACAAGGCTGTTCAAATCAGTAGACCATAAAAAGTAAGTGCCTGTAGTCTCAGTGTCCCTCCTTCTCTCTCTCTCTCTCTCTCTCTCTCTCTCTCTCTCTCTCTCTCTCTCCCCCTCCCTCCCTCCTTCTGTTCCTCTCTGCCTTCTGCCTTCCTCCTTCCTTTCCTGTCAATGGTTCATACACGGGATAAAAATATATTACTAAGAACAAATGGCTGCATATTTAATTATGGCAAAACTTGAGCATTTTTGGCTTCATATTTCAAATGCTGTTCGCTGTTGAGAGTTTATTAAGAATTGAACCATGTGATATTGTTTCAATAAGAGCAGTAAATGTAACTTGAACCAGGGCTGCTAGGGTCAGACCTACTATGCACCAATGTCTACGTGCTGTCTTCTTTCTCCATCCTGTGCTGTGCAGCGCCCTCTGCTGTCAGAAAGAACTATGTTAAATGTTTGGGTTAACTACCTAGATAGAGCACAAGCAAGTGCAGTTTTGTTTTCTTCCTAAACTGACTTTAGTGCAAACATTAACTGTCACCCATTGAAATTCTGCATTTTACTAAGTTCTGTAGAGTGGCTATCATTTGATATTCCACCAGTTTAGAGAAAGCTGTTAGCAAGAGTTGGTCTGCTGTGTTCTGTTCATTGCTCCAAAGCTTCCTGCAACCCAGGTACTGGGAAGATACAGTGGGAGTACAGGAAAGCACACCTTTAATTCCAGCACTCTGAAGGAAGAAGCAGGTGGATCTCGGTGAGTTCAAGGCCAGCCTGGTCTACAAAGAGAGTCCAGGACAGCCAGAGATATTACACAGACAAACTCTGTCTTGAAAAACCAAAAAAAAAAAAAAAAAGAAATAGAAGAAGAAGAAGAAGAAGAAGAAGAAGAAGAAGAAGAAGAAGAAGAAGAAGAAGTGAAGTTATAGGGACTTTGGAATTCAGAGTTCTTTAAAACTGTAGAGCTTGGCCCCTGAATTAACTAAGTAAATTAACTATGTTGGCTTCAGTTTCCAGATCTGGAAAAAAAATCTACCCCATGGCCCATGGGATTATTCTGAAGATAAATGAGAAGAAACAGCTACAGTTCCTATTAAGGATATGGCATCTCATAAGCATCACTTAAATACACTTTAAAGATCAGTCTTTTGTGTGCCTTTCTAATTCCAACTAAGTAAGAGAAAAAGTGGGGGAGGGTGGGGAAGCAGCCACAGGGACATTTGACATTTTTATATTTTGGGGCTTTGCTGCTTTGACTGTGAACCAGGAGAATACTCAGTGGCACCACTCCAAATTGTACAGTCCTTCACTAAGACTTGATACATCTACTCAAGTGAAAGGTGAGGGATCATTCAGCAAGTATCATAGGAATCCAGATGTATCAATGCTTTGGATAATTATTCTTGACTCACAGTTAACATCAGAAGTGAGTGATATCATCTCAATTCCTCTGATAAGCCAAGCCAATCACATACTGGTGCTTTTATTTCCCATGGCTGAGGATGTAGAGCCACTAGATCAATATAGTTGTCAGCATCCCCCTTCTACTTACTCACAGGCATCAAATGGTCCTTCCTGTCAAGCACACAGAACAGGTAAACCTGTCCCTGCCTCCTGAAGATACCTCTGCAGAACAGGACACACCCTCTTTGGTGTGTCCTTCTGGTCATTATTTGGAGTTAAAACCTTCTCACACGTGTGACAGAACACCAGGAAATTCTTCGGGAAGTCCAATGGAAGCTGATGATCTCTAATTCTTTTTTTTTTTTTTTTTAAGATTTATTTATTATGTATACAGTGTTCTGTCTGCAGGTATATCTACAGGCCAGAAGAGGGCACCAAATTCCATTATGGATGGTTGTGAGGCACCATGTGATTGCTGGGAATTGAACTCATGACCTCTGGAAGAGCAGCCAGTGCTCTTAACCGCTGAGCCATCTCTCCAGCCCCGCTGATGATCTCTAAATGTATGCAATATTATGTTCTCAGCTTGAGTGACCTGAGGTATTTGCTGGTACCTAGAAATGGGGACTAATTTTAATCATTTATTGGCTTGAATTCTAGAGTTCTCTGATATGTCAGCATTTCTACTAGAATCATGGAAATAAAGTGAAAATGTGTAGGTAAGGCAAGGAGTATTGTTCACCTCCAGCCATATTCACACCTCAACCCTCATAAATCAAAGAAGATAAAAGCAGAAGCCAATCGTTGAAAGGGAGTTTTATACCCTGCTGCAATTCTCCAGTGACATAGAGGAACATAAGTTTTTGAAAGTGGAGGCTGGAAGTGTAATTCCATGGAGGAACACGTGTTTTGTTTAATCCCTAACACCCCAAAAAGAAGCTATTTATGGGTATTTAGGGTTGATTGATATAATCAAGTCATGAGAAACATCCATAAAATTGGTTCTGTTAGTAAATAAAATCTCCCATACATGAAATGTCTGCTAAAGTCAGTCTGTGAGTACATGGTGTGTCTCCACTTTTGAGAGGATAACATACATCTCGTATTGAAATAAAATAAAAATTTAGACTTACTTGAATCCAGATTTCTGGTGTGCAAACTTTGGTGTGACTGCAAGCATTATTTATCCAATATTTATAACTATTTGTTGTTTGCCATGTCTTGTAATGAAGGTGTGTGTTACAGGTGTGTGCATAGAAGTACAACTGGCCGTGATTCCCATGTTGTATAGTAGGAGGCACAGGGGAGCAAGCTGAGTCGCGCTCGAAGGCCACTGAGATCACTGGAGTTAAGAGGGCAGAGATAATGTCCTGGGGAGTGCCATTTGACCTGCCTCCTTGCAAAGCTAGTCAATGTTAGCTGAGCATGAATCAAACCCATGGAAACATATGGGGAATGTCGCGGAGTCGGAGGCTTGGCACAGCACAAACCCACAGACACGTGTGTGGCAGGTAGGTGAGCAAAGACATGTAGCGGCCATGAAAGAGATGCCGGGAGCATGAGCAAAACTCAGGGATTGGAAATCCACAGACAGCATTCTCTGCACAGTTCATATCCTCATCATAGGGTGATGGAGACATCTGGTGCAGCTTCAGAAGCGCAGAGAAGGTTTTTATATTCATGGGGTCCCTGTCACATGACAAGACTTTTTTCCCTGGGGAGATGCAACACACATCCCTATCCTAGATAGGGAGTTCATGACGGACCAAAACATGGATACCACTAAACTTCAGCTTGGGGAACCAGTGTGCTTTATTGTAATTACTTGCAGGAATATGGGTGAGGGCTTATTTACAAGGGAAGGAAATGACTCAAGGAAAGCTGCCTCACCAAAGCCAGCATGAGTGACAGCTCACAAAAGTAGGGAGCTGGAGCATAAGGCACAGCATGTAGGTAGTTCAAGCAGGTTTTAGGGTGTCCCTTCCAAGTGATTCAGTTGGCCTAAACCTTTTCCAGGGAATTGGGTTGGTCTCGGAGTCTTCTATGCAGCTTGGCTTGCCTGAGAATAACTCTCAACAGCTTTATTGTTTGCTCTTGGTAGGGGGTGGTGCTAGTGAATCTAGTCAGTTTCAGGGACTTCCTGAAGATGTTTTGAGCTTTTGTCTTAAAGAACTTCCCTGTGGGGTGTAATGTTTCCAACGTGAAAAAAAAAACCTGCTACAGAAGAGTCCCATTTATTAATTATTGATCTTAATGCCTGTAACATTGGAGTCATATTTAAAAAGTCATTTTCTGTGTTAATGAGTTCAATTGTGTTGTTACTTTCTCTTCTATCAGGGAATCAGGACCTATGCCGAGGTCCTCAATCTATTTGGAGTTTAGTTTTGTGCAGGGTAAGAGATGAGGATCAAGTTTCATCCTTTTATGGGTAGCTCTCCAGGTCCAATAGCACCATTCATGGAAGATGGTGTCTTTTCACCAGTGTACATTGTTGACTTCTGCAGTGGTTTGAATGACATGTCCACTCATAGTTTTGAATGCTTGGTTCCTGGTTGGTGGAACTGTTTGGGAAGGATTAGGAAGTGTGGCCGTGTTGGAAGAAATATGTCATGGGGGTGGGCTTTGGTGTTTAAACCTCCATGCCATTCCAGTTAGCTCTCTCTCCCTTCATCATGCTTGTGAGTCAGAGGTAAGCTTTCAGCTTCTGCTCAGTGTCATGCTCCCCACCATGATGGCCCTGGACTATAACCCTCTGGAACCATAAACCCAAAATTAAATAATTCTTTTTGATAAATTAACTTGATCATAGTGTTTTGTCATGGCAATAGAAAAGTAACTAAGACAACCTCTTTGTCAAAAATCAGTTAGCTATAGAAGTGTGACTTTAAATATGGGTCCTCGATTCTATTGCATTGATCAGTGATTCTGTTTTTATGCCAGTACCATGTGTTTTCATTACTATTGCTGTGTAGTATAACACAAAACTTGGGACATTGATAATTCTGGCAGGTTTTTAAAAAATGTTATTCAGGATTGTTTCAACTATCCTGTGTCCTTTGTCTTCCCATGTAATATTGAGATTGGTTTTATTTTTTCAATTTTTATGAAGAATTGCACTGGAATTTCAATGAGGATTGTGTTGAATCTGTTGACTACTTTTGGTAGGATGCGAATTTTCAAATTATTAATCCTTCCAATCCCTGAGCATGAAGAGTCTTTTCACCTCTGGTATCTTCTTCAGTTTATTTTTTTTAAGTGTCTTAAAATTTTCAACATATAACTCTTTCACTTCCTTAGATTTATTATATATGTAAGATAATATATGCATATTCACTTATATGTGTGCATTTTATATCAGTGCATTCTATCTCCCTTCCTTTGAAAATTCCTTTTCCATGGCTGTTTAGTAACTTTAGTTCATATTTATATGAACACGTATAAATAACACTTATATGTGTTATTGTGAATGGTGTTGTTTCTTTGATTTCTTGATGTGTTTGTCATTTATATATAAGAAAGCTACTAATATTTGTCTTAATTTTGTATCCTGCTACTTTGCTGAATGTATTTATCACATGTAGGTGTTTTCTGCCATGATCTTTAGGGACTTTTACATATAGAATCATATCATCTGCAAATAAAGATATGCTGGCTTCTTCCTTCCCTATTTGTATCTCTTTTATCTCCTTCACTTGCCTTATTGCTCTAAGTTTTCAAGTACTATATCAAACAGGTATGAGAGGAGTGACATCTTTGTCTCATTGCGGATTTTATTGAAAATTCTCTGAGTTTTTCTCTATTTTTTTCTTTCCACTTCTTTTTTTTAAATATTTATTTATTACTTCAGGTTACATCTCCATTGCAGTGTCCTCTTTCCGCCCCTCCCAGTCCCACCCTCCCACCCTCTACCCCCTGTCCCTTCCATCCCACACCTCTAGAGTGGAGTGTCCTTACATAACAGTCCCCTGCTCCAGTTCAGCAGTCATATGAGGGCCAAGAGCCTCCTCATACACTGGGGGCCTACAAGGCAGCACCACTAGGGCATAGTGTCTCATTGATAGGAAAAAAGTCTATGTTCATGCTCCCTTTGGTGCATTCATTGTAGTATAGTTATCCTATACTATATAGCTAAAATCTGATTATAAGTGAATAGATGGCATGTGTATCCTTCTGAGTCTGGGTTAGTTCACTCAGGATGAGCTTCTCTAGTTCCATTTATTTGGCTGCAAATTGCATGATTTCATTGTTTCTGATGGCTGAGTAGTATTCCATTGTGTAGATGTATCACAGTTTTTTTAAAATCCATTCCTGGGACTTTTTCTCTATTTAACAAGATGTTAGCTGTTGGATTCCTACATGTTGTCTTTATTATGTTGAGATGTGTTCTCTGAATCCCTGTTCCTTCCAGGATTTTTATCATGAGTGGGTGTTGGTCAAATCTCTTATATATTTAATGAGATTATTATGTGTCTTTTACTCTATTTATATGGTGGACTGTATTTGACTGACATATGTTGAACCATTTCTGCACCTCTAGGATGAACTCAACTTGATAGTGATGGATAATCTTTTTGATATGTGCTTGAATTTGATTTTCAAGTAATTATCAATGAGTTTTCATCCATGTTCTTCAGAGATACTGGTTTACAGTTTACTTTTTGTTGAGTCTTTGTCTGATTTTTGTATCAGAGTAATATTGGCTTCATAAAAGAAAAAGATACCATTACTGGAATAAAGAGGCAGCCTAAAGAGTAGAAAAAATATTTACCAGTTATACATCTGCTATAAGGTTAGTATCTAGAATATATTTTTAAAAATCAAACAAGAAAATAAGCAACTCAATTAAAAAGTGAGGCATAGAACCAAATAAATTAATAAACAGTAAATAAATAAATGAAAGAAAGAAAAGAAGAGTCCTCCAAGGGTGAAATTAAAAGGCTGAGAAACACTTTTAAAATGTTCATCATCCTTAGCTACCAGAGCAATGCAAAGTAAAACTTTTTTAAATTTCATTTTCACCCAGTCAGAATGACAAAAGTCAAAAAATAAATAATGACAAATACTGGACATGAGGAAGTGGGAACATTTCTTCACTTCTGATGAGAGTGCAAACTTGTGCAGCCACTATGGAAATCAGTCTGGAGGTTTCTCAAAAAGTTGAACATTGATCTACCACATGATCCAGCTCTACCACTTTTAAGCATATACCCCAAATGACTCCAACTATAGAGATACCTGCTCATCCATAATCTTTGCTTCTCTAGCCACAATATCCAGGAAATGGAAACAGGATGGATGTTCACCAAATGATGAATGTATACTGGAAATGTGATTAATTTAGTCAAGGAATATTAAGAAAAGTAAAATTATGAAATTTATAGGTAAATGGAAGGAGCTGTAGTAAGGCAGCATAAACCCAGAAATATAAATGTAGCGTATTTTCTCTCATCTGTAAATGTTATCTTTGAATTTTCACATGTGTGTGTGTGTGAGTGTGTGTGTGTGTGTGTGTGTGTGTGTGTGTGTGTGTGTGTGTGCGCGTGTGTGCATGTGTGTATTTTTTAGAATATCCATAGAGGTCAGAAAGTTACTAAACAGCCATGGAAAAGGAATTTTCAAGGGAAGGGAGATAGAATGCACTGATATAAAAGATTAAAAGAAAATGATAGCATAAAGGTTAAACTTAGGTAGAAAAGTAGAGGATAAGGTAGAGAAGGGAGGATGGTGAAGGATAGATAACACTAAAGACATTTTTTAAGAGATGTAGAGATGCTTACCACTGTGGAATATATATACATATGGTTGTGTGTCTGTGTCCATCCATAAAAAGAATTAAAATGTAGTTACCCTGTGGTAAGAGTTTTGTTTATTTAAAAAAAATTATGAGAATGTTTTTGTTTAATCCCAGGTGTGAGGAGGTTGCTTCAGTTAAGACCACAGGTGTAAACTATTAACAGTGGTGCCTTGTGAGGTAGCAGGTGGCTTAGCCAGCTAAGCAAGTTTAACTCAGAGGACTTGACACAGGGATAAAAGGCCAGAGCCCTGAGGTGAAGGGGGTGCTATAAAGGAGAAAAAGTGGGGGCTACACATAAGAAAGAGGCTGCTACTCTCCCTGTTGCTGGTTCTTCTTGCTGTTGTTTCCTGGTTTGCTGGACTTCTGGACTGAGATTGGTATTGCCCCCAAAGAACCCTAAGACCCTAATCAGCAGGAAGTAGCTCAAAGAGATCCACATCTCTTCTCCCCCTAACCTTCTTTCTCCCCTGCATAGTGTTGGGGAATTGGAAAGAACAAGGGTTAGAGGGGAGGTAAGGGTATTAAGTACAGTAAAAATAAATTAGAGTGTATAATATAATAAAGTCACTGTGTTACATTACCCTATAACAGGACAACAATATTGTCACAAAACACCAGAAGCTAACAAATAAACTCAGTGCCAGAAATGAGTTACTTCTTTGGGAGCTGCAGGCCAGTGAAGTACCATAGACCCCAAACACTACAGGCGATTGCTGTTGTTCTTGGTTACTCTCCAGAACTTGACAATGAGACTCTGTTCCTGAAGACACCCACATACTTGTGTCATAGAACATGGCAAAATCAAGCTGGAACAGACCTGGAAGCCTCATCCCTACCTACTAACTTTCTTAGTGCTATGCGTGCTATTGGAGAAGTGTAATCAACAATGATATGCAACTGTGAACCATTTTACAATAATCACTGTCCTGACAAGACACGCCTCTGGTACAACAGTGACATTAAAATCATACAAGTAACCATCCACTTTATGATTGAACTTAAATCACATATGATGAAACCTACATCCAGACCATTATTTGGCAAGAGCCCATGGCTAAACAGGTCCTAGGTCCTAGGGATAATTTACTACTAATATGCTGCTAAATTGGTATAGTATGAATCCAATCTCTAATGTCTTAGCCATACAGATAAATGCATCTCTTAAACTTCATCTGAGAAATTTCTGTCTGCAGTAAATGGTGATTAACAAAGAGAACCACAAACTGGCAAACGTGCAGAGGCCAAGAGGCTACAGAATGATCAGCCATAAAGGGAATATCTATACCACACCACTCCTAAGGATCAGGGATCATTGTGGAAGACGAGGCAGAAAGAATGGAAGAGGCAGAGACACAGGAAGACTCTGAGGAAACATTACCTTTTGTACACAGCAGGGCAGCTGGATATAGGAACTCTTGGAGGATGTGAGAGCATGCACAAAGCCTGTACAAGCACTAGCCATAACAAATCCCAGCTTGCAGAGGGGAGTTGGGCACACAACTTAGCACCTAGCTATGGTGCTATTGGAAACTGTTAGCTTCTAGGAAAACAAGAGACAGTTTTCTCTAAGAATATATCCTCTAGCAGGTCAACCACTCTCAAGTGGAATGTCACACATCCAAGAATAATTGGGATATACAAATTGGCCCTCAGGGGTTTTTTTGTTTTGTTTTGTTTTGTTTTGTTTTTGGCAACAAAGTTGGATATGTAAAGAAGAGGGGTGGACCTTTGAAGAGTTGGAGGAGAGGAATGAATATAATCAAAACACTTCGCATGAAACTTTCAAATAACAGTAACTAGAAGCACATTGTGGGGGAAAAAACTCACTAAAAACTAATAAAAATTTCTTTTTAAAAAGTAGGTTGATGACCACACATGCTCAGCAGAAGGGAATGGAAGTTATATTTGTGTGTATGTATGTGTGCATGCATGCGTGCATGTGTGTGCAATGTTGTACAACCTATGGGTATGGCTCCTTACCTTTCCACTTTGTTTGAGACAGGCTCTCTTCACTACTATGTGAGACAACCTACCTGTCCCAGTGGCATCTGAATATTCTGTGTCACCCTCCATCTCCCATTGGGATGCGTGTGGATTACAGATGTTTCTGCTGCTTCCTCCAGCTTTTATGGAAGATTTTGGGATCCCAACTCAGGTCAGGTTTGAACGACAAGTACTTTTACCCACTGAACCATCTTTCCAGCCTGTGAGTTGCACTTTTTCAAATTTATTTACCTATTTAATGTATGTGAGTGTTTTGTCCTTGTATATCTTTTCAGATCACATGCATGTCTGGTCCCTATGGAGGTGAGCAGAGTATTAGACTCCCTGGAAATGGAGTTAGAGATAGTGTGAGTTACCATGAACACAGGTCCTCTGATAGAGCAACTAGTGTTTTTAACAGCTGAGCCACCTCATAAGCTCTAGAGGTTGCACTTTTTTGGTTGTGAGCCTAGCCTTTAATATCTGAGCCACCTCTCCAGCCCTAGGTTGCACCTTTAAAGTCTGGCAGGATAGAGACTCTTAGGCTGGTGAGAGAGACATGGGCTGACTGACTGACCAGTGGGGTACTCAGGAATGGATGCTGTGCTCTGTGGGAGCTCCACTGGCAGAGGGACAAGGACAGAAGGAAATGCAGTGTAACAAGGCTTAGTAAACCAGAGTTGGTTCAAACTTCAAGAGCCTGATCCCAAGCAGTTTATTTTTGATATATCTAAGAACAGTACAACTTTGGAAAGAAGTTTCCTAGGGACAACTATCACAACAAAGGTTAAGGCATGGCTGCATCCAAACTCATTTTGCACATTACTTGTCTTTAGCAAAGTACCTGTGACCTCTTCCATAAGGATGGGTTCTAATGATTGAGAAACAATGCTTAGGATTAGGCTCTAGGGAGGAAGGGTCTGGAATAAGCCTAATAGTAGACTCTTTTGCAAAGTACATGGGACCTCTTCCATAAGGATGGGTTCTGGTGATACAGAGGCAATGCTCAGGAGTTGGATAAACATAGTAGTCTGGGGGATTACAAGACTATTAACTATATCCATTCCCAGATTTCTGGGCAGAAACAGGTGGGAATCCTTTCCATTGATGAGAAACGCCTGTTAGTTTTATGTTCCTGGTTTCCTTGGTGCTATCTATGAGAATGGGGGCCTTGAGCCCTCTACAGAGCCTAGGCTGAGGATGGTATGAAAAAAAAAAGGAGCGTAAGGTTAGCCAGAGGCTCACTGAGGATGGGGGGGTGGGGGGGGAGATGTCGAGGGAGAGGTTATGGGGAAGGAAGTACAGGTAGAAACGACAGGAACATTGAGGCAGGAGCCCAGGGAAGGGAGGTGTCATGAGAGCCAGAAGAAGTTCAAAGTGTGATGTCAGATACTACTCAGAGTCAAGTGGCTCATTAGTGAACACCATCTGGTAAGCTGAGGTCTCTGGTGGCAATTACTGTCTGCCTGTTCTGCACCAGGTCAAAAGGACTGAGGATGAGAGTAAAGGTGGCCATCTGGCAAGCAGATTATGAAAGCGTCCGCACCCCCAGTTTGCCCCAAGTGACTAAGAGATTCCTCTGAAGCTAAAGGATAGCCCTAATAAACTCCGCAGCTTCACGAATTTTTAACCTTGCTTTTATATATAACCCATTTTAAGTTAAGTGGTGTAACTTTGCTGTAGACAACACCTCAGTCATGTGGGTCACCATGGTAACAGTTGCCTACATTTATTTATTTATTTATTTTTATGAATTAAGAGATTTTTTTTAAATCTATATTTAACCACTGACCCTTTACCCAGGGCCTGTGCAAGTGCCCAAGGGAGTTACCTTCCTACACCTTAGGTCCAAACTCCATCATCAGAGCCTCTTCCACTGCCAGTTTCTGAACACGAGTCCTGGGAAGAGGTGAAGTCTGATTACAAATGTCCAGATGGCTGATTTATTCACTTTGCCTCTTATCAAAGTCCGGCATACCTTAGACCTCCCTGTTCTTTAACCTGTAAGTAACTGATAAACCCGACCCTTGGGGAGAAGAATTTAAGAGTTGGAGTGATATCTCCTCACATTTAGCTGCCTCGTGAATAACTACCCCCCTTTCTCTTGCAAGCAGCTCTTTGGAGATGTTTGCTTTTTTGCCTATTAGCATAAAAGTCCCTCATACCCTTATTAAATGGGTTAAAATCTGCCTTTCTTTTTCAACCAACTGGAAAGCACCATGACTTTGAGGGGAATGTCGGATTCTGCTTCTTAAAGCTGAGAGGTTGGAAGAGGGAAAGGAAGGGAAGGTAGCACTATGCAACAGTTTGTACTGTCACCCTCAAAAGCTCATGTTTCACATACTTAATTTCCAAAGTCATATGTTAAT
Source organism: Lophiomys imhausi (assembly GCA_907164525.1). Classification (NCBI taxonomy): domain Eukaryota; kingdom Metazoa; phylum Chordata; class Mammalia; order Rodentia; family Muridae; genus Lophiomys; species Lophiomys imhausi. The sequence continues at coordinate 3,961,110 of CAJQZJ010032761.1, forward strand.
GGTGCTGGGAGGTAAGAGTTTTGGAAAGTAACCAGGATTAGATGTGGTCATGGGAGCGGGGACTTGGGATAGAATTGGGGCTCTGTATGCAGAATTCATTTGTTCTGTTTTTCCTTGTGGGGCCTTCACCATGTTAAGATGCAGCAAAGAGTCAAGCTACGGCCCCCAGAATCATGAACCAAATGGGCTTTGTTGTTGTTTATAAATTACCCAGTTGGCTCTATTCTATTGTAGCAACACAAAATGGACCAAGACAATTTATTTACACAATTCCAAAAAGCAAAGAAAATGACACACTGTGATCACAATGCCTCTAAGTGATGCCGTAAGTGCTATTATTCTCTGTGATTATTTTGACTTGATTTGAAATGTTTAGTCAAATGCTTCGGCAAATGACTAATCAAAAGGATTGTTAAAAGTGCCTCATGTAAGTGAAACACCTTCACAATAATAACAAGGTTTGTAGGGAATTTGTATTGTGCTTTTAATTGCTTTTGTCAGTCAAAAATATCAACTGAACCCCCTACTTGAAGCTGAATAGTGTATTAGAGCTGGGAGTTGGCAATACAAAGAGAGAACAGAAAGCCCCTGATTAACTGGAACACTGGAACATGTGCCTTCGACTAATAGGTTTTCAGGTGAGTTTTTGAACCCTTTATGAACTGTAATGATTTTTTTGCTTCAACCCCTAAAATTCTGTCCAGGTTTTAGAAAGATGGCGGCTAGCACTACTCTCACTGGTTCTAACTGAAATGGCCACAACACCCAACAGCAAGAGAACCCTACATGGATGTGGGAAACAGAGGAGGGGAATCATCCACAGAGAGGCTTGGGTGTCTCTTGGGTACAGGTAGAACTAGGGCTGGGGTTGAAAGGAGGAACTGTAGAGGCAGATGATGACAATACACACCCAACTTCACCATTGCCTGAGCCACCAAACCTCACCAGGCCTATACCCAGCACCCACATTATCTCTAGGAATCCGAGATGCCATAGTGGTTGAAACACAGGGAAGACCAGCATTTGCTCTGCAGCAGGCCACCTAGCTTCAAGTCTCATGTGTCAAACAAACCCCTCCCTCTCTAAGCTTCAGCTTTATTCATCCATAAAAGGGGAATAATAGTCCCTACCTCCCAGATAGTAGCTAAGTGTTGAAAGTGACTTTATTTTTTATTTTACACTCTAATTAATTTTACAGTACTTAATACCTCTATCTCCCTTCCAACCCTTGTTCCTTTCAACTCCCCAACCCTAGGTAGGAGAGAAAGAAGGTTAGGGGGGTAAAGAGACAGAGATAAGTCTCTTAGAGCTGTTTCCTGCTGATAAGGGTCATTGGGTTCCTTTCAGGGGCAATACCAAACTCAATTGTCAGGATATCCAGTTGAGGGCAGTTGAGGGCAGGAGCACCAGCAGCAGGGAGAGCAGCATCCTTCTCCTCCTTCCTTCCAAACACCCCCCTTCTCCTCAGGGCTCCGGCTTTTTATCCTTCTCTCAAGCTCTCAGAGTTAAACTTGCTTAGCTGTCCAAGCCACGCCCCTGCTAACTCAGGAAGCAGTTAATAGTTTACACCTCTGGTCTTAACTGAAGCCGCCTCACACCTGGGATTAAACAAAAACATTCTCATATCATAACTTGGATTTTTAAGAAACAAAACTCTTTCTACAGTAAAGACTGACTTAGATGGACCTAAAGCCCATAGAAAAGTGTCTAGCATGAGAATTCTATGGGCTGCTTTTACTTGTTTGTTTGTTTTGGCTTTTGAGGTAGAGTCTCACGTAAGGCAAGATGGTCTTAAACTCCTGATCTTCCTGCCTCCATTGCCCAAGTGCCAGATTCACAGGCATATATGACTATGCCCTGTTTGTGTAGTCCTGGGGATGAAACCTGGGCTTTTAGATTAGCATATTTAGCAAGCAATCTTTCAACGGAGGGATATCCCAGCCCAATCATACATGTCTTTTTTTATTTAACAGATAATTGCACATATTTGTGGCACATGGGACGTTGTATTGATACATTTACATGATATATAATAGTAAAAGCAGAATAATTGCATGCCTTTAATCTCAGCACTCGGGAGGCAGAGGCAGGCAGATCTCTGTGAGTTCAAGAACAGCCCAGTCTACAAAGTGAGTCCAGGACAGTCAAGGATACACAGAGAAACCCTGTCTCGAAAAACCTAAAAAAAAAAATCAGAATAATCAACTTTTCTATTATTTTCAATATTCATTATTTCCATATGATAAGAGCATTTAAAATCCTCCGATACAACTGTGATTTTTATTCCCATTAACCAACCTCTCCCTACCTCACCCTCCTCCTGACTTCTCTGGTAACCACCATTCTATGCTACTTCTATACACTCAACCATGGTAGTTTCCACAGATGAGTGAGAACATGAGGTATTAATTTTTCTGAGTCTGCTTATTTCACTTAACACCCTCTGGAATCATCTTGTTGCCACAACTGACATAACTTTTTATGGCTCAGTCATATTCCACTGTGTGTATCACACTTTACTTATTCAACTGTTAGATAATTATTTAGATTGACCCTTTGCCTCAATTATGGTGAATACTGATTGCTGCAATAAACATGGCCTTGCATGTGTCTCCTCAGCAAACTATCTCTGTCTCCTTACAGTATATATTAGTGTGTATTTGATTAATAATGTTAAAGGCTATTATTATCACTGTAACTGTTCATAATACCAAAGGAACATATCAACACATTTGTAATTTTACTGATGCTAGTACTCATATATGTCCCTACAAATTCTATCTGGTATGAGAAGTAGTCCACACTTGCATATGCATATATACATGTGTATATATATATATATATATATATATATATATATATACACATTTATGTATGCATTGTTAATAATGTATAGTATGTACACACATATGAAACATACTTGCACATATGTGAGAGGGAGATGCTATAGTGATTAAGAAAGTAGATAAGAAGGTCTCGGGTTGGTTTTCCACAGTATGTGAACTGTAGATGTTTTGACCAAGTGGAAAAATTCAGGTTGTTCAGACAGGAACCCTCTCAGCCTGCATTAAAAACAACTAATAAAGGCTACTTTGTAAATTAGTTAGTAAGATAAGTGGGTTGGTCCTGGAGACAGTGTTAGCAGCCATCTGGGTCCCATGGAGAGCTGTATTTGCTTCCTGACTCCAGGCTTTGGAAACATTTCAATGAGAGTTCTGCCTTTGAGGTTAGGACAAGCAGAGCCCATCTCCCTGTGTCTGTGCCTCTACCATTCTCTCTCCCTTACCGTTCATCCTCAGGCTGGAGTAGGGGGTGCTGTCAATGAGTATGCTCTTTACATCTCTGTGAAATACCTCGTAGAGCAACTTAAGGAAGGAAAGTTTCATTTGAGGTCACAGTCTCAGAGGCACAGCCCCATCACCATGGGGAAGGTGTGCCAGACAAGGTAGTCCACCACTGGGGTGGGGGGGCACCAGAACACTGGCATTCTGTTAGCTGCCTTGCTCAGAAACTCAGCCCAGAAGATAGTGTCACCTGCTTCTGGAGTAGATCTTTCCCCTTCCAGGCTCAATTAATCCTCTCTGGAAATTCTCACAGACACACCCAGAGGTGGGCGAGGCACACATCTTAGGTGATTTTAAATACAACCACGATGAAAATGAAAATTTTCCATACAGCAGGATACTGTCCATTGTGATGCATTCATTCTGAATAAAGCTCTTGGACCAATCACTGTGTAAGCTGAGGACTTCTCTGGACAGCTTCTAGCTAGAGTATCATTCTATGTTCAGTTAGGTTCTCAAAAAATAAATAAAGTTTTCACATAGGTAATTAAGTTAGAATGAATTTTTTAGGGGATGCCTCAAAACTATATACAGTGTTACAAAACCAGGAAACTTGAGTGTAGTGAGAATTCTGGATTTTTTTTGTTGTTGTTATTTCTTTTTGTTTGTTTGTTTAAAAAGCACAGAATATTATAAGAATATGTTTTAATTTTAATCCCAGGTGTGGGGATGTGAAACTGCAATTTAATTAATTATTGTAGTTATTAGTAAGTATAAACTTTAAGATTAGGCTGGTGAAGTAGCCAGTGGCTTGGCAGAGGAGCAGGTGGCCTGGCCTGCATGCCTTAACCTGTTACCTGATTTATCCTGGGGAAAGAGCCCCAGGACCAAGGGTGGCCTACACCACCTGTAACCTAAACTCTGTTAATATAAGTTGTTATATTAGGCCAGTAGAATTACCAGAAGCTTGGCGGGAGCTTAGCCTGGGTTTGAGGAGAGTCCAGGAGTCTGGAAATCTGATAATCTGATGGCTGGGACTGCTTGGACTGCAGTCTTTTCCCCAATAATTAAATACACCAAGACCTTTTAATGTTTTAACGCTTAGCCCTTAGCTGGCAGACTCTCAGTTAGCTACTCTAAATTAACCCAGATCACCTAATCCCAAACCATCATGTGCCTGCGATTACCTTCCAGCGTTCTCAAGATGTCTGTCTCCTTCTGTGTCTCCCAGTGGAAAAAGGCCGATTCTCTGTGTGTGCTCAGACTTCCTGTTCTAATCTCAGGAAGTCCCACCTTCCTAAACTCTTTCTGCCCAGCTAATTGGTTATAAGCGACTTTTTTTTTCCTTTACTTTTTTAATTTGTTATTTTTTTTAATAATTTATTTTTTATTTCTTCAAGTTACATCTCAATCACAATCCCCTCCCTACTCCCCCTCAGCCCCACCATCCTCTTCCCTTCTTTTTTTTTTTAGTTTAAGGTATTTATTTTTCCCCCCAACAGCTCTCCCTTTCAGTCCAAATAATGGTTCTTTTTATTATAACTATAAATACAATACAAAACAACAGAAATAAATAGGCCACA
>CAJQZJ010032761.1:3966376-4001678 GCA_907164525.1 Lophiomys imhausi
CCCATCAATAAATGGGGTACAGAGCTAAACCGAGAATTCACAGAAGAGGAATCTCTAAAGGCTGAGAGGCATTTGAGGAAATGTTCAACATCTTTGGTTATCAGGGAAATGCAACTTAAAACAACTCTGAGATTCCATCTCACACCTGTCAGAATGGCTAAGATCAAAAACTCAAATGATAGCACATGCTGGCGAGGATGTGGAGAAAGGGGAACACTCCCCCATTGCTGGTGGGACTGCAAACTTGTGCAACCACTTTGGAAATCAATCTGGAGATATCTTAGAAAATTGGGAATAAATCTACCTCAAGACCCAGCCATACCCCTCTTGGGCATATATCCAAAAGATCTGAAAAGAAACCAAAAGGACATTGCCTCAACAATGTTCATAGCAGCTTTATTTGTAATAGCCAGAAACTGGAAACAACCCAGATGTCCATCAACTGAAGAATGGATAAAAAAACTGTGGTACATATACACAATGGAATACTACACAGCTATCAGAAATGAGAAAATCATGCAATTCAAAACCAAATGGATGGAACTAGAAAAGCTCATCCTAAGTGAGCTGACGTAGTCCCAGAAAGATAAACATGGTATGTATTCCCTTACAAATGGATATTAACCATACATCAGAGGATAACTATCCTACAACCCACACACCCAAATAGACAGGAACCTAGCATATCTATCCTAGGAAAAATTCTACCCACCAGTGAGTCATGGAATCTGCTGCAGGTTAGTGGAACCCCACACCCTAGATGGTGTGCCTTATAAGCGACTTTTATTAGCCAATGAAGAGAATGCCTCAGAAGGGGTGGTAACCAGACCTCAGCATTGAATTCAACCCTATCAGAAGCAATGTTATTAGACCTTCCCTCAACAGGGATGATACCAACTGTCCACAGCAGCTGACTGATTTGTCTCATGCTCTAACAAAAACATGGTTTTGCCAGCTGCAGATAGTTTCTGCGATTGTGTGACATTTGGAATTCTGAGAACTTTTTGGAGGGTACGTGAATTTGAGAGGTGAGGTTTGTGGTTGATGATCGTTAAGGGAGGCTGGTTGCAGTTTGCTAGCAGCCATGGTCAAAGAAGAAACAAAAGGAAAAAAATAGATGCAGGGATTTTCCCTATTTCCTCTCTCCCCTCTATCTTTGCTTCTCTCCTACCTAGGGTTCCTGGTGTGCTTGCCTAAGTTTACACACCTGCACCACCAGGCCTGGCTTCATGGACGCTGCTTAAACAACAAACATATAATGACATCATTATGCTTTGTTAGGAAAGCCCAGGAAAGCGATGCAGATGTCATCTGTGGCCAGCAACAATTCAGCTCAGGGCAGTTCATGATGCAGGAACAGCTGCTGAGAGCCCGGGAAGGAAGGAGGCTCTGTGCTGCAGGAGCTGTGCGTTCCACGGATTGACCGACACAGACATGCTCTGATTAAGATGAGACTTCATCAAATGTCAGATGGACTTTTATGCCTTGGTGCTTCACAGGATGATTCATTTATGTATAGAAGCCCAATTACTTAATTGCACGACACATAATGTTCAACTAATAGACTGTGAGTTCCTGAAGGTTAGGGTGGTGCAGTGCTGTGGCTGAGGGCGGGATGCTTGGATCTCTACTTGGATCATGTCCACCCTCACTCTTCCACTTGCTAGCTCTCCAACCAGGAGCAGAGTAGCTGCTAGTTTCCTCATCTTCAAGATGGAGATGATTACAATAGTAGTCAGATACTTCACGTACGGCACTGAGAACAGAGCTAGAGACAATAAGAATCCTATCAGTGCTGGCTATTAGATTAGTTTCCATATTTCTGAGAATCTAGAGTAATTTGATATATAAGATGAGCTCCATAGATCTTTCTTTCTTTCCTTTTTTTTTTCTTGTGGTTCTAGGAAATAAACCTAGGGCTTCATACATGGTAGGCAAACACTCTGCCATTGAGTATTGAGTTATATCTCCAGCCTTCTTTCTTTGTCCACATGAGTACGTGCATGCATGCGTGTGTGTTTGAGTGTGTGTGTGTGTGTGTGTGTGTGTGTGTGTGTGTATGCATATTTGCAGAGGGGTTACACATGCACAAACATACATATGTATGTGGAAACTATAGCCACCTCCAGTGTCATTCTTCAGGAACTGTCTGTCTTGGTTTGGGGAGCACACTGTCTCTCACTGGGAGCTAGGGATGGCTGACTAGACCAGGCTAGTTGCCCACTGAGCCCCAGGGATATGCTTTACCTCCATTTCTGTAGTGCTGGTATTACAATTATGGGTCACGGTGCCCAAGTTTTTATGTAGGTACCAGGACTCTAACTTAAAGGACCTCAGGCTTGCATGGCAGGGACTTTACCAATTTATCTATCTCCCCAAACCCCTTTCCACAGTTTATTTTGAGACACAGTGTTACTAAGTTACCCAGACTGGCCTTGAACTCACTCTGTAGCCCAGTCCAGTCTTGAATTTGTGATCCTCCCACCTCAGCTTCCCAAGGAGCTGGGATTATACACCTATGCTACCACGCCTGGCTCAATGGAAAAAATTTGAACAGCAAAACGACTTTTTTTCCCCAGTGATATCTTTATGCTTTGCCCAAGTGATGTAGGGAGAATATGTCCGAGGATCTCCACCTATAGAATTCACAGGAGAGAACGAGAAAATGGGTGGCGGTGAGAGCTTGTGTTTTCTTTTCTTTTTCTTTTTTCTTTCTTTCTTTCTTTCTTTCTTTTTTTTAAGACAGGGTTTCCATGTGTAGTCCTGGCTGTCTTGGAACTCACTCTGTAGAGCGAACTCACAGAGATCGCCTCTGCCTCCCAAGTGCTGGGAATAAAGCTGTGTGCCACCACACCCGGCCCCTTGTGTTTTCTTTAAAGGAAAAATTGGGAGCAGGTAAACAGGCCCAAGATCCCTGAGTTCCCCTACTCTGTGTCCCTGACTGCTTTTATCAGGAGTATCAAGGCAAGAGATAGAGGGAAGGCTATCAAAGGAAGCCTGGCACACACCAGCTGGGTTAACAAGAATGAGTCAGTCAGCAGCGTTGAGGATACCTGGCCTCCAGGGTGATTGGAAAGAAGTTTCAGTCACATCTATTATGAGACAAAAAGGAAAAGAATTTGCAGCCATGCCAACAAGAAAAGGAAAAAGATTAAAAAAGAAAAAAATGACCAAGTGCTTTTCAGGCAAATGGAAGGTGTGAACCTTTTAGTTTTTTCGGGGGGGGGGATATAATAATAATAATAATAGTAATAATAACGACGGTGATATAACAACAAAACCAACACTAAAACACGAATATTTATTTTATTCAAATACTTTTGTTTCTGAGTTTATTCATTGCTTTAAAACTCAGGCAGGATCTGTTTCAACTTCTGAAGCAGTGTTTTCAGGCTACCTTAGCTCCACCTAATGTCACAAAGAGAATGTAGGAGCCATCAGGCAAAACAGCTCTAGAAAAACCCCTTTGTAAAACCACCGGTTGTCATCTGTTGGAATCCATGGTGAGTCTGCCTCCATGTGGATCCGATGTTCACTATTCCGTGGTCCTGAGTCTTTACAGCCAAGTCTTCCCCAGCAGTAGGAGCACACAGTTCTTACTCAGAAGCGTTCAAGAAAGGAGGATTCTTTTGTAAAGCCCTGGCCTGTGGTCCCTCAGCTGCTTTGGATATGAGCCCTACACCCTGTAGAGAGACTGTGTACCTGGGCCTGACATTGTTTCTTAATGATCACCACATACTTAAGTTGCCAGAAACACAGAACCTTTTGGCAACAGCCAGATATGACACCATTCCTCTTTTCTTCCCTTCCACTTAAAAAGGAGAGCCAATGGGGGTTCATGGTATACCTTTACTTGGGGTCCTGACTACAGATGTCTTCCAGACAACACTCCTTGGAGGCCTGGCAAAAGGATTCCTGTGTGGGCCAGCCTGTTAATATTGCCAGTCCTTATAGCCAACACTCTTTCTCGTGGCCCATATGCTTTTTTCCCTCGCTTTGAGAAACTTTCTCTCCTAAGTCAAATGTGCTTCTAACACCTTCCAAAGATTATCGCCTCCCTATTTTGGGTCTTTAAATTTTTATTATTGCCCTCAGCTCTACCTCCCTGTTCAGGACCTGATCTCATTCTTTTCATTTTGAAAATAGCCCAGGGCGAAGATGGAAAAAGAAACAGCTGCAAAACAATTTTTAAGCAGTTTTTAACTCACCCAAAATGTCGTTATTGCACCTCTTAAATTTCAATGGATCCATTTGTAGAAATTATACCCAAATCAGCAGTTTCCCTGTCCTCATCTCCCTTCAATCACTTCTTCAAAGAATCTATTGCAGAAAATCTCTTGTGTCCAGGTGGCTGCAGGAGGCCCTGTGGTTGGTATAATCCCCCAATGAAGCTGAAGTTCTTTTGAGAGAAACATTTGAGAAGTAGGGTCACTATAATAAAGCCCAGTATTTTCCAGACTTCTCTTAGTACATCCATCCCATCTGGCCTCATCGTTGACATGTTGACTCTCGTTTCTGATTTAAGCCATCAGTCTAGGTCAAGTTGCCCCAACAACATCAGCACATGTGACAGAACATTGACAAAGATGTTTCTGACACCTAATTAAGACTGAGAGCATAATAAACAATCCTGCATCCTAGCAACGCATTTCCTCTGGTTCTGACTCTTCTGGATGTTGATCTCAGCCTTTGGAATTCAGACGTTTCTGATGCTAGGGATGCTCAGGGCACCTTGTGGAAAACGGAGCGATGCAAAGAAGAATTGGAAGGAGAGGTGGGAAACCATGCCACATGGAGAGTAATGAGGAACCTCTAACCTGATAAGTATTTCTGAAGGACAATTTGGGGTTCTCTCCTATCACTTAATTTTCGTAGATGGGGCTCAATCCAGTTGAATAGGCAGGAGACAGCAGCGAGAAAAGCCACTGGCAGGAAGTAAAGAGGGGGAAATGGCTTAACACACTGCATCTATAATCTGTGCTTCATTCTGACACCAACAACTGCTTCAGTCGTTATGAAACAGGCACCAGGCCTTCTCCAGAGGGAGGGGAGGGTCTGTGTTCGAGCCTCTTCAGAGACATGCCCAAGCAATGATGTGGGTGGAATCTCTATTTTGGCCTAAGCTGAGACTTTGGGGCCCCCTGTCCTGTCTTTCCTCTCTATCTTTGTCTTAGGATGACACAGGACTTCTCTAAAGGAACACCTTCTCTTTACATGGCACTGAGGTCATTCTGTGTCCCTGGATGGAAGATGTCTTGGCCTCTTCATTCTTCTCCCCCTCACCCTTCTGGTGACAAATCCAGTTAAGGGTGAAATTCTGCCATTTCCTCTGTGGAACGGAGGTTTTATGTGATGACAAGTGAATGGATTTCTTTGCTGAAGTCTCCGATTCTGATACAGTTGCCAGAGGCAGAAAAGAAATCTACACTTTGGCAAAAATAAACAGCCTTTTGCCTTCAAAAATGTTTCCACTTTCCCTCCTCTCTGTCTTAGAAAAACAATCCTTTGGTGTGTACATGAAGAGGGAGTAACTTTTAGTTTTCTTTTGCTCGGAGGACTAAAAAAAAAAAAAATGCTAATTCATAGACTATTTGCCCTTCCTCTACCCATCAGCATGGCTTCTCTCCATCCACAGCTCCAAGTTCTTGCCAGTTCCTTGGTAGAACCTAGTCATGTTCAGATGACACGTGTCCATTGTCTGGTACATGAGCCTCTCAGTCAGGAGGCAAGAGTAACTCCACTTCCTCGCCTGACGTTTCTGGGCTCTGACCATGACCATGTGTGGGGACACTCAGGAAATACGAAGCAGAAACTGTTGCTGGTGGTACCCCTGATGCTTAGCCAGGATGCTGGCTTGCTGCAAAAGAGAGGGTGGGAGCCTGATAATTATTGAAACAAAATGTAAAATTCAGGCATGTACTTTGAAAAGGAAGGGTCTTACTGAGGCCCAGAAAAGCCAAGAGAAATCTCCTGTATGCTTGACATTTGGTGGTTTATTTTCAACATTGGGCACAAGAGAGAAAGAGGGGCTTCACAAGAAATCTAAAGGTTTTGTGTTCTTCCTTAAGGGGAGATTTCAGTTTTTGAGGAAGAAGCTCGTTTGAATAAATGAGTTTGGTTATTAAGCTGACATGAGAATGGTTTTACCTTGCAGCGGTGACCCTGAAGCCAGTGCTTTAGGTGACAGAGAATCCTGGTCCATGCTCTCCTCACCTCAAGCTGGGACACAAGAGTGTTCATTTCAAATCATAGCTGAGCTGTGAGGTGCAGCATCCCAGCTGTATGACCCAGAGGGGTCACGTGAGTTACCACAGGGCTTGCACAGTGAATCTGACCAGAAAGAGCTGTTTTCTGCCTGTGCCCGGGAATTCATACGGCCATTCCTGGCGCATCTCTTTCACCATTTTCCCAAAGTGTGCTCTGTGGAATAATGACAATTCTCTAGCACTTAAATAAACTTTAGGCAAAGTGGAAGTGGGAGAGAAGATGAAGAGAGAGAAAAGGGAGGGGAAAGGGAGAAGTAGGTTTAGGAGAAAGGAAAGGGAGGAAAAGGTTGATTTTCCATTGATAAACCTGAGAAATCTTGGGTTATAAGTTCAATAAGTTTGTTTACATTTTTTTCTTCTCTGATGATATTTCCAAAATATCTGGAGTTGGAGATTCGAATGTCACCTACACCTTTGCAGTTTTCAACTACCAGGGAAAATATTTTATCTCAGAATGAACGAACAGTATCTAGGGACTTGAGCGCCAGTTCAACAGCAGTTCTGTGATAGCTGTGTGGACCTCCTAAGTCAACAGTTCACCTCTCTAAAGCTTGGTTGCCACATATTTTAAATGATAGTATGGGCTCTGTGACCAAGAGGTTCCCTTGTCCCTCTGGCTCTTTGACTGTTTCCGAGTTTGGAACAGAGTTGTTCTGGAAGAAATGTGAGGACCAAGATCTACTCATGTCCGACCCAAGAGGTTGATATCAAGTGCTCAAGGCTTGGACTTGATTCTCAAAGGTCATGCTAATCAGACCCATTATCCCAATGGAATATAAGAATCCTTCACAATTGATAGTCCAGGTGAAAGAAACAAAAAGTAATTAGAAAAGTGGCTGCTTCCCAGGTGTTTATACTTCATAAATAAGAACAACAAAGGCACTTTGAATGGTGAAGTCTACATTACAGCTTGTCTTCCCTGTTCCACATCATAAACCTCTGTCTGATCTGGATGCACGGTCTGACGTTGCCATCTGGTCACCTGGCAAATATAGATCAGAATCTCAGTCCCTTTTAAGCAGAATATGTTAGCCTGGGTTGAAAGAGATGTTCACAGGCACTGTGATTTGCCTATGAAAGTCTCCACAGACTCACAGTAGGTGGTCTCCAGCTGGTGGCGCTGTTAGCAGGGCATCTGGAAACTTTAGTAGGTCAGACCTAGCTAGAGGAAGTAGGACACTAGGGGTGGGTCCTTTGGGTATCTAATTTCCAGCCCCTTCCTGTTGTGCACACCCCTCAATATCCAGCAAGAAGTGAGGAACAGTCCGCACAAACTGCTGCCACCCTGATGAGGACTGTTCCTCCACGCTTCCCTTGCTTGATGGACTGAAGCTTCTGAAATGGTAGCGGGTAGTTTTCTGATAGCAACTGCTTGAGGGAGAAGAATTAATTCTGACTCATAGTTTTAAAAAGATGAAACCCATGACATTGGGAAAGCAAGGAGATGGGGGCACAATGGGGGACTCACCCTGTAACCAGTCAAGAAAGAGATGGATGGTGCTGCTGAGCTGGCTTTCTGTTATCACTTTGTGTTCAGCTGGGGACTTCAGGCCAGGGCACAGTGCCATCCTCATTCAGAATGAGTCTGTCTTCCCTCCTGAATTAAAGATTTTTGGAAATTCCATCAAGGGCATACCCAAAGGTATGCATACCTCTTCCAAGTCCATTCAAGTTGACTATGAATATTTATCACCATAGAAACAATGGACTAAATAAATTATTCCTCCCTTAAAGTTGTTTCAATTGAGTATTTTAGTCACAAGGATGAAAAGCTAATTACCACAACAGAAAACAAGCAAAGAGACCGAATGTCCCTGACTGTGGAAAATGGCCATTCTAATGAATAAATGTCCTACAGTGATGGCTTGGGAACCTGTCCAAGCTTCGGCTTCAGATCCTACTCAATCCTTACCCAGAACCCACGTCAATGTAGTAAGAAGCTTTAGAGAGTTTCTGTCCCGTCTTTATACTTGCTACTGGCATTTTCAGAAATAGTTGTCCTCTTGTCATCTTATTACTTTGACTAATGGTGCCTGGAAGGTTCTGGACTGAAACTTTTCTACTTGGGCTTCCCCTTGGCCTACTTGCTTTAAAAAGAGCAGGGGAGGCATTTCAGACCTTCCTGACATGGAGAGAAAGCTGGAGTTGCCCGGATGCCTTTGTGCTTGGTTCTTATGTTCAGCCAGGGCCCCAGGGTTCTCCCCTCCCTTCATCTCCAGCTGGCTCCATGTGCACTGAGGATCCAGCGAGAGAGGCCACATCTGCTGACCCTCAGTCATTAATCAAGCTGCCTGTCCCAAAGTCACTTCACAGCCAGGGCTGCAGCTTCTTGGCTCTTGGGAGCTGCCTAATAAAATGACAAGAGGCAGGAGTTTATTTGCTATCTCAGAGTTCCTGAGAGAAAAGAGAAGATGGCAGTGGGGTGAGGTCTGGGCCAAGAACTATAAGAAGAAATAAGGACAAGGCAACTTTTTGAGATGTGGAGATTTGGGAGGGAACATCTACAAGTCACATATACTGACAGGCTAGAATCCATTGCTTTCTGTAAAAATATATTTGCAATATGTTCAGTTGAAGGGGGCTTAGGAGACTATCCCATCAGTTCCAGGTTGCCTTAGGCCACAGGCTGATGTTTCCCTCCTAGCCCTAAATTCAGAAGTGGCGAGTGTGTCTCTGATTTTTTTTCTGCCACATGCTAGTCTTGCCTGCAGGACCAAACTGAATCCTACACAGCGTTGAACACTCAAGATCAATGTAGAAGAAAATTCCCTTGGGCCTTCAGGTCAGCTGAAGCCAGGTCCTCCCCTCCACCCCCCCATTCCTGATGTTCTCTTCTTTAGAGAATAAATTTACCTCCTAAAACAGGTAATAATCTTCTAGAATTAGAGCCCTCCTGGTTCCTCCCTTCCTACCCCAGGGCCCTCAGCTTTGCCTCCCATCCACCAACTCTGCTCACTAGGCCTTTGGACGGCAAGTTGAAATCTTTCTAGTCAGATCAAGAGGGAGCTAGAGTTACAACTGTGGGAAGAGTGAAGCAGGAAGACTGAGTTAGCCTTTGTGGTTCTGGGATGGAATGATATACAGAAGGCGGAAGCATGGGTCAGGGCACATGATACTAAGAGCCCCATCAGCATTTACTCAAGGGCTACGGGTCTGTCAACCACAGCTTTCCTTCCTTCACCACTGTGAATGCTTGTGGATTTGTCCATCTCCCTGGACTCTTTTCTTCTTGGAAATGAATTAGCTATCTTTTTCTGGACTGTTTCTGTCTGGGAAAACTGTGGCCCAGTTTGGTCTTGGAAGGCATCTGAGTGGGAATTAAAGGCTTTACAACAGCTATCAATTGTAGAGGCCTTTAGTAAAGAAGCCTTCTCCTGATTAAAAAAACAAACTAACTAAAAAAAAAAAAAAAAAAAACCCCACACCATTTCAGCATGGAAAGAATGTAGCAGGCAAGTGTGTTTGAGGGAGGTGAGTGGGTGTCAAACATGTGTGTAGCCACTACCTTGAAGTGTTTTATCATAATTTACTCACAGAGAGAAAAGGCATCCTGTGTCAATTCATTCAGTAAATGCTGGTTATTGTTGCTCTAGGGGCTGCTAAGAATGATGTAGACCAGATCTCCACAGCTTCCCCTCTATTCACTCCACCCACTCAGTAGAAGTTTCAGACTGGAACAATATTTGTTGTTTAAACAACCACAATAGTTTTATGGTAAGAAGCATTATTTGAGCGCAGCCCTCGTATGACCGACAGACCTTTTCACATCTGTTGGGCTCCCTTCAGGGACCTGGTTGGAGCCACCGCAAGTAGCATCATTGACTTTAAGAGATGGAGCAGTGGAGGTGCACCAAGCAAAGGTACATCTCCAAAGCCACCTTCCAAGTGAATCACAGAGCTAGAACTTAGCCGGATCTTCCTACCCAAACTGTGTCGTGATTTCCTCTCCTCCTCCATACCTCAACACCACAGGACCCACACGGTCCACTGGGAGGGGTCAGGGGTGAGGAAGGACAGACACTCTGCAGGGAGCGCTGATCTGGAGCAGCCTTCAGCCAAAAATGAGTTTTCTACAAGAGCGGAAAAGTTCCTTAAGTGGCCTTTGGCTTAGCAGATGCTCTGCTTCATGTCCCTTTGACATGGTCCCTGAGAAGAGGGGAGCTGGGGTGAAAAGGATGAGGTATGTAGGGAAGGTTGTCATTTCCATGTTGTCTGTTATCCATCCACAGAGCCCCTGGGGACCTATTTTCAGACTTGTCTGCTTGCCCAGAAAGGGGCAGGCCCAAGTTTCACAGAAATTAGAAGCACACACGGCCTCAGCGACAGAAACGATGATGAAGAGATGCATGCTGATTCAAACCAGTGCCTTCAACACTCAGGGGCAAAAAGAGCCCAGGCCTTCCACCGCCCCCCCCCACCCCTGCTTAAAAGCAAAGGCCCCTAATTGGAATCAGAGCTTTAGAGAACGTTAGAACCGCAGTGAATTTCAGACATGACAATTCAAATGCTTCATTTCATAAAGGGTCGAGAGCCAGAAGAGCTTGGTCAATGCTGTGGAGGGGAGGATCTAGTGAGTCCCAGAGTGGGGCAGAGCCACATCCCTCCTGACTCCTGACCCAGTGCTCTCTCCTCCCCCTTCAGAAGGGGTCCTGAGTGGAGGAGAAACTGCTCTGCTCAAGGCTAATTCCCACTCTCTGTGACTCTCATGTCCGGGCTTCTGAAGTGTCTTCTTGAAGTGCCTGGTGACTTGTTCTTGTGATCACTGTAGAATGAGGGCAGTAAATCAGGGCCTGCCCAGGGATAGCAGCCTGAGCAATGGTGTAAGCATCCAAGCAAAGCACGCTTCTTAGGAAAGGAGTTCGCTCTCTCTCTCCCTCTCCCTTTGCAACTATATCATACCTTTTACAAAAAGTCACTTTGAGGTCACTGGGTTTTTTTTTGTCCAGTATTTCAATACATTAAATGCAATTACTTCATTGTTGATTTACCTGTCATTACAGGCATGTGTTTGAACATGATTTATTGAGTGAGTTTTGTGCCAGTTGACTTGCAATAGATTTGCACAATATTCAAAGGGGCTCATTTGCTTGGCATTACATTAGAGGCACGATGATTGCAACACAAAGCAATGTAAATGAATTCTGAGAGGCTCCATCATTCATGTTGTCATGTACTGAATCCTATTATTATTTATTACCATAATTGTACTGTGTTTCCTGGGGCGATAAATTAGGACTGATGGGCCCCGCTGACAGTCAAGGGCTGGACTCGCTCTATATAATTTAACAGGGATACTGTAGGGTCTGTGTGTTTGGAGGAGATTTGGGTAATGGTTAAAAAAAGGAAAAAGAAATAATTTTTTTTCCTTTACAAAAAGTATAAAAGCTTTCCAAGGTTTTTTTTTTTTCCTTCCTGGTTCTTTAACGTCTTGGCTACAAGTACTGATAAAAGTTGAACTAGAAGAAAGATAAGTTTAGCTTAAAACTTACTACCTTGAGACACAGGCCAGTCCACATGGGATTCTGACAGGTGGCATTACCCTTTGCACGAAGAATCTGGAATTGCTGGGACTCCAGTGTCCAGTATGAGGGCAGCCACAATAACCTCCCACCATATTGACTCTGATGGGGCCATTTCATCTCATCTGCTAGGGCAGTGTTTCTCTAGAAATTAAAATCTGCTGTTCAAGAGCATCAGAGTAGGAACAAGACTGCTGAAGATGCAAGTGTGTTGGGCAAACATCAGCAGGGCATGCCACTAAAAACAAACAGCAGAAGAAGAGATCTGAGAGAGCACTCAGTTCAAGCCTGTTTGCCCCATCGGTGAGGAAAGTAACCAACAGAGAGGGCACAGTCAACAGGAGAGCAAATAGTGAGAGAGCTGCTAGAAATGCCCTGTCATAACTTGTTATGATTTGGACACAAAATGCCCCCCACCCCGAGGGCTCATCTGACGTTACGCTTGACCCCTAGCAACTGGTGGGATTTTAAGATGTTCTAGAAACTTTAGGAAATGAGCCCCAGCTGGAGGAAGTAGGTCATGAGGTGGATCCGTGGGTCTTCTCCCTGATCCTTTCCTGTCCACAGTGAAGTGAAGAAGACCCTCTGCCACATCCTTCTGCCTCTATGATATTCTGCCCAAGCACATAGGACTGCATAACTGCGAGCCAAAAAGACCCCTCCTTCTTCCCCTCTGGCAAGTCATTCTCATGGGTGTTTTGGTTACGTTCTCATGGGTGTTTTGGTTACAGCTACATAAAAGTAACTTAACTACCCCGGAGGATATGAGTACTACAATCTGCTGGCCTTCTGGGTTGACCACCAATCAGGGAGTACTGCAAACTAGTACAGGATAAACCCCAAAATTACCACAGGGAACAGTGAAGGAAAAAAACCCAAACCATCTTGACAGTCACCACAGATCCACCTAGAAAGATTATGACTATCAATGAGGCGGGGGAGCAAGCTGATGGCCAAATGGTACTAGTCAAGACGGTCCTAAAATATCCATTTAATGTAAGCCCGAGTGATCAATTTTATTCAAGGAAAGAATCAATCTGCCGTTGAGCCCTGCATCCAAAGGTCAGGGGTTCCATGATCCCACTGAAAGAGAGTTTGACAGTATATACACAAACCTCTCCATCCTGTATCCTTATCTGGTGCCATCATGAATATCCTCTCAGGAGCTTGGGAGTATGAAGTAGGATGCCTGTTGAAGGAAACTAGCTAAAGAGGTGGAATTCTGTTGGGGGAATGTAGGGAATTGGGTTGAAATTGAAGGCGGGGTTATACTTGTATCCATAATTTCCTCAGTGGAGACAGAATCAAAGTCATTTTGTTTATTGTTCAGGAGCTTAAAGGAAAGATTTCAACCTACTTGTCTGAGTTCTGCTGGCCTTCTACGTAGCACCACATGGCTTTGTCCAGACTGATTCTGGCAGTAATGCCAAAAAGACAAAAAAAAAAAAATTAATGCATTGCTCCCTACTAGGTTAGACTTGACTGTTAAACCAAGAGATCTAACAGGCCACTTTAGAAAAACCAAATCAGATCCTCTGTGTGTGACCTGCCCTTTCTCCTGGGTAGATGCTGGGATGATTAAAAAAAAAAATCCACCCCAAATACATTTCACGGAAGACTCCTATGACTCTGGCCTATCTTAGGCCCATCCTTACTGTCAGTCCCGAAGCAGTATCTCCACACTTGGCCAACAACCCAAGAAGTTGCCTGTGTTGTGTGACAATGGTCTTGGTGTTTCTGTGTCTCTCAGCAGACAACAGTCTTCTGTGCTGTAGGGTTAAAGAGCAGCCCTCGGAAGTGGCAGTCACCAAGAAGGAACAGAAAACTGCCTCACGCTCTGACACAGGGAACCCCATATAGTGTTGGCTTCACCTCCTCTTTCAGGCTCTTTGGGGGCCTCTGAGATGTATCAGGCAGAAGGGAAGTGCCACATGGTTCCACCATATGCTGACCTCCAGCTCCAAGGCCTTCATCAAGAGAGGCAGGTGAAATCGTGCTGTTAGCAGAAGGTTTTAAACTTTGGAATTTAGCCTCTAATCCACGCTCCTATCAAAGACCTTGGCTTGTGGCCTAAGTGGATGCTGTATCTCTCCGTCAAATATTTGCTCCCTTGCTGGTGTCCTGATTTTTGTAGAAATTAGCCAAGTGCCTTTGCCTATTTATATCCCAGGTGCAGCCATATTAGTCCATTACAGTAAAACTGTCATCAAAACTGGCTGACGGCACTATTAGGGCAAAAGCCCTGAGTTATAAAATAGTAATATGAACTATAATCCTGACATTGACAGGGGAAATTATCATGCATGGTTCTGAGACTATGTACAAGGAATAGATTTGTGGCTGTCTAATAGAAGTCCCAGGCAGCTGGGGCAAAGTCGGGATACCCAGAAGCCTCTTGCTTTGTCTTTGAGCCATTGGCCAACTTATCAGCCCAGGATTCCTTGTTTGGGCAACTCACCAGGCTGTAAAGGGTGACAATAAAAGAAGGTACTGAGTTGGGGTGGCTAAACCTGTACCTAAAACAATGATAGAGACATGGAGAATATTGGACTACACCCACATGTGTTAGCCAGTAGTCTGAGCCCATCAAGATAAGAGTTGTGTGTTTCAGTTTAGAGCCGAAATTCCCAACCTGTGGGTCGCAACTCCTTTGGCAAACCCCTGTCTTTAAAAATATTTACATTATAATTCCTAACAGTAGCAAAATTATAGTTGTAAAGCAGCAAGGAAAATAATTTTATGGTTGGGATCACTGCCACATGAGGAACTGTATTAAGGGGTCTTAGTACTAATGTGGCTCAGACTCAATTTACTCCAAGCTTAACCCTTAAGTATCTCTTCAGGTCTTTGGGATGCTCTGTGAGAGTGTAATGGGAAAACAACTAGACTGTAAACATTTGCTGTGTTTAGAAACATACCAGGGTGAGTGAGACTGTTGAAATGATCTGGACACCCCAGAACCCACAGGAAGGAAAGACAACCAGCCCACAGTGACTCCCCTGCCTCTCCCTCCTCACAGGTAGGATCAAAGGCATGTGCCACCACTCCCAGCTTAGAAACCTTCTTACCTCACACGTCCTCCTTCCTTAATCCTTTCCCTTCTCACTACAGAAGTCTTAAATAAGTGTGCATGCCTGTGCACACCGAGATCCAGACACACTGAGATGAGAGAGAAGAGACTTCCTCTTGCCTTGTACACATTTCCAATATAAAGCACACAAGCCAGTGGTAGCTCAGATAAATCTCTCCTGCACACACACACACACACACACACACACAGTGGTACACTGCCAGCCACAACACCCTGGGTGACCCCAAATCTGTGGACATTCTCTGGGAAGCTTGGACATAAAGTCTGCCTGAGTTCCTGACCCACTTTGAACGCACCTCCCTTCTTCTGTGGTCCTGAGGGAAGCTGTGCCTGAGGTTCACTGAAGGGTTTTGATCTGAAGGGACCCTGCAGCTCACCTTACCAGACACTCTGAAAAGCCCTTTGCAAAGCCAGACACGACCCTGCCCTTTCAACCTCGGCCACTGAAGCCCTTTTACCACAGTGAGTCTGTAGAACTCCCTCTGCTACTGCTGGCTCTGGTGGTAGCAGTGAAGGGGTCAGAATGCACTGGACTGGGAAGGGGAGGGGGGACTGGTTGATAGGGAAGCCTCGTGACGGACTGAGAACTCTGCAGGGACATTCCTACCAGAAGAAACCTGTGACCTGGGTACATGGCCCATGGTAGAATGGTTGGGCGGAGCGAGCAGGCAAGCTTGAGTTGGCCAACGCAGTGCTAGTCTAAAGTTCCTACTGTGCCACTGACCAGCTCTGTGATTTGAAGCAAGCCAGGAATCCTGTTTTCCAGTGTGGTGATGAGAGGTTCGGCCACACATCTCAGTGTAGTCAGCTCTCTCAGGGGCTCTGGTAGCTGAACTTGGCCATGGGGTTCACAGCTCTGGGAAGAGGGTGAGACAAATGGCCTCAGTCCTCAGGGTCAGTGGAAGAATTGAAGAGTTTTGATGTTCTGGAATACCTGCATCCCATAGAACAGTGGTTTTCAATCTTCCTAATGCTGCGACCTTTTAATATAGCTCATGTTGTGGTGAACCCCAACCATTATATTATTTTCATTGCTATTTCATAAGTGTAATTTTGCTACTGTTATGAATCATAATATTAATATCTGGTACGCGACTCCTGTGAAAGGGTCATTCAACTCTCAACGGGATCGGGACCCACAGGTTGAGAAACACTGCCGTAGACCATTCCAGAATGATGGAAAGGTTTGGTGTCTGTCCCTCAAAACACTGATCCCAAGCTATTGAGTTCTGCATGTGGTCATTGCAATTTAAGTAATTTTATCTTGCTTAATTCTAGATCATTTAACTTTGTGGCTGCAATTGAATGTCATGTGGCTAGTGGCCTGCTGTTTCATATGGCATGGCCCTTGAGTATCTGAATCCTCAGGAATGCTATGGAAGGTTCAGGTGACCTTTTCCTGTGTCGCATGACATCCACCAAGTCTACTGTGTGAGATGCGGGCATCGACACTCTTGTAGTTTTCTACTGAAACTGGGAGTGAGCTCTTGCCTAGCATGTGCAAGGGTCTGAGTTCAATCTGCAGTACCATAAACTAACAAACAACAAAGGCATCCAAACTCCATACATGAAAGGGACAACCTTTCAAGAACAGCGGTAGCCTTACACTTCCTGGACAAGTGTTCCAATGGATATTGCTTGCTCAGATATGTTTCAATTACAGTTTTCTGTTATGAGAATGTTGGTAAGCTCTTGGGACAAATTCTGACTAACTTTATCCTTGCAGAACCTTGGTCCATGTCCACATTCCTTCCTTTTAACCTCATCAAAACCACTGCCCTCACCTCGGAGATATCTTTCCCAGGCTTGTCAGCTGAAAATTCTACATCCAGGACTATGAAAGGCTGGGAACAACCTTCCTAACTTCTGTTTTTCTTCACCCACCCACAGGATGGTTTCCTGGCCTGCTGTTGGAAAGGGGGGCTTATGTAGGGAGATTGACGTATGCCACACAGTTCAGCTCTTACTGAATTAGAATTGTTAATTCTGAGCCCAGTTAACACTGAGCAGGAACCTGTACCATTGGGACTAGAAGGGCCAGAAAAAGGGTTTAATAAAAAAAAAAACCCTTCATTATTATTTTTATGTATTTCTCCATGATTCTCCAGGCCTTCACAGTGGCATAGGCTAGATTTTATTCTTCTTCCAAGTGTAGGGAGTCAGAGACAGCTGCCATGAAAGCTGAGGGACTTGTGCCTTGAGAGATGTCCAGGTAGTTTATCACTATGGTCAGCCTGTCCTTGCTCTCTCCAGGTGTGTAAGCCCCCTATGGTCACAGACTACTGTGTGTGAGCTGAAAGGTCCCCAGACCTCAGGGGTAACTAGGTAGCAGGTTGGTCATCCTCCTAACCTTCTTTTCAGACCCCCAACCCAGGCATATATCTCTAGCTTCTGTCAAGAAGAGGCAAGGAAAAGAGGTACAGGTCTCAACACAGAGGTTCCCTGAAGCAATAAGGGTGCAGAACTTTGGATCCTGGACTTCCTGTAAATGACCTCTTCCTGGACATGAAGGAGCGAGGCACCTGGTTACACCACAACACCCAGATCTAAAGTGCTCAACAACTACAACAGCTTCCCTTGTTATACAGAATGTCACCCCTTTGGCACCACTCTCTAGTAGGCTCGAGGTCTTGTTTTGAATGTCTGGTACCGTCCATTCTCCTTACACTGCGCTGCCTTATTATACAAATGCATGTTCCGCATAGTATCTCATTTAACCCTCACCTCCACTTTGTCACCTCCCCTGAACAGAAAGGTTAAGTGGCTTAATCAAGTTCCACCTTGGTAAGAAGATCGGGAACCAGAGTTCTTCACCTGGGCACTGTGAGGTGAAGAATGGGCTGCAGCGCCCCCTGCTGGTCTCCATGTAGAGCTACAGCTACCGGGTTCACGGATATCATCATATCATTCCCCCCCTCTTCTGTTTCTGGTCTCTAGTCCCTCCCTCAACTTCATCTTCCCAAGCCCCACCCCCGTAAAAAAAAAAAAAAAAAAAAAGATGATCTTAAATCCAAACTTTCTCTCTTTCCACCTTATTGCTTATTTTCATTCATTAAAAAAAAAAAACCCTCACCTTTTGTAGTTGGCTTGAGTCTATTAACTCTGCCTTAGGAGTCTGTTTAGTTTGTGCCCCAGTGGATGACCACATACCCACGCAAACACAGACCGCACTAGTTGGACTTAGCCTGTTATTAATAACAGTAGAAAAAAAGGAGACCTGGAGTTGGGAGAGAGATGAGATGGGGAACTAGAGGAAGGTGGAGGATGTGTATGATCAGAACACGTTGCAAAATGTATGAATTTTTCCAAGAATAAAAACCATATTTTTTAAAACCTCATGTTTTTCCACTCTTCTCCCTCCCATGAACAGGTCTCTGAGAGATATAAGACACTTGTCTGGACTGTGAGCTACTTAGACATTGTCACTGCTCTGTCCCTCCTGCTCACAGTCGCTGCCAACCAAACACGATTCAGTAATCTAAGAAGCAAAATAATTTGTCACATAAAAACTGAGTGCTGGGGGAAGGAGTGTGTCCCATGTTGGCTTCTATTTCTGTGATAAAACATCATGACCAAAAGAAACTTGGGGAGGAAAGGGTTGATTTCATCTTACACTTCCATTATGAAGGGGCAGGAACTCTGGTGTTAGGAGCTACAGCAGAGACCATGGACAACCGCTGCTTAGATGGCTTGCCCAGTTTGCTTTTTTATACACCCCAGGATCACCTACACAGGAAGGGCAGTGCTCCCAGTGGGCTGGGCCCTCCCACATCAATCATCCATCAAGGAAATGTATTACAGACTTTTACAGACTAGCCTTCGGACATTTTGATGGGGGTGTTTTCTCAGCAGAGGAAGACTCCTCTTCCCAGATGACTGTAGCTTGTGTCAAGTTGATAAAACAACAACAACCAGGATGGGGTGATAACTCAGTGGAAAAGAATTTGCCATATAGATATAAGGACCCGAGTTTGGATTCCTAGAACCCAGAGATAGCTGAGCTCAATATAGTGCATCTGTAAGCCCATCATACCTCCAGTGACACACGAGGGTCCCCAGAAAGTCATAGCAACGAGTCTGGCTCGTGCAGTAATGAGCAACAAGATACCCTGCTTCAAACAGGGTGGGAAAGGAGGACCAACATCCACGGTTGTCCTCTGACCACACACTGTCGTGGTGCCCATGCACCTGCGCAAACACGTGAGCACACACATGTGCACACACAGACATTCAAAAGCCCTGAGCATTCCAAGCAGCTCATGCTTAATATTCATTCTGCATGTAACACTGCATAAATTATACGTCACCAGACCTAGGCAAAGCCTGTCACGGTGCAATGGGATTGCTTAGTCAGCAGACGCAGTTGTCCACCCAACAGTATACAGCGTGTGCGCTCATTTCCCTTTGTTTACTAAAACAAAGCTTCAATTTTAAAGGGGAACGTATGTATTGAAAGTGCTCAGCTTATGCTTTCATGCGCATTATGAAACGAATGGCACACTCAAGAGAATAAGCAAATCTGGCTTGCCATGGTGATGCACGCCTGTCACCACAGCACTAGGAAAGTGGAGGACCAAGGGTCAGGAATTCAGTGTCATCCTTGGCTCCAGACCAAGTTTGAGGACTTGTGAGGACTACGTGAGACCCTGGCTCCAACTGAACAAAATTCATTAGCTGTACCTTCATATGTTGGTTATTACTTTATTTTATTTTTTTGTCAACTTGACCACAGGCTAAAGCAGTGTTTCTCAACCTTCTTAATGCTGCAACTCCTTAATACAGTTCCTCATGTTGTGGTGACCCGCGACCATAAAATTATTTTTGTTGCCTCTTCATAATGGTAATTTTGCTATTGTTCTGAATCATAATGTAAATATCTGTTTTTTCAGTGGTTTTGGGTGACCCTTGTAAAAAGGTTGTTCAACCCCCCCCCAAGGGGTCAAGACCCACAAGTTGAGAACTACTGGGCTTGCATCATCTCCTAAGAGGGAACATCAACTGAGAAATGCCTCCGTCAGATTAGCCTATAGGCAAGTCTGTGGTAGGGCATTTCTTGATTGCTAATTGATATGAAAGAGCCCATCCCATTGTGGGCAGCACAACCTCTGAGCAGGAGATCCTGAGTGCAATAAGAAAACAAGATGAGGAAAGGATGAGGCAGCCAGCAAGCAAATCTCCTCCATGGCCTCCGCTTCAGTTCCTGCCTCCAGATTCCTGTTTGAGTTCCTGTGCTGACCTCCCTGTGTGCTGGACTGTGGTCAGTCAGGATCTGTAAATCAAATAATCACAGCAATAGAAATCAATCTAGGACACTATTTGTCAGTGTGTGTGTGTGTGTGTGTGTGTGTGTGTGTGTGTGTGTGTGTGTATGTGTGTGTGTGTGTGTGTGTGTGTGTGTGGGTGTGTGTGTGGGTGTGTGTGAGTGGGTGTGTGTGAGTGTGTGAGTGTGTGTGTGTGTGTGTGTGGGTGTGTGTGGGGGTGTGTGTGTGAGTGGGTGTGTGTGGGGGGGTGTGAGTGGGTGTGTGTGTGTGTGTGGGTGTGTGTGTGAGTGGGTGTGTGTGGGTGTGTGTGGGTGTGTACTAAGCATCATTCTCCCAATTGACACCAGTACACTATACAACATAGCTATAATCAACATGCTGAACATTAAGTACTTGAGACTTACAACTGAAAGTTTGTATCCTTTGATGAGCATTATCTAATCCCCCCTTATCCATCCCCAGGCAGCCACCATTCTAATTTCTGCTCGCATTACCTTGGCTGTTTTAGATTGCTCGTGTGTGACCATGTTCTGTTTTGCTTCGTGTCTTAAGTTTCTTTCTTTGTTAGTTTTCCTGTCATGCTATCTTCCAGGTTCATCTCTGTTGTTGTAAATCGCGGGATTTCCTTTTCTCAGAATACTATTCCATTATGTGTCCTTCGTAATAGTCCATATTTTCTTTTACCCATCATTACCAAAAGATGTTTAGCTCTTCCACTTCCTGACTATCGTGAACAATGCTCCAGTGACCATGGCAGCGTGGCTCTCACTTTGCATCCTTGCACTCAACTGCCTTGGATAGGTCCTCCAAATGGGCCATATGGTGAGTCTTTGAGGGACCTCTTCACAGCACTGTATATGCATGTATAAGTTTTCCATTTCCCAAATAATAAATAAAAATATTATGTTAGAGGGGGAAAATGAGGAGTATGAAACTGTTCTCCCCTAAAAAGTTATTAAAGACCAACTAAATCTAATAAGGAAGAAGGAAAACGAGAAAAAAAAAGAATCCCACTTATATTAACAACAAAAGGAATAAACTATTAGTGACTGGCTTTCTGTGTTAGTTTGCTTCCAATCGCTATGATAAATACTGACCAAAACCAATTTGAGGAGGAAAGGGTTTATTTGGCTTATAGACTTGTCTACAGGCTAATTTGCTATAGACATTTTCCCAGTTGTCACTCAGTCTTCCCAGATGACCCCAGTTTGCTTCAAGTTAACAAAAAACTAACCAGCACACCTCGTGAAAGAACTAATAGACTTATAAATTAAGAAAATAAAAACATTCACAAAGAAAATTTTAAAAAGAAATGGAAAGACACTCCATGCGCATGGATTATATGAGTTAATATTGTTCATGTACACACTGCCCAAGATGATCTAGAGATTTCTGTAATATCTATCACAATACTAATGACTTTTAAAAAACAGGAATGTTTTTAAAATATACACAATTTCTACAGAATCATGAAGGACTCCAAATAGCCAATTTTAAGAAAGATGAGCAAAGCTAGAAACATCACAATTCCATAAAACTATACAATCTATAGAGAAAAAAACTTCTTGATAGTTATCTTTCCAAAAATGCTCTAGATATGACACACTGAAAGCACAGGAAACAAAAACTAAACTAGACAAGAGAGATCATAGCAAACTCTGGGCTTCTGCACAGCAGAGAAAAGGATCAAAAAGTGGAAAAGGCTGTCTTTGGAGCAGGAGGAGAGGTCTACAAACCATGTGTGGGGTTAGTATCCAGTGTACATAGAGAACTCCTACAGTTCATCTGCAAAAGGAAAGAAATGAAGGGAGGGGAGGAAAGGAGGGATGGAGGACAGGAGGGAGGAAGGAAACCAATTAGCCCAGGCCCAAATAACCCAATGGATAAATCAACAGTGGGTAAGGGCCTTTAACATTGTTCTGAGGAAAATATGCCCATGGCCTTCTGCACATGTTCAGTGCGATTCATCACATCAAAGCCACAATGAAATATCATTCACACCTATTAGGATGGCTACTATCAACAACCAAACAATGAATACACTCCTCATCTGGAGGTTCTCTTCAGTCCAATACAGTGTTCCTTTTATAAGGAAGAATATTTTATAATATTCTTTTATATTTTATAATCTACTCTTCGTTGCATGTTGCTCTCTAAATCCAACTACATTCGTGACCCATACATTTCTCAAACATATTTAGGTCTTAACGTTGTACCCTGTTGACAGGCAAATGAAGTAAGGCATGGTGTCACTCATACAGAGTTACTAGCTGACTCTTATAATACATTGATTCTAAAATTTTAGTGGTCCAGCATAACAGGGTCATAGCCCACAAGAGATCTTAGACAGTGAAGAGGCTTTACTCTGTTCTACGCAGCCTTTCCATGCCCAGTTAATCTACCTCCTCCTGCATTTGTATGGGCTCTGAAAACTCACCTGCCAGGACAGGGAAGGAATGCATGAGAAAATTGAGAGGTTATTTCTGCTAACCCATGTCACTTCCATCCATAGTTCATTCGAATACATAGGGGTAGAGTATGCAATCCAACCAATGAGGGGAAAGAAGAGTAGAAATGGGCATATGAGCGAGCCCTAATGGCCCCTTATATTGAGAGCACATTTGATTTTGGAAAGGCAGACTCACAAAATGGCAGTGGTGATGTAGTGTACCCATTGCACTCCGGTACTTTGTTTACGAGTTTCATCATAGTCATTTTACCTGACAAAGGACCACTATTCCTTCAAGATCCATCACAGACATGGCCACAATGTGTTTCCTGTAATTCCCCCATCTTTAAAACACTCGCCTTTCCCTGTGTGACCCCAGTTACTTTTTTACGACAAGGTCTTACCTCATTAGCAGACCAGATATCCCAGGCGAAGAGGAGTTGGCGGCTCCTGCTGCTCTTGAAGCTCTTAAAACACTGGACAGGATATGGAACAAAACGGATCTGGAAGGTGCATGCTTATTAAAAGAATCGTTGATTTTTCTTGTCATTTCTTGTTACTCCAGTTACACCTTCAACTCGGGAGGTTTAAGGCTTTCCTAACACAGTTCCCTTGCTTTTGTATTAATGTTTGTTGCGTGGTATACTGATTTATTGATCAAGGCAAAGTATGGGACAGAGTTATGGGAGACATTCAAATTCTTTTCCTAGGGCTGCCACTCACTCACAAGTTGTGAGAGAGCTCAGGAAAGCCTTTGCACATCCTTAAACTTCTATTTGATCACCTATAAAATGAAGGTTGAAATCAATGCCTTTATATAACTTTTTCCTTCTAACGACTGCTTCCAAGCATCACGGAGCCCTCCAGGAAAGCCAACTCTTGGGTTCCAAGCAAAATACTTTAAGGAGAACCCAACTTCCCAGTCTAAAGAAGCAAGGCAAGAAAGATATGTTTGATTACGTTGAAGTTCTGGATCACAGGAAATGCAGGGAGAGACGAAGGAAGGAAGAGAGAGGCCAGGATGGACTGCAGCAAGAAGCTGGGCTCAGGCAGCAGGGAAGGGGCCCTGCAGTGAGCATGCGCAGGATGGGGATGCACTGTGTCCTGGGATGTTGGGAGCTCATTGGAGTGTAAGTAGAGTCAAGGGCTCAGATGCTGACAATATATCAAGCAACCCCACATGTCAAAGAACTGTCTGACCTCATATACAATTTTCAAATTTCCCACTGGATATACAGTTGGGTGAAAGACCTATTTGGCATTAAGTAAAACTAAATCTGTATTTTGTATAAGTATGAAAACATTTTATCATTTTTAAACTTACTGATTTTTTTCAGTGAAACAGTTTTATAAATTGACAGAATCTACTATTTTATTGGAACTTTGGTAAGAGCTATTCATCAATTATAAATGTATGTCATTAATGGCAATGCCATTGTATTATTTAAATTACAATAAAATATATCATCATCAATATGTACATGCTTGGGTTGATGTAAAACACGTGGCCTCTTAGTGCATATACTGCCTGTCAAGGATGTAATGCTTAAATATTTGCATATTGAAACCCTGTCTGTCTCAATCAATTTCTACTGCTATAACAAAAATACCTAAAGCTGGATTCTTTATAAAGTAAAGAGGTTTATGTAGTTCACAGTTTTGGAGGCTGAACATCTCATTGTTGAATGGTGGGAGCATGTATGGAAAGATCACATGGTGAGACAGAAGGCCAGAAATACCTTTAAGCTCTGCTTTCTCTTCATCTAACAAATTACTCTCTCAGAAACTGAGTAATGTAGAAACTACACTAATTCCTTCTAAGGCATGGCCACAATTGCCTGACTACATCCATGAGTCCCATATCTCAAAGCATCCACCTATGCAACAGTGCCATTCTGGGGACCAAATGTCTAGCCCTTGAAACTCTGGGAGGTACATTCAAACTACAAGACTTTCTTTGGATTTCATCTTTATATTTTGAGAAAGAGTGTTACATGATTCTTAAAACACCTATATATCAACTTTTATCAGTTATGACCACATATCATGGATTAAAATATTTTATAAGAAAAGGGAAATAGAAGTGCTCTTCATGCTGCTAACACACGGAAGTGTGGATATCTCATGCGGTCAAGGCTAGCAGCCTGGGTTTCATGGCAAGTCTGCCTCCACAAACAACAACAACAACAAAAATCAACCTAATAACAGAAAGTGTCTTGACACTTTGAAGGCTTGAAGACTTGTTAGCTCCTTTCCAAATGCCATGGCTTGCAGGAAGGAACTCTGGTTATCCACATGCATACAGTAGATACCAAGTAGGACAATCACTCACAAAGACTGGAGGCACATGGCAATGTCAGGTCAGGCTCCTATGGCACCTTTGTTCTGTGCAGGCTGTCAGGATACATCAAAGAGTGAATTCACACTCTTCCAGTGCTGGGTTTCTAAGCACCTTTCTCCATGTGAAGGATGAAAACTCCAACTCATAGCTAATGCATACCAGGACTTGATTGCTCGAGGACATATCTGCTCCAGCAACAAACTTCCCACTCAACCAATTGGTGAAAATCTTCGCAGTTAGGAAGACTCGTGATCTAGAATCTCAGAGGAAGCACTGAACCCTGCCACTTGGCTCGAGATTCCCATCCTTCCTCGTTCCTCTCACTTGGACCCAACATGAATAAACAAGAGAGGAAGCCATGAAATAAGAGAGTCCCAGAAAAGTAAATCCACAGCAGGAGAAAAGGCAAGTCACTGCCTGTTTTGTTCCACCCCTACCCCCCCACACACACACCCAGTTTCACCTTTTCTTCCCTCAGCACTCCCTAGCATTTGCACATGTACGTTCAAAGGACCCATTTTCCCCTCTCTCCCCCCTCCCTCTCCAGATCCTACAATAAGAACCTGTGAAGGTTCTAAAGACCACTCTGCATTTTCTCTAACTTATTCTAGGAACACCCACTACTATCAGCACCTTTTCGCTTTCTTCACTCCCTCTTTTAAGCTTACCACTGGTAGGAAGGTAGGCTGGCTGTTGATCCATCTTGCCCTGATTCCTGATCTGGACAAGAGAACTTGATTCTTGTTCTAATTCTTCCTCAACCACCTCTGAAGTCAGCACAGGTCTCTTGAGTTTTTTAATGGTACAGTAAAGATAAACAATATCATTGGAAAGAAGGCATGTGGTATGAGTTTATTAAAATAACCAGTTATGAGAATGTTTTTTTTAATCCCAGGTGTGAGGCCACTTAAGTCACAGGTGTAAAGTATTAACTGTCTCATGAGCTAGCAGGGGTGTGGCTTAGCCAGCTGAGCATGTTTAACTCAGAGGACTTAAGAAAGGGATAAAAAGCCAGAACCCTGAAGAGAAGGGGGCTCTACAAAGAAGTAAAAGAAGAGAAAGGGCTACAAAGAAGAAAGAGGTTGCTGCTCTCCTGGCTGCTAGTGCTCCCCCGAACTGCTGCTTGTTCTTCCTACTGCTGTTTCCTGGTTTGCTGGACTTCTACTGAGACTGGTATTACCCACAAAGACCCCCAACAACCCTAATCAGCAGGAAGTAGCTCAAAGAGAACTCCATCCTTTCTCCCTTAAATCTTCTTTCTCTCCCACCTAGGGTTGGGGGGTTGGAAGGAATGAGGGTTGGATGGGAGGCATAAGGAATTAAGTATAATAAAATAAATTAGAGTAAATAATTAAGTACAAAAATAATAAAAGTCTCTTGCTACAAAGGCAAGACTCCAAGTCCGAGGTCATAACACTGAGAAGCCCTCCAAATATTTTCAATGTATAGACTTTGACAATGAAACAAGGTGTGACATCCACATGGAGATGATTCTTTGACCAAGAGACAGACTGACAAATGTCATAATGAAATGTCTCAAGTCTCCTGGAATGTATCTACATGAAATGTGCAAAGCTGGACTTGAATGTAAAAGTATGAACGAAAGTAGACAGTGTGTAA
This sequence comes from Lophiomys imhausi, assembly GCA_907164525.1. Classification (NCBI taxonomy): domain Eukaryota; kingdom Metazoa; phylum Chordata; class Mammalia; order Rodentia; family Muridae; genus Lophiomys; species Lophiomys imhausi. The sequence continues at coordinate 3,992,924 of CAJQZJ010032761.1, forward strand.
TTGTTCTGCATGTAACAAGCCCTCTATGCAGATTGCATTGCATCTCCAGATCTTACCCATGTAGGAAAAAGTTGTTCCAGGGGAAGAACTAGACTACTTCATCCCTTGTCTGGCTCTTGCTCCAAACAGGATGATTTTTTCCTTTGTACATTGGATCCTCTGGAAATGACTTACAAGCTAATGTGATCTACAACATTATAAAACCTCGGACCATCTCTGCTCTGGCACAGCTATGAAACTGAGTGTCCCCAAAGCAGCCACAATCAAGATCCCTGTCTCCGTAGTGTAACAGTCATGCATGCCTTCCAGTACCTCTGACCCAGTGATTGTTCGGCCACATCCATGATGACCAAACAGCCCTTTCCATCCTCAAAGCTCTGTCCTGCAAGTTCTCTTGGGTGTGACTTCATTTGAGACGTGAGATCTGATGTATTGGGGTTTCCTGGGTGGGCGGGGGGGGAGATGCCTTCTATCAATATTAAGGCAGGTCCTTTCCAGATAATGAAGGCACTGTGCAGGATAAAATGCCTGCTTGGGCAGATCCTAAGTAAACTAATTTAGGAGGCATGAAATCTTCCTGGCACTACTGAACCACTGCCATGCCAGTCCTGTGCCAAAGCGACTAAGGACCAGCTATTTAAGCAGCTGTATTTGCGAGCTTGCTCTGCAGGGATATGGCAGAGTTTCTAGTTTCCCCCTAGTTTTAGGCTACATTATTCTTTGGGATCTTGATGGATTTTTCAATATAATATCAACCTCTACAGCCCTGAAAACAATGACATTCAAACCCTTGCCTTCCATTGCTACCTTGCTGCAGAGTTCCTAAACTCGGGACCCAACTGACCATTGTGTCAATGAAGCCCACAGCTCTGGGATGACAGGAAAACATGGCCTTGAGAATGCAATTGTCACCAACTCTGTCACTCCAAAATGAGATGCAATGTCATCTACATACCAGTGACCTTCTTAAACTATATACTGTTGAGTAACTGACACCCAAATCATAATGGGGCAAGGAATTCAATTTAACAACTTTTGTTGGCTTCAGATACCTACCATTTAATTGTGATAAGGGGTAAGGTAATCAAAAACCATATTTATGAAACTGGAGGTCTTTGTGTGTTTGTGTATCTATAAGGAATTTGGGTCAAGGTACTCTGGCTTTTTTTTTTAAGTCAGTGTTCAAAAAGGACTTGGCATATGGAATTTCATTAACAAAAATTTATCAGTGGGTAAATGAGATTTGTGTATTGTGACATCATGACATCCAAGAAATATGCAACCTTAATCAGAGTGCCTCATACATATGAGCTTCAAATTCCACACATTAACAACAACAAAAATGACCCCTTTGGATTGTAGTTTCATCTCTGAAAAAGACAAAAACTTGTTTCCCCATCCATCAGCAGGTGTGTGTGTGTGTGTGTGTGTGTGTGTGTGTGTGTGTGTGTGTGTGTACACATATATAACAAAAGTAAACATAGAAGAGATCATGAGTTCAAGACAGGGTAGTTGGAAGGCCTCAGGGGAATTGGAGTGGAGAGAAAGGATGTAAAATATGCAAACACAGTGTACTCATGTATGAAACCCTCAAACTAAAAAAGCAAACAAACAAAAAGATGAGGTCTCAAAAAACAAAAGGGCTTTTGCTGGGCAGCTATTGAAGTTTCATTTTGCTTCCACATTCTAAAATTCCTTTTCTTATTTAGAGACAATGAGGCTAGGTTTCTCTGAAAGCTGACTACTGTGCAATATAGCAGAAGTTACAGATCAGTTTCAAGAAACACTGAGAATGTAGTGGGTTAATGGCATTTCTAAGGCTCATTAAGAATTACAGCATCTTTGTCCCTTTGTCATACACTAGGAGTTCCATGGCTGGGCCTTAAGTTGCAGAAGGGAAATACAAACACTGGCAGTATGCCCCTTCTCAGTCAGACAGTTAAAATGACTAAAATCTGGTCCAAGTAGGAATAGTAATCTTAAAAGACAACTATCTAATAAATGTTTATTTATTTTAATGCCCCATCTTGGAATTAATATATTTTTGAATGAATCATAAGGAAAGAAGGGATAGCTACTGAGATGTCCCAGAAAGCTGTGAGCCTGGGAAAGGTGGGTTCTAGGTTCTTCAGGTGGCATCATAGCCCTCTAATTTCCATTAATTAAAAGGATTTTCAAGTGAGAGAGGCAAAATGTTCCATGTGACGTCTGTGTGTAAAGGCAATGGAAGCCTGCTGTCTTAGTCAGGGTTTCTATTGCTGTGATGCAATACCATGACCAAAAAAAAGTTGGAGAGGAAAGGGTTTATTTATCTTACTTCCACATCACTGTTTATCATTGGAGGAAGTCAGGACAGGAGATCAAGCAGGTCAGGAACTTGGAGGCAGGAGCTGATACAGAGGCCATGGAGGGATGCTGCTTACTGGCTTGCTCCCAATGGCTTGCTCAGTCTGCTTTCTTGTAGAACCAAGGACCATCAGCCCAGGGATGGTACAGCCCACAATGGGCTGGGCCCTCCTACATTAATCACTAATTTAGAAAATGCCCTAGAGGTTTGCCTACAGTCCCATCTTATGGGGGCATTTTCTCAGTTGAGGCCCCTTCCTCTGAGATGACCTCAGCCTGTGTCAAGTTGACAAAACTATCCAGCACATCTACCTGTGGATTGCCTAAGGGAATTGTAACATCTCAAATATTTTAAAAGACTCCAGCACTTTGCAGGATTAAAGGGGAAATGGGCTCAGAATGCCCACGGGCTTTGCAACATAGTCTATTAGTCTGCAGACTATAGTTTCTGCAGTCTGTCACCATCTTGCCTCCACTTCCTCTTTGACCTTCCAGCCTCTGCTTGCTCTTGTCTTGCAAGCCGAGCATCCACAACCAGACAGTCTCCGCTTTGAAGTGCCCCTGTTAGAATCTGGATCTGGAATGTCTCCCGAGTCCCATGTGTTGATTGAAGGCTGGGTCTCCTGTTTTCAGGGCTATTTGGAAGGAGATGGAACCTTTCAGAGGTGAGGCATACTGGAAGGAAGTTAGGTAACTGGAGCTATGCCTTTGAAGAAGCATTGGGAGCCAGTAGATACCCTTCTACTCTTTCTTTACTTCCCAGAAATTATGGGGAGAACAACCCTCCTCTGCCATTCACTCCTGCTACAATACACCATGATACCACAGACCCAAACTGCCACGATCAAGGAATCATGGACTTGAATCTTTAAAGCTGTGATCCAAAATAAGTCTTTCTTCTTTATAAATTGGTTGTTTAAGGTATTTTGTCCTAGCAATGGAAATCTGACTCTTCTAGCTCCAAAATATGCAACTTACTGAGAACCAACATGAAATCACACATAGAAGATTTCAGTAAATGGGAAGTCTTTGTCACCCCATCTAAGGCTCAGGGGATGTTACACAAAAGGATGCAGCAAGAATAGGAAGCTAGAGGATGGGGGGGTGCTGTGAAAAGTTGTCTCTAGACATAATGTGGCTATTGCACCCAGGGACTCACAGCAGAAGTGGTAACCTGCCCAAGACTGGGCAAATCAACATGGAGGAAGGACTCATGTAGCTCCACCTATCCCTGGAGAACTTTCACAGTTAACTACTTGCTGGGGGGGGTCATATTCTTCAGTGCTGTAGACAATGGTAAGATGCCTTTGCTCAAGTAACTACACCCTCTCCCATTTTCACACAAGCAACCATAAACACAGCAGACACAGAAAAAAGACAGGAAAGTGGGAAGAAGATTTGTTGAAAACAAAAAGAGTTTTAGGGAGGTGAGATAAGACAGGATAATGGGAGGGGGAAATATTTTATATATATATACATACATACACACGCACACACACACATATATCACTTAAGCATTCAGGTAAAGGACACTCAACCTGAAGTAGCTTTCCTTATGTGTGAGCATATTTTCCTTGTTCAGCAGTTGAGTAGCATTAGCCCAGTGGGATCTGTACCGCAGAGAGAATAATGTTTGGTGTGATGAGGGCAATACAGTGCAGCACATGCTAGTAATTGAAGCTATGTCTTTAGACTTATGGTCACAGGAAGTACCCAGAAACATATTGGTCGTTGGCCACCTACAGTTACAAGTGGTTGGGGACACTTTCACTGTGGTTCTGTAAGTTTCTTTAGCTTCCTCTTTTGTTCCCTATTTCAGGATCTGCGTTCACTTCTGAACCATAAAAATAAATAACCTCTTTCTGATTTTGACTTGTGTTAATAATCTAACTGGTCCTATTTTTGTAAGGAAGCTTCCTCACCTGAGCTCTAGGACAGAAAGGAGTCTTCCTCTCATCTTTTGTCAAGTTGTACTTTACTCTCACAAATATAGATATGTGTGGCACTTTGCTATCTTCACAGTGATTGTATTTAGTGACTTGGGTAGAAAGATAGAACGAGCCAGCCCGCAGTCCTCCTACCCAGGCAGGTCTAAGCATTGCCCTTATGTCTCCAGGGTCACAAGAGCTGCATTATAAACATGGCTCCTCTTGTGATAAGAAGAACTGGGTGAGGAGAGGTTAATGCTGAGCCTGGGGTTCTGGGATTTAAAAGCTGCCAATGTTATGCTCAGGAAGCTGGTCTCAGGAGGGACCTTGGAAGCTGCTACAGAAGGATGCTGTGTTGCTACCGCCAGGGCAATTACCTGTTCTCTCATCTTTTTCCCTCTCCCTGTTTACGACTCACCTCCTTCTCACATGCTTGCTATATTCTCTTACAACTTGTCCTGTAATCATTATTAAGTTTCCTATTTGTATCTGGCACTTGACTATCTGCCCTCATTGACCCAATGCGCTGAGCTAGTATCGCCCATTTCAGTCCTCCGCTGCTCATAACAGACCCAGACATCCTGGGGTTGTAAACAAACAAATGATCTTCAAAGGCATCTGAGTGTTCATGAGTCATCCCCTCCAGTCCCATATCTAAGTGTTTCAGGAGCAGTCAGGGAGTCTTGTGTTGGCAGAGCTCTGGAAACACTGGGATATTAATCCTGTGTCTCACAGGATGCTGGACCATTATCATTGCTGTGGAGCCGCTCTTTGCATCTACATTCCTGCAGAATCACTTACAGCTGAAAATGCGCTAATGGTCCAGGAAGGCCAAAAGCAATGTTTGTAACAATTTCTAGGTAAGTGGTAATGGGGAAGATCCATCTCTCTGGAAACCAGCTCATCAATTCCAGATCCATCTCTGAGCTCAGAAAGAAGATAACCCTTTTGCTTTTCCTCTTATTTACTTCTTAAGAATTAGTGCAGTGAAAACCAGGACATCACTTACACCTATCTTTCTCAAGAGAACAGGAATTAACTTACTTCCAGTTTTGAGCCCCAACCTTTTCTCCAATCATGCACATATTTAGACTTTTTATTCCTTTATTAACGTAGGGAACAGGAAGCCCATTATGACATTTAGCAGACATAATTTTAGGCAAGTACAGCTTCTTATCAAATAAGCTGGCAATAAGAATTTGATGAACAGTGTTCTCCAATATAACTTCCAACACTAATTTAATGAGAACTATCAAATGAATTTTTTTATTCTGATATCACCCATGAGACAAATGATACTTTGCAGGCCTATTTTTAACAAATGAATTATTGACTTAAACTGGCCCAATTAATCACAATATAATGGGCTGAGGGGATGTTAGTGGCTCATTCATCAAGGCCCATGATGAGTCCTGAGTCTTCCGAGAAATGAAACTCTTTAATCACCCCTAGATTAACAGTTACATGCCTTCACATTTCAATCATTGGAAGCTGGCCGTGTGCTAGAGAAGCCAGTGCTAGAGGAGAAAAGGAAAGCAGAGTGTGTGGTCTTCTTTCTACACTTAGCAATCCAACTCTTGCCTCTAGTCTTCAGTGATGATAGAAGTGTGATTCGTTAGAAATGCACTGTGTGGTCATGATTGAGACCAGGGCCAGCAATTAAAATCCTTAAAAATCTAGGCTTATCTCTTTCATTCAAAACTTGTGGGACCCCAGACAGGTTGTTGGACTTCTCCAAAACTTCATCCCAAAGATGATTATGGTACAACCTCACAAAACAAACTTCTTGTAAAGATGAAAGGAGATAAAGTGTGCCCCACTGCTTTGGCCAATTAGCACAGTTTGTTTTCATGGAACTCTTGTACCTCTTCAAGAGATGTTTATTTTCTATCACCACAACTGAGACTGTTAGGCACCTTGGACTAATTTGGGGTGGGGTTGGGGAGAAGATGTAATAAAATGGGAAAGACAAATAAGGAACTATAAAGATGTTCTATTTACTAATTAAACAAACGTGCTCTGTCTTAAGCCCTGCTGGTGTCGACAGATGAATGAGACGGCTCTGCCTCTAAGGCATTTTGGAACATATTGGGGGATGGGTAAAGCAGCAACATCATTTGGACAAAGAAAAGTTAAAAAGTAAGGTAATACGAGTGGTTGTTTTCTTTCTTCTCCAGTCATATCAGTAGGGAGTGCACAAGGGAAAATCGAACAATACTCAATACCTAAGCTATGACTCCTGTCCCGTGTGATCACCGAGATGATTTGCATGTTGTCATCTCAAAGACTCTCAAGAGTTAAGTGCCGAAAGAGTTCCATAAGAGCAGTTTACATCAGATTACATGAGGCATGATATTTACATCGTCTCCATTAAAATATAATTATGTATCTAATTATGGTTGAAAGATGTGTGTGTGGATGTCATTTTGACAAGGGGAGAGTCTTCCCTGCACTGTTTTGTCTTTGTTTTGCTTAGAATTCCCGGCTCCCCGTCTGAGTTAGTGATAGAAAAGAGGTTTTTACACGAAATTCGGAAGTTGGAAAGTTGTGGTAGTTTATAGCAAGAGTTTCCCGGAGGCCGGATATTTCCAGCTTGCCTTTGGGTCCTTCCATTTCTCATTTAGCTCTTTCTGTCCACTTCTTGCCCATGTCCAACTGCGTAGCTAGACACGTGACTGTGAGTTCAGATACGCTCCCCACCTTGCCCTTGTGACCCCACACAGCGACTTCTCTGACATTCTCAGTCTTTCAGGACTAGGCCGCCAGCTCCCCTATGGTGGAGGAATGTCTGAGGGTTACACTAAAGCCATACTCAGAAAGCATAGTTATCCTGCTTATTTGATTGAAATCTGAGTGACACAGGCAACGGGTTTCAGAAAATGGGAAGGAAATTCATGAACAGAATCGCAATCATAGTAGAAGCCTCAAACACACACTTCTACATCTGTTATAGATCAAATAGAAAAATAAACCAATTATGAAACCCCTGAATAATACAATTAATAAAGCTCTATGTGTAAATGTGTATATATTGATCTTTTTATTCTATAGAGAATATCCTTTATTCTTGCCATCGATAAAACATTTATGAAATATTGATCTATATTATGTCCCAAAGATAAATTTAAAAATAATTTTAAAAAGCATGAAACTGGATCAATGGATGAGCCTTGAGTATTTGTAATAGAGGTCACAGCTTATATTGTACACCAGAGAAGATATAAAAGGCAGAAATTAGTTTGACAATAAACACTTGTTTAACACTATGACTTACCTAGGTATGGCGGGTCTTAGGGAGATAAATATGGCATGACCACATTTTCCTGGTGCTTACTTTCTAATGCAGAGGGCCGAGGAAGGCATCAGTGCAAAGCTTGAGGTCATGCATAGCCTATCCCAGCACAGTGCTGGCAGGTAAGAATAACTTTAAGTGTGTAATGGAAAAAAGATTGTTTCCATATAAACGAACTGGGTAGTGAGAAGCTCAAAAGCATAGCCACTGTGTCCAGCTCAAAATGGGAGCTGCTGGTGACCTTGAGACATCTAGGAACTTCTAGGGCAGACTAGATGGGTTGCATGGCTAGGAATAAGTTAGAACACGAGGTTTCAGTACAGGGAACAACAGGGTCTAGGTTAGTGACAGAAGCAGAAAAACCTGATGCACAGAAGCACTCTTTCCAAACCTGGGGACTCATTGAGATGGAGGAAGAATCCTACAGGCAGCAGTTTCATACCTAGAAGAGAGCTACACATTTCGGCATTGACAGAAATGGGTCATGTGGTGTTTTATAGTTTCTAAAGTACAGTTTTTAACTTTCAAGCAAGATAAAAACTTAAACACATGCATATAGCCTCTAAAAATACAGTTCAGTTGCAGAACACTTGCCTCCAAGACACGAGGCTCTGGATCCCATCTCCAGCACTGCAGAATGATCACTGAATAAAATATATTGGACTAAAACAACAGTGACTCAGAAAAAAATGAAGTCAGGTTTATAACCTCATATAAAGCACGACATGAGAGTATAGAGGACCATATTGAAGAATTTTCAAACATAAAATACTTCCAATCTCTAATCATCCAAAAACTAAAAATTTAAAAATTTATTATAAGTTGGGGAATTACTTGCACCACATTGGTAGGCAAAGCTGTAACTATAAACACAAGTATATACACACAAAACTATAAATACATTTGAGTTATCCAGAAGAAAAAATAAGTCTCATAATAAGAAAAAATGAGCAACAGACATAACTGACAAGCATTTTCAACACAGAAATGTTGTTATCCATAAATACATGCACACAGTCTGAGTGCTGTTACTATTGCACACCATCTTGGCTGCCTAAAACAACAGACACGCCTTCTTTCACAGCTCTGGAGTCCAAATTCACCATCACTTTCACTTGGCCAACATCAAGGAGGAAGCCGGGCCCATGCCCCTGAAGGCTCCGGAGACTCTCTTCACTGGGCTAACATC
>CAJQZJ010032761.1:4001688-4013500 GCA_907164525.1 Lophiomys imhausi
GAGACTCTCTTCACTGGGCTAACATCAAGGAGGAAGCCGGACCCATGGCCCTGAAGGCTCCGGAGACTCTCTTCACTGGGCTAACATCAAGGAAGAAGCAGGGCCCATGACCCTGAAGGCTCCCAAGACTCTCTTGCCTCCTCTGGAATGTGATGTCACAATTAGTAATCAATTAGATTTTAAATTGTTGAGTATTATTTTCATTTACTGAGCGGTTATAGAAAACCAAATCAGCATTTTAAGAAACTAGCTGGTGGACTGTTGGAATTATTTTTAGAGGGTAATTTGGCAGCACACATCAAACTGCTTAGAACCACTCAAGCTTTTTCACTGTTTAGATGTTTTCCAAATGGAGATAATTAAAGCTGTAAGATGGACGTCATAATATTATTATAGTGCCATGTGCAATAGACATGGTGAGTAACCTGAAGACATAGAATTTCTTTAAAGACACAGTGTACCAAGCATGTATTAAAATCATCTCTGAGCCAGACATGACAGTATACCTTTAATCCAAACACTAGAGAGGCAGGAATAGGTGGATCTCTATGGTCTTCACAGAAAGCTCATGGTCAAGCCAGAGCTACTTACTAAAACCATGTCTCAAAAGAGAAAAAGAAAATTGTCACTGGAAAACTTCTGAAATAATAATTGAAAGTACATGTGAAGAAATGCTAAGCATGCAAAGAAAGTTAATTCATGACTCCAGTTTTATTCATTAGATTGGTGAAAACAAACAAAATGTGGCCTCACATGTGAAATAGGAAGAACATACTCCTTAAAATTAGGAGTAGTTGGTCTCTCTTCTAGACCAGCAAGATACCCAAAGGAAAGAAGGCCAAGGGGAAGAAGGTGGCCCCCACCCCTGCTGTCATAAAGAAACAGGAAGCCAAAAAGGTGGTCAATCTTTTGTTTGAGAAAGGGCCCAGGAACTTCGGCATTGGGCAGGACATCCAGCCCAAAACAGATATCACATACTTCGTCAAATGGCCCCATTACATCAGGTTATTGCAAAGGGCCATCCACTATGAGCGGCTCAAAGTGCCTCCTGCCATTAACCAGTCCACCCAGGCCCTGGACCGGCAAACAGCTCCCCATATGCTTAAACTTGCCCATAAGTACAGCCCAGAGACAAAGCAGGAGAAGCAAGGGTTTCTGATCTATGCTGAGGAGAGAGAATTTGGCAAAGGGGATGTCCCACCGAAGAGACCACCTGTCCTTTGAGCAGGGGTCAATACAGCTACCACCTTGGTGGAGAACAAGAAGGCTCAGCTGGTGGTGATTGCCCATGACATGGACCCCATTGAGCTGGTGGTTTTCCTGCCTGCCCTATGCCAAAAACTGGGGTCCCCTACTGCATCATCAAGGAAAGGGCCAGACTGGGGCAGCTGGTCCTCAGAAAGACTTGCACCACTGTTGCCTCACACAGGTTAACTCGGAAGACAAGGGTGCTCTGGCTAAGCTGGTAGGAGCTATTAGGACCAATGACAATGACAGATAACGATGAGATCCGTCACCACTACGGAGGCAAAGTGTTGGGTCCTAAATCTGTGACTACACTGCCAAGCTGGAAAAGGCAAAGGCTAAAGAACTTGCCACTAAACTGCATTAAGTGTACACTGCTAGGTTTTCTGTATGTAAATATAATTACAAAATTATCATCCAAAAAAATTAGTAGTTGGAGGCTAGAGAGATGACTCAGTGGTTAAGAGCACTGTCTGCTCATGCCAAAGACCCAGGTTCAGTTCTCAGCTCCCATATGCAGCTCCATCCCCAGGGGATCCCATGCCCTCTTCAGGCCTCCTCTGACACCTGGCACACATATGGTCCACATACATACCTGCATGAAAAACTCTCACACACATAAAATGAAATAAACAGATCTTGGTGAGAGTTTGTTTACAAGGGCTAGGTATAGTAGCTCTGGCTTGCAAAATTCCAAGTGGTGCTTATTTTCCTTTCTGAAAAGTGTTTCTCACCCTTCTGTGTTTCTTCAGTGAGCTACTTTTGTTGTCTCTTAATCCTTGTGTTCTTGCTTTGTTAAAGTTTTAATAATTTATTCTCCAAGTCACTTGATCAAAGAAGAATGCACAGTGTGGGCAACCTTGAGAGAAGAGAGAACTAGTATGTTCACTAGTTCACTGGAACTAAAATATTCGCTAGTATTTTCTAAGTTGTGATGGGACATATGCATTAGCTTTTTTAAGCTGTGGGATCTTGGTAATAGAATACCTCAACACAACCATATCTGCAGCTGTACCAGAAAGCCTTCGATGAGCCCTCTTAGCTTTCTGGCATTGTGGGAAGCTAATCTAATAGTTGCTTCTACAGACTCTGATATTCAGAATCAATGTCATTCTAGATTCCTCTCCCTGTGTGTGTTATAAACACTGGCTCTCCTACCTGCCATAATCCATTCCTGAGATATGGCATTAATATATCCAGGCCTATATTGCCCAGTCTATGAAATACTTTAAATTACCACTCTGTTTATATTTTCATTTGTTCTTTTTAATACTGTAGAATTCCCAGTGAGTGCTACCTTTCAGTGTTGCCTGTCCCTAAACAACAGAAACTAAAAGTCTGAGTGTTCATCACTTTTTAGTTCTTTTAGCATAAGGAGGCGTACTCAAGTATGTGAATCAGCTTCACACCTTGTGCTGGTGAAGAGCAACACATAAGAAGTGGCAATGCTAAAAGTAATGTGTCACAGAAATCAGAACTTCTAGCCTGGAGAGAGTCTTACATTTGGCCTTCAGGAATGTAAGTAATTCTTCCTTCTCTCTTAAATGAAACACCTACTGGACAGCAATTATTTTGTCATAATTGCAGCTCTAAGTGCTGTCCTGGCGTGTGAGGGGATGAGCAAGAAGAACATAGGAGTTAGGAGATCACAGAGTGCCCAGGATCTTCTTCACGAGCAGGAGCTGAGGGGGCCACAGACCACCAGAAAGGTAACTTCCACAGAAATTCTTAGAAGCCAAAGGGACATTTGAAAACAACCTACCCGAAACAGAGCTAGGAGAACGAGGCAGAAGCCTAAAAGCTCATGAGACTATGTAGAGATGGTTTAGCATCACCGTGCATTGACCAATAGCAAAGAGATGGAACGAAGGTGTAGCTTCATGGGTGCTCCACTGCCTGAGAATATCAGGGTTCAGACGTCTGCTGCCTCGTATCTTGATATTGCTTGATTTTGATATTGGTATCCCTCATTTCTTAATATCACATTGAACTTTGTTGAAACCCCAGGCACGACGGGGCCAGGAGGGTTGACACAACTCATGTGAGTTTCTGCTTGCCCCATGGAAAGGAGGTTCAATTAATTGCTCTCACATTAAATGTATGGACTGTAGCTGTCCCTGATAGACCAATGCTGAATAGGTATGTCCATCTGCTGGACCCAACTCTCAATAAAAGGAGGGCAGAGCAACAAGGGAAAGGGCAGTGGGATGGGCCAAAGACAACTAGCAAAGCAGTCTTTCTAAGCATTACTTGGTACTTAGTGCTATCTGTTCACCCCAAGAAGGAAGCAGATCCACGCCCATTGCTGTTGATTCCCAGGCAACAGGGCCTAGCCTTTGACTCTGGCCCTGATCCTGGCCCTGAATAATTCAAGAGGATCTCGTAGCCAAAACAGCCTTTATTTATGGACACGCCGGAAAGTCAGACTGGAAGGGCAAGGCCTAGATTTGCAGAGGGGAAGGAATCCAGAGACTCAAGTGTGGAAATGCCTGTGTTTTTCTTCACTGGCCCCATTTAACAGCCCCTCTCAGCACATGCAGATGGCATTATGGTATCTGGCACATGTAGACTTTGGCTGGGATTATCCTCCTGAGCTCCCAGTTTATGGTTGTGCAAATAGACGTGGAAGAGAAGAGCAGGCATGCCCAAATAGCAAGAGAAGGAAGTCTTTATTGAATTTCTTCTGGGTCACATTAACTCTGTCTTTATCCAATAAAGATCAAAAAAAAAGGCTTTCCTTGTCTCCAGGTGGAGGGTGATGAAAAGAAAAAGAAGACAATGAGACTGCTCTAGGGGAGAAAAGCAGCCCCTCGGTTTGCAGCTGGAGCTCCCAGGACACTAAGAGGGAATGGAGGCCTTAGAGCTTTGGCTCTAAGATACTAATGTACCTAGGCAAGGAATACATGGAGGTCCAGAAATAAATATATTTCCTCTTAAATGGTAATTTATTGCCAAACTCAAAAGTGCTCCTTTCTATTCAGAGGGGCATGAGTTTGGGTAAGGGCTATAAACATACTGCTCAGTTTTTCTAGTGGACAATGTGCGGTTCCATATTTGTAGTGGAAAATATGTTCAGGGATGGGCTCATTTACTGTGGAGTGATAGGTACCATGAAAACACTCTGAGGAAACTCAGTCTGAGGGAAGCGAAAAGGAAATAGCAACAGGATACCATGAGTTGTTTGAAATTTTCACACTCATTTGGACAGCATATGCAAATTAAGTTATGGATATGTGCAGTATCCTACCGTGCATGCTTTTTACTCCACACCAGCATGCAATAGTGTGGACATACTGTCCATCATATGACAGCTGTGCCTCTTCTGCATTTACACCATCAGAGAAAAGAAGAGGCAATGGAGATTAACATTTACTTAGTAACCAGTCATTGTCCCTGTACCATGGAAGATCTGGGGTATCTCCACTTTACAGAGGACAGTGGAGGAGAGCAATTCCCCACAGTCACACAGAGGAAGAGTGGTTGGGCCTGAGTAACAACTGGAGACTGCCTGGTTTCCAATGGTCCCCATCTCATCGCCTCCCTTGAGATGCCTGCTCACCTCCTCATCGTACTGCTGCTGGAAGAGTCACCAAAGTACCTTTGAAATTTGCTTGGTCTGTCTGCAGGGTCACATGCTGTTAACATGTGCTGCTGCATCCCAGCCATGGAGAGTCTTTTACTCTGAGCACTTTCCTTGAAGAGCTTCATTCCAGGTCTTACATTCATCAGCCTACTGAACCCCGGTGATTTCTATGTCTCTTGAGCTGCAGACCATTCTGTTCTACTGAGACTTTGCCATTCTCCCTCTCTTCTCTGCTTCACATTTCATTTAACCTTCAAGCCAAGAACTGGGAGGAGTCCTGGCCTCCTTGATGCTTCTCACCTCAGCTGAAGGATTCACTTTCTTTCTCTTCCCTTCTTTCCTTCCCTTCCTCTCCTCCTTCCCCACCCCACTCCTCCTCTTCCTCCTCTTCCTCTCTTTCTTCCCTTTCTCCCCTCTCTGAAGTACTGATGATGGAAGCCAGGGACTTACATGTCCTAGGCAAATGTTGACTTAAGCTACAGCCTTACAGGCCGTCACTTGCCTCAAACTGTCGGTCCTCTTCTATCAGTCTTCTAAGTTCTAAGATTAAAAGACCACCAGGGTTCTTCTTCCTCAGATCTCCCAGGTTTCCATCCCAAGTCTCAGAGCTTGGCCTGAGTCTACGCTGTCTCTCCTTCACTCCTTTGAGTATAGAATGTATTTTCCAGTATGGGAATGGGCACCAAAGGAGTCAGGTGAAGATATGGCATCTGTCACAAGACTCTGGGCCATTTGAGGACCATGTTTGGAATTAAATGAAATAGCATATGCTGACTTTTTACTATAAAACATTTCTATCTGCAATACATGGAGGTCTATGTGGGGCACTGCCCAGGACCTCCACACCAACCATCTCACCTCAGTAGATGCATAACAAATTCCACAGCTCATGATTTGCACCCCACCCACTTTTTGTGAACTGGGGGATTTTGTTAGAAATGAACATTCTGCTTCTAATCAAAACCATAGCTCAGCACTGCCCAGGTTCTATTTTTACAACCTCATGCAGTTTTAAAAAGGAAAAACAAAAATAACACTTGCACCAAAGACTTCATTTCTCCCAAAAAATAAATATATGGATATCCGTGTTACAGTTGGTCAGCTGTCACTTCTGAACAAATGCTTTGTTGGAAATTAATTTCTGAAGGTATTTTAATAGTTTTGATTTAAAACCAAGGAATAAGAGAATGGAAGAGGTTTAAGTAAGGCCTGAACATTCCTGAGAAAGAGAAATAAAAATTTTGTGCCTATTCTATCCAAGCAGTGTGTTAGACATTTCACATTTTTTTTACCTTGTCTAATTCTGACAACAGCTTTCCAAGGTATTTTATTCTTGCTCTGCAAATGAGAAATTAGAGACTTAAAGTCACATAGCAAGTTAGAAAAGAGCCAGTTTTTAAAACAAAGAACTGTCAAGTTATAGTTATTTCTTCTACACACCGATGCCTTCCTGCTCTAGTTATTTCTTATAATGAACACCGTTATATAGAAATGCCTGCACTGTTTAAATAAGCTTTCTGCAATGTCTAAAAATCATCTTTGAACAAGATGATCTTACCACACCCATGAGTCGTTTCCATTGTCTTGGGGAAATTATTCAGAGCATCGCTCTCACAGCTATTTTCCTCATAACTCTGACAAAATCAGCTTAAAGGAGGGACTTGGTTTGGTGGCTCACAGCTCAAGAGTGCCCTGCTCCCATAGCAGGGTAAGCGTGGCAGCAAGAGTATGAGGTAGCCGGTCACATGGCCTGCAGAATCAGGAAGCGTAAAGAGATTAATCGTAACATTGGGCTCACTTTCCAGTCAGTTTAAACCCCAGCCCAGTGAAATGGTGCTATCTACATTTAGGGAGCTCTTCTCAGCTCAGTTAGCCCAGCCTAGAAACTCCCTCATAGGTATGCCCAGTGGATTCCATGACAATTCTGAATCCCATCGAGTGGACGGTTAAGATGAGACATCTTAACTGCCTTTGCTTTCAGAATTCCACAGTCTGGAAAGTAAATTATGTAAGCACCTCTCAGAACTTTTAGACAACCCTGTTCAGAGCTTCCTGGTGAAGCCCGCTCCCAAGCTCTAGGACAGTAGTTCTCGACCTTCCTAATACTGCCGACCCTTTAATATACCTCCTCCTGTTGCGGTGACCCCCAATCATAAAATTATTTTCCTTGCTATTTCATAACTGTAATTTTGCTACTGTTATGAATGGTCATATAAATATCTTAGACGAACCCTATGAAAGCATCATCTGACACCCATGAGGGGGTCATGACCCACAGATTGAGAACTGCTCCATTAGGAGCAATTGTTCTCCAGCTTCATTGTTCCTTATCTCCAATTTTTTACATGTTTATAAGTTGATAAGGTTTACCGAAAGTATAAGAACATAGAACAATTTAAATTGGAAGAAAGTTTCACTCTTTTATATATACAAAAAAAAAATCATAAGGCCAAAAGTAGAACCTGGACCACCTCATCGCTTTAGGGAGTTCTTCATGAGAAACATTTTTATCCAGCTCTCTGTTACTCAGCTTAGCATCCTAGCTGCTGGAGCCATCTTGTTCTTCAGAAATATAAGAGAAAAAAATCCAAACAGACGCCTTACACCATAGACTCAACAGGACAATATAAGCTGATTTCAGTTCAGTGAACAAATCGATGGCACATTTTTCCAGTTGTTCCTCTGGATAACCAGATTTAAATCGTGCAATATATACATACATACATATATATAAAATCTTTTTTAAATGTGTGAATATATAAATTGTGTGTATACAGCACACACACATGCGTGCATAAACATGTGCACACACCCACACCAACAAATCATGGTGAAAAGAAGTTTTTTGCAATGCTGGAAGTTGGCAGGCAAAGCTTCTGTGCATTTTCAATAAGGAAAAAGTTGAATCTATAAGCTTCTAACAAGATTAACATGCCATATATCTGTATGTATATTCATAGCAATCCATGAGTTACCCTTCGATGACCAAGCATACACTCACTTAGGATACTCAGTATATTCCAGTTGTGGTGATGGAGAACCTTCCTTTTGCTTTAGTTAGCCTGGCCATAAGAACACAAACCTGGAGACAAAGCCGCCAAATATGGCTAAGCGAGCCTCGAGGCCACCCATCCTTTGCAGCCACTAGCTTGCTTTATAAAGGCAGGCATTCCTCATCTGTGTGTACCGTCCTCGTGAGAGTCCACTTCCTGTGCTGCACTTGCTAATTGAATTCCCCAGTGGAGTGAATGTATTTCTCTGACAGCTTGAGAGCGCATAAACTATAAATATTGATGACACCAGACTCTCATCCCTCCTGTTGTTATTTATTTTAAGATGTTTGCTAGGGCAGTAGTTTTGCATTTGACATTTATATAGGTCACAATGAACTAATAGCCACCTGCCATTTGGGATGCCTTTATAATGAACGTTATGGAAGACTGTGAAGAAATTCTCTGGCATTTCTGATTTGCACACTAGCTGAGATGGGGCTGCTCTTCATAATAGGCTATTTCAGCAAATGTTAGTTATATTGTAAAGATAGGTGCTCAGTCAGGTTCATGTGAGGGCCAGGAACTTGTGCTGGGCTGTGCTAAAACTAACACCTCCACCATTCTCAGATACATCTTTGGGCACTGAAGATGAGATCTGGTCTTTCAGTTGGGTTTTCTGGGGAATCTCAGAGTGAATGGCATCTAGGTCCAGTAACAGGATTCCAGAAACCCCAATAACCACGTAACAGTTTACTCTCAAATGCTCCCCAAAAATCTATGAGTTAAAGGCATGGTCACCAGCCCACAGTGTCATTGGGATGTTATACAACTTTTATGAGGTAGGGTATACTGGGAGGAAAGGAAATCTTTGAGACTATGCCCTTAAGGGAACATTGGAGGCCTAATATCTCCATATCTCTTCCTACTTCTCAGTCACCTTGAGTGAACACTCCTGTTCTGCCACACACATGCCTCCATGATGGATTGCCCCACTACATGCCCAAAAGAAATGAGCCAACTGACCATGGACTGAAACCTCTGAAACTGTGATCCATAATAAACCTTTCCTCCTCATAACTGACCACCTCAGGTCCTTTATTAACAGAAAGCTAACACAGTTTACATCATGTATCCATTTTCAAAAGATTTATTTTATTGTTTTTTTAATTAAGTGTATGTGTGTTGGGGGTGGTATGTGAATATGAGGAGCACACAGGTGAGAAGAGGGTTATGGAGCTCTTGCAGCTAGAGTTACAGGTGGTTGTGACCTACTAGACATAGATGCTAGAAACCAAGCATGGCCTTCAGCAAGAATGTGAAGAGTTCTTAACCACTCATTTCTACACACTATGTTTTCATCAAGAGCAATGTTCATAAGGGACAATGTTGTGTGTGTGGCCCGCAGAGAGCCTGGTTCCAGCATATACTATCTAACTGGAAGACTGAGCCTATCCAAATCTGGGTTTGTCAATGAAGTCCTGCAGCATCATTTTATAATCTATAAAACAGAAATAAAACATGTGTTGTACAAATCACACAGACTTATAAATATGTCAGGTCCAGCACAAAACTTTTTGAATACCATCTCTCCAAAACTATTGGCTTTGCTTCCATTTTTCTTTATCTACTTTGTCTTTCTGAGATGATACGTGAGATTTGAATTGTGAGACTGGTCGATGCATGGAGCCTGGAAAGAGAAGAGCTTCCTCTTGGTCTATACTGGCTCCTCAGTCTTACCACCATCCTGGGCAGTTGATCTGGCAACTCAAAGGCCCAAGAGTTACTGGCTGATGTCAGAGTGTCAGGATTGGGAGTGTTGTCAAGTTCAGCTAGTTCTTCCCAGCCATGTGGGCTCAACATTCCATAGATCAATGGGTTCACAGGGCCTGTGATAATGTTTCCCCTTAACAGCCATAGATTATTTAATAAAAGCCCTAGTGCCAGACATGGGAAACCTCCCTTGGAGTTGTTGGTCATGAAAGTCCAAGAGACTTCCAAAATAATACTATAGGCTATTTATTGTCACTGCCTCAGTTTCCTCTGAGAACGTGGAGGTAAGACCCTATTGCTGAAGAAGCCACATACTTCAGACACAGGACTTGGAGAAATCAAACAGGTACTGATCTGGAAACCCTTCTAATGACTATCTCTCATAGGATCTAAAGATGCTATGAAAGCTGCCAAGTGAGAAAAAGGGCAATCAATAGTCCTAGTCAGTTGTAAGTCCTACCACCACAATGACTATCCTGGCTAACATATCCCCAATGGTATAACAGTGACATTTATATCTAGAGATAGCCAACAGCTCTCTAATTGGACTTAAGGCCCACTCAATAGGCTGGGACTAATGCCTGGTACTACAAACTTAGCCAGCTGATGAGGCCGTGGAACATAGAGGAGAACCTTCCACTGCCATTTTTCCAAACCAGTATAATTTCCAACTGCATCCTTAATAGTTATTCTTATACCTATAGACAAGGGTAGCTATCACACCCCATCAAGCAGCATCTTTTTACAGCAGACAGTGATCATAATAGAAACCCACTGTAAGGGTGATCTGAAAGCTGCCTGTATTCTATTGCTATTTACTGGCTCCCCATAGAGTCTGGTGACACCCCAGATGAGGACATTGTCGTTTATACCTGTCTTTGTTGTGTAAACCTTGCTCTGCCTAATTTAAAGTTGATTAGTTGAATAAAGGCCTGCAGCCTGGATTGGAAAGAAGAGAGTAGGCAGGGAGAAGGGTCTCGGGCTTTTGGGGAGAAATTGGCACCATGAGGGAAGAAGAGAGAGCAGAAGGAAGGGATGGAAATGAGAAGACACGCCATGGGTTAGATGAATGAACATCGTTCCACATGGCCGGGAACATCGGCATAGCATAGAGAATAACAGCCTAAGGGGACATATATATATGTTATGGGGTTTTATTTGGGGAGTAGAATTAAAAACTAGCTTAGATGGACTAGGATTGCACAATCCAGGCTAAGGCTTATTAGAATCCATCAGGTGTCTCTGTGTGGCTCTTTATACGTGGGTTAAGTGATAACTCCATCACCCTAATAACCTTATTAATCAATTCTAAATATTAATATTTCCTACAACAATCCACAACTGGTGAAAATGCAGAGAATAATGACCATGGATTTCCCAAGCCAAATTGATAAATGTACAATGGGACTCCCACACCTGAGGCTGAGAATATTGCTGCAGGAAGGAAATGCTGTGAGAGAAGAAGGCAGGACCTCTGTCTACCCTGAACTGGTATCCTCTGTCTATGCCAAGGAATCTGCTGCACTCAGGAAACCTTCACTGTTCCTTACGGTAGTCTTTCCTTCTGTTTCTCAAGTGCCATCTGCAATATGCCTAGGCTGTCTGCTTACCTTTTGCTTAGTCCTGCAGTTGTCTACAATAAACTCCATGAAGACAAGGCCACATCTCTTTGATTCATTGCTACACAGTTTTAGTAGTAGCTGGGCATCTCTAACGGAGCTGAACTACATGGTAAGACCCTGTCTCAAAATATCAAAACCCCACCCCCCCCCCCCAAACAAAATGCATGTAAGAATAACCACAAAACAAGACAAACAAGGAAACAAACAAAAAGCACATCACAATCAAAGTAAAAAAAGGGGGAAAAAAGAGCTGGCAGAAAATACATGAAATATTTACTACAAAAATAGACAAACATACAAGGAACTCTTAAAGTTGTGGGGAACACGGCCATCATCCTAGAAATGAAAGGGAAAAGTATATTTAAAAAAACATACAGAGGGAGGGGACTATGATTGAGATGTAACTTGAAGAAATAAATAAATGTTAAAAACAACACACACAAGACACACATGTAGATACACATACACAAGCACACGAAAAGTTGTCCAATTCCACTCTTAAAACACATATGTGTACCAAGTAGAGGAACAAGGAGGGAGGGAGGGAGGAAGGGAGGGAGGGAGGGAGGGAGGGAAGGAGAGAGGGAGGGAAGGAGAGA
>CAJQZJ010032761.1:4013900-4051353 GCA_907164525.1 Lophiomys imhausi
TGAGGGGGAGGAGGGTGGAAGGGTGGGACTGGAGGGGGGAGTAGGGAGGGGATTGTGATTGAGATGTAACTTGAAGAAATAAAAAATAAATTATTAATAAAAAAAACAATAAAAAATAGAAAAAAGAAAAAGAAAAAAAACACATATGTGCTCTGTTAACAAGACTGCCGCAGAAGCAGGTGTGTAGACTGTTGGTGAGGATGCTAATGTCCCACCCCTGTGTGAATACCTCACTCCTGTATCTTCGGGTCCCACTGAGGAACAGCATGCTCTAAGACGGTTCCCACAACAGAAAAACACCTCTATGGTTGGTCACAAACAGTGCAAAAAACTAGGAATTCCATAAATTCTCACATGTAGGAAGTTGATTGAATAAAATCCCATTATCTACACATTTGAGGACAGAGAACCTGAAATAGAAGAGAATTTAGATGTTTTTCATAACCTGGCTTGAGATACATTTTAAGATACTTTGTTAATGGAAAATACAACAGAATGCAGAAATTATATGCTACTTTTGTACAAGGAGAAAGAATAATAATCTCTTTTAATTTTTATCTTGAAATAGTTCATATTTTGCCTGTTTATTTGAGAAAATGATATTCAGAAAGTTAGAATATCAGAAACTAATGAAATTAGTTGAAAACAGTAAAAAGGAAGTCAACACCAGGAAGACACTTAAAAAAAAAATCCTTCCCATGTTGTTTTGGTTTTCAGAAAAATACTGTAGGATGGTTTAGAGTATTTCAGTGTTGGGCAGACTTTCCTGTGATGTGTTGGCCTTAAACTCCTGATCCTCCCAGCTCTGCCTCCTCTGACTAGCTCTGGCTCCTCCTTCAGAGCCATGGCTGCAAAACGAGACTTCATTTTGGATCTGTCCCTCCTTAGCCGCAAGTCTTGGCAAGTCTCCAGTCTTTCAAAATGAGGCAGTGACCAGGAACTAAGCAGTGTTTGGTAGCTGAAGGCTTCAGCTAGAGTCTTTCAAAGTGTGTCTGTGCTGGGGAGCCTTTTTCCAGTTTCCCAAGCTTTCAGAGTGCCTTCTCAGTGGTTGCCCAGGACTATGTGCCGCCAGGTGCAAGGCTGATCTGCATGACTCTTAAGAGTCTGCATGTCAGAAGCCCTTACTAATTCCCTAAAAAACTCTATTACAAGCCATTTTAGTTTATCCTGGTGTGTGTTTGTTTTGTTGACTATCTTACTTTCTTTTTCTGTCACCATGTTATAAAAACTCGGACAAATGCTAGTTAAAAGAGAAAGGATTTCTCCCAGCTCACAGTTCCAGAGTTCAGTACACCATATCAGGGAAGCCAAGGGAGTCAAGGCAGAAGGAACTTGAAGAAGGTGATCACAACACATCCGCAATCATAAAATGGAGAGCTGAATGTGCTTTTCATTTTCAGCTCCATTTCCCCATTTATGAGACTGACATACTGCCTATTGCACTAACAATATTTTTTTGGTTTGTTTGTTTGTTTGTTTGTTTGTTTGTTTGTTTGTTTGTTTGTTTCAATCTAGAATCACCTGTGTACAGAACGGTCCTGCCCACGGTGAAGATGGGTTTTCCTACATCAGCTACCTAATCAAGATAATCCCTCATTGGCATGCCTAGTGGTCCATCTGCCAAATCATTCTAGATTCTGTCAAGCTGACAACTAATCATCACAATGACCTTGAACTCCTGATTCCCCTACCTCCACCTTCTGTGTCCTGAGATTACAGATGTGTACCATATTACTCTGTGGAGTACCACAGAGGAGAGTCATTTTGTAAAAGAGCTGGTCCATGCTCTTTAACAGGGTTCCATGAAGGACTTTGGAGCTTTGTAGATTACAACATGCTGTAGAGACACAGTAATTGAGAGGAATGGGAAATTTCCCCAGAGGACACTGTTAGACAATGTCTGCAAGCTGAACATGAGCTGTGGATTAGAAAGAAGTTGTGAATAGATGTTAATTTTCCTGAATTTGGTACAAGAGTATCCTATATTTAACTCCTTGCAGTAGTAAGGGGAAACAGAATCAAAGAAATCTATTCACAAAAGGCTAAAATATCATGGTCTGTGTGTATACATGCAGGTAAGGAGAGACCATAAATATGGTAAATATTCAAAAACTGATTAATCTAGAGGCTGGGGTATAACTCAGTGGTAGAATGCTTACCAGGTATATGCAAGGTCCTGCATGTTACCACCAGTCCAGGAAAAAACAAAAACAAAGGTCAGACCTTCCTTGTACAGAGTTGCCAAAAGGCAGTGCAAATACTGGACTGTCTTTATCCACTGAGAGCTGCCTTGAGCATTCATTCATGGAGCTTCAGTTATCTACCTTGTGCCAGAGACTGTGCCCAGTTCTGACCCTGACTGCTGCTTCATCTTTTCTTCAACCAGTAAGATCAAAATGACACAGAAAAATTCTTCCCTCCTTTTAGGGGTCAAGATGTCCCGGCAAACCTCTCTCCTCATTTATATAATGTATACAATAAACTACATGTATATAACATATGCAATAAACTTGCTGGTTCTAATATATGTGAGTGCCTCTCTTACTGTTTTCTTTTCCTATAGGTCTCTCTCTCTCTCTCTCTCTCTCTCTCTCTCTCTCTCTCTCTTCTCTCTCTCATTTCTGGTACTTTCTTTGTCTTGACTCTAATTGAACTGGGATATTGTGGGTGCTTCTACAGTGAAATCAAGAAGCAAGCCACTGCAGAGGCTTCTTATGTGTAAAGATATCTGGCATCAAGACTGGTTGATAGCCATAGGAGACCTTCCCTTTTCTGAGGAGAAAAGGAGGAAGGGTGGATGTGTGAGGAGGAGAGAGGGAGGGGAGAAGGAGAGACTGGGAGGAGAGGAGGGAGGCAAAGCTGCTATTGGGATGTAAAGTAAATGAGTTAATTAACAATAATTTAAAAAGACAGCTGACATACAATCAAAGAGGTCTAAGCTGGCAGAATGCCCTTCCTATATATAAACCATCATTTCTTTCTTTTCTTTTTTTTTTGAAGCATCCAACATCTATGTAGGTAGAGACCACAACAGTCTCTTGTGGCAGAAGTTAAGTCTTTATAGTGAAATTAGTAGGCAATTCAGATTAGCATCTGGCAGCACATAAGGAGGAGCTTGGTGTCTCTTTGATTTGCTAATATGAACCAAAAAGCCAGTTGTGGCCGGACAATATGCCCTGTTGAAGGGACATGGTTAAGAAACTGCTCAGGTCAAGCAGATGATGTCAGTTATCATGAGAAGTAACGGGACTGTTGGACATCGAGAGAAATCTCGTAGACCTTTGAGACTGCCAAGTATCACAAGATAATGCGATATATAAGATGAGAATTCCACACGATCTCTCTCTTTCTCCTGCCCTCACTGACTGAGAGGTCGGCTGGAGAGGTGCACAGCAAGATACTCCATTAACAGAATTTAGACTGGTATAACCTAAAGCAGAGGCCTGGCATAAAACTTACTGAGAGACAGTTCTTTAAAGGCGTCTGTCTTGGGGCCCGGGGCACCTGAAAAGTGCATGAGGTGAGCAGAGTTCGGAAGCTGCTTGGAGAGGCCTTCAGCTGTGAGGTTTGGCTGGGCCAAGGAGACCATTAGAGGTGAGTTTCAGCTGATGAACAAAGCCTGCCTCAGTTTGGCGGCTGGAATACACTGATTTTATAAACTGGCCACAATTTTGTGGTGGAAATAAACTGCCATTGCAAACTTGCAAAGTGAGGCCCAACGAACACTAAGCTTTAAAAGGGACTGCCTTCCAAGACTGCCATAAACTGAGCTATCCTGAACGGACCTACACTAAGAATATTAATATCCTTTCAAGAAAGTTCAAACAGTTTTAGTTAAATGTTTTTAGATAGGTATTAGAGTGTTCTTAGTTATTAGGGTACTCTTAGATTATAGATTTTAGATTATAGGTTTTAGGATATAGAATTTAGGTATTTTATAGAGATTTGTTAAGTATTAATAAATATAAGTGTTGATAAATAAAAATACTCTGTTATAGTCTCTGGACTACAGGCCAGACATGTGTTGGGTGTAGCTTCAGAGGTGTGTGACTCGAAACAGTAAGGTCTGAATGAATCCAAAACCCAGAAATCTCAAAGTTGGGATCCCATGCCGCACACTGAGATTGGTAGGTGTGGGATCAAACTTTCTCCCTGCTTCCACCTGGCTCTGGAGCATGTGGACACAGCCCCAAAGGGCTACTTTCCTTACAGCATGTAGAAAAAAAAAATCCACAGGTGGTCACTGGTGAGCTCAGTCACAGTACCTGATGTCTGGGATCTTTCTCCATGTAAATATAGCATTGCCAGCATTCCAGCCAAGAGAATACATTCATGCCCCCCCCAAAAAATACCCCCTCCCCACTTCCCATGGTTAAAAAGCCCTCACCCATCTCAGAGCTCCGGAGACCTGATTGATGGGAGATCTGATAGATGTCGGAGAGTTAGTAGACTTAGAGAAGGTTCAGGACATGGAGTAGAGTTTAGAGATTTAGGAAGAGCCAAGCCCATCATGACACCTTAGTTAAAATAAATAAAGGATTCCTGGTTCACCAAATATGCTGCCTCAGAGCTGTGATTCGGCTTGAAGGAGTTTTCACCACCCGAGAAAGCTTTCTCCAAATGCGCTGGCACTTTCCTGGATGCGCCTGCAGACCGAAAGAAAAAAGCCACTGCCGCACCACCAATTCGAATTTTCTCTATCCTGGCCCTATATCCAGTGGGACATTAGAAGGGCAGACCAATCTCGACCCCACACACTGAGACACTCACCCACCCCCTGCCCAGTACCCCCAAACATTATACCACAGACATGCTAGTTTTAAATTGAGACCATATGCTTTTAATTGTCCATGCTTGTTCTAGGTTTGGGGATCTGAACCTGTCAGGTAATGCTGGGAATTGCACCTCTCCATCACTGCAGGTGGGGGCTGGGGCTCTGGAGCCCTGGGGTGTTTTGTCCACGAGCCCAAGAATTTAATGAAATGAGCAAATAAAACTAAAGCTCTACCCACCAGAAAGAAATTGGCATATTTAACTTCATTTCTTTTTTTCTAAGTTTAAGAGTTAACCGCTGGTTTTGATTAAGAAAATCTGAGTGGGAACAAGGGCCTTTAAAGAGAACTGTGCTGTCTTTTGGCAGACAGTCTTCATGATCAGGAAGGAGAGTCCTGAGTTTGCAGAAGCCAGGCTGAGGCAGGTAGTGACTCATGGTGGAACTTTCCATCAGGTTGTTTCCATTTTATCCAAGGAGTAGGGGCCTCAAACCTTGCCATATAAATTAACTGGCTGAACTGAGCCTGAGATGAGGCTTATTTCTTTTCCTAGACTGAGCCAATTAGAGCTTGATTAGTGCTCCATGTAGAAGTACAGGGAGGTAGTAGAACCAGGTAAATCTGCCCTAAAGATCTGGGAAGCAATTGTAGAAGAGTGATATCTACCCAGCTTGTTGGGATCAGCAGGGTAAACGTGGGGCTTTGGGTATGTTATTCTCATTCATCTTTAAAATTTTAAATATTCATTGATAACCTTCTATATTTCACATGTGGTTTCAGGGGCTGGGGACACATGGAATCAATAGGACAGACTGCCAAACAGCAAGATAACAACCATGTGGTGGGTGCCGCATTGCAGTCCTATGGAAATGCAAGAAAGCAATAAAACCCTCCAGTGAAGCTGAGATTGGGTGGGGCAGCAGTCTTTCTTAGGGAGGTAATGTTGCTAAGTCCAAAAGAAGAGGTACACACTTGCAGGAAAGCAGAGAAAGGATACTATAAGCACACAAAAAGTTAGACATGAAAAACAGTGCATATACTCAACTGGCTTGAATTATATAGGATTCTATGCAATAAGTCTACACTGAAATATAAGAAGCAGGTGTTAAAGTATGATTTCAGACGACCTTGTGTGCCATGTTTAGGAGTTAGTCCTAGTCATGCCCAAAGGTCATGGGATACTTGGAATGAGTATAAGCTGGGAAGCTTTGCAGTCAACTGTGTAGGAACGGTGTAGGAGTGAGTTATAGAGGTTACAAAGGTTTAAACCAGTAGTTAAGAAGATAAGGTATGAGGTTCTAAATGAGTGAGATTTGCCTGGGAAGGGGAAAAGTTGATGTTTAAAAATGTATATCTAACATGGCTTCCTAGTTTATATTTTACTTCTGGCACAGGAGTTGGGGCATTCCACAGTGACAGAGAAGGTTGTACCTGAACGAGCCTGGAGGACAGGATGGGTAACTTTCTAAAACAATACAGCAAAATTTAAGGATCCCAGCTATGATATGGGGACAACAAACACTATACAGTCCCCTCTCCCCTGTCATCCACAGGGCATGTGTTCTAAGACCTCTACCTGAACCCTATGCATGATAGTTTTTTCTGTGCATTCCTAGATATGTTTGGCCTATAAATTAATAAAAGGCTAAGTTTAAAGCTTTACTAATACAAAAATAATAAAATGGAATCTTACATTATATTTTATAATTATATTACAACAATGTACTGTATCAAAAATTATTTGGTAGTGCTATCTTTTTCAAAATGTCTTATTGCACTTCCATATTTTCAATTAAAAGAATCATTTTATAGATTCTGTCCCGCATATCTGAGTTGCCAATATCACTATGTCTTTAAGGACCATTTACTAAGCAAAATAAAGATTATTTGAATACAATCATATGCTATCATGATTCAGTCTAGTAACTGAGAAGGCCACTAAGTGATTGATGGATGAGAAGTTTATATACAAGGATATGCTGGACAAAGATGTGAATCATATCAAAGGAGGAATAGAGAAAGACAGTACAAGAAGGCACCGTGGT
Organism: Lophiomys imhausi; assembly: GCA_907164525.1. Taxonomy (NCBI): domain Eukaryota; kingdom Metazoa; phylum Chordata; class Mammalia; order Rodentia; family Muridae; genus Lophiomys; species Lophiomys imhausi. The sequence continues at coordinate 4,020,718 of CAJQZJ010032761.1, forward strand.
ACTCTGAACAGCCAGCAATTTTTAGGAATACTGTCTCTTTTTTAAATTTTCCACTTAAGACTTTTGAACCACACTTGAATCTGGGCAACAGAAACTCCAGAAAGCAAAACTGTAAATCAAGGAGCACTTATGTATACCTGGTCAGAGATGAGCCCAGCTATGGGTACCAGCTGTTCCTTTCATTGGGACTTCATAGGGACACTTCAGAGACCAGAGAAAAATGACTGAACAACAGACAGGTCTCAGTCCTATAATACTTAAACATTTTAATCCAGTAGCTGTATGGTTCCAGCACACAGTAGCTGGTCCAAAGCATTTAGCCCACACTAGACAGGGGCCTGTTGTCAATGAGAGCAGCTTACACACTATCCTCTCCGACCCGGGACAGGCAAAGCTTTGGAAATAATAGTTCAGAAACTGGAACTTGAAATGGATTTTCCTTTCCACTATTCTTGGTTTTTATTCCAATGTGCTCACTCTGGCATCTTTCTGTTGACCTTGCTTAGCACGCCTCTGCTCTGGGATTTCACAGTCAGTGATGAATGACCTCAACTTACACAAACCAAGACAGGCATGCTCAGAGGCCAGGCTGGTGCAAAATCTGCTCATTTCACAACGTAAGTGATTTCCCAAACAAGTTGCCTACAAATTGCTTCTCGTGGCTTATTTTTGAAGGAAGCAGCCACTGGCTGCCAACCCATCTCCCAGAACATTCACCACCTGGTGATATGCCTCAACCCTCACAAATGCTGATTTCCCTGCCCTGCTGCAGGCCCTCAATGAGGCATCCAAGCGCAGAAACATGGTGCAGCAACCTGGAGCTGAAAGAACCATTTGTATCATAATTGTAAACCACTGCACACATCTGTTTTGTGACCTCTCCCTGGGACTTTTGTGCACTGTCAACTGCTTCCACATCTGCCCTTCCTCTACCGAGAGGCCCTTTACCATAATTTTATCTTGCCAGAGCACTATCTAATGTCTTGGCTTTTACACGCCGAATTTTTACAAAGTAGGGCTCATTTAAATTGTAATAGTGGATTTGGCCTGATGTTTCTCTAGTAAATTCTAGAACATTATGGAGAGGTGTTTGTTTGCTCATGTTGCAGCGTGGGGGTGGACTCCAGGACACACTACAAAACGTACTCTGCTAATGAGCAATACCCTCAGCTTAGTGAGTGTTTACACTGAGGTGAGTTCAAATTAAACAAACTGTTTTTTGTTTAATTCAGTTTTCTAACTCCTCTTTATTTTATTTTTAAATTATGTTTTACTATTATAAAAACAACATAGAGTCATGATAACTGTGATTCCTGTGTAGGTAACTGCCCATAGTTCAAAACGGTCAAATCTTTTACGTGGCCTTTCAGAAATTAATTCATATAGATACATATGTCATAAAATACATGCGTGGGTTTTGTTGCATACGCTCTGATGCAACATGCTTCTCCTCATTGGACAGCACACTTTTAAATGCCTTTCACCTTCCTAGAGATGGATACCTTTTAGGGGTTGCTTCTGATTTCTTTCCTGTTACTCTCCATTGTGATAACCACAGGTAGTCACTTCAGTGGCACACTTGTGTGGATCCCACTACTGCTCCAGATCAGAAAGGAGTGAGGCTACATCGGTAGGAAAGAGGCAGAAGCGGAGAAATACGACAGAACTAAGATGGACTTTGGAGGGTCCTTGTGGGAAGGAAATGGACAGTGCCTCGAGACAGTTGTCTTAGATCTACATAATTCCTTCAGCTTGTCCTGGTGTGTTCTGTCCTTTGAAAGATCAATGTTAGGCAACAGGGCAAAATACATAGCAAAAGGTGCCACCTTCTCTTTGCTACCTGGCTGTCAGAAAACACTAACAGAAGGCTGACGAATTAGTCTGTACTGTATGTGCAAATCTCAAGTACCACCACCAGGTAGCAGAGTGTCAGTTGCATGTCACAAAGACAGAACTCAGAGAGGTTAAATGAGTGGCCTGAAGGTTTGATCCAGCCTTAATTAAAACCCCTCTAGACCCCATCCCTTTTCTGCCATACTACATCAGCTTGCATATCGGCAACATGCTTTTTAAATTAAAGATGGAAACTTTGCGAGGATAGAAGTATGCTAGAAAAAAAAACATAGGAAGGGCACCATTAGAAAGGTCAGCTGAGCTTATGACATTTTGATCAGGCTTTGAAGCCCAGTCATGATGCTTAATTTCTTCCAATGTGGAGGACCTGAAACAATGGAAGACATGAAGCCAGAGAAACTATCACACAAGCCCACTGAAGAAAGGAAGTCTAGACGCCACGCAAAGCCTTCATACTTGGAGTTTTATTTTAGCGTGCCTTTGAAGGTTTGTTTTTAATAGAAAACTCTTGAGACGTGGTTCAGATTAAAATGGAGATTGATAAACACGAGAGACCCATCTTCCCAATCTGACTGAGTTGACATCTCCTGCCTGGTTTTGATTTATCTGATTCCAGTGTGTCCTTAGCATTTAACTGCTTGAGCTGTTTGTCAAGAGAATGTGGTCATATTTTAATATCTAAGGGGAACACATACTGCTGTAACATCATAACTCATCAAACAGCCCAGGAGATTTTTCTCAAGAAAGCCATGTATGCATATGCACAGAATCTCTCCGGACAGGTTGATTGTGTGCAAGCATGGCCCCTGTGGGTGGAGACAGCCGTCTTCCTTTCTACTGCAGCGTGGCTCTGCTTCCTGGAGCACCAGCAGAGCGATGGGGACTCTATACAGAGTTAGTACACAAACTTCAGAGATCAAGCACAGTCACAACAAGGAGGGCGTCTGGCTGGAGCACCTGACATTTCTCAGCAGCTCCAACATGGTAATGGGCAGGCCCAACAGTGAATAACCTAATCAAGCCATTAAAGGAAACAGAAGCCCTCTGCCCTGTTTGATTCCTTCCTATAATGATGTAAAGTGCAGCTTTAATGAACTCAAAAGGTCTTGAGCCTCTTAGTGTCCAGGCCTTCGGAGGAAGCAGTATTGAGTCTGCCCATGCTGTTCATTACCCAGCTGCTGCTGCCCACCCTGACCGGTGGGCTCTGATTGCAAGTGGTATTGTGGCTGGGACTTTGTGGGGCAGTTCTGGTTGCTACGGCCCCGCCTGCATTTTGTCTACATAAATTAGACCTTGTGTAGCATATTGGCCTGTCAGGGGACTAGGAGGAAACTGTATATTGTTTCTGGCATCCTGGAGCCCTTCTGCCCCTGGCATCTGCTGTGCCTGTGACAGGGAATACGTTCTTGACTCATTATCGGAGCAAGTGGGATCCCACCCTGACAAGGCCATTAATCAGAATCAAGCAGTCCAGTAAACAGAGAGAAGAGAGAGAGAGAGAGAGAGAGAACATGCAAAGAAGTGAAACACTTTCTAACTTTGGCTTTGGTGTCATTCGGGGGTCTGGACAACTAGCAATCCATCTTTCTGAGTGACAGCCCTGATGGATGGCATTATTTATGCTTTTGTGTATTAAAAGACAGCTCTGGCACTGGCTTGTCATTTTCACAGAGGTTTACAAAAAGTTGAAATTTAATTTTGAGGAGAAGGAGGGCAGAGATCAGAGGAGGCTGGTGAGCTGACAGTCTGTGAAGACAAGAGAGGAGCCAAGGGCATGTGAGCCTGAGGACCGACATGGGTGAGGGTGGACAATACACTGTGGGCAGGTGCGTGGAGGTAGCCACTGCTGTTTGTAACGTGAGTAGCGGCTAGGTTAGGGACACCAGCGGCTTCCAGACTAAGTTAAGCATGTGTTAATCACTGTATTGAGATTAATTATTGTTGTCGTTTTGTCATTGTTGTTGTTGAAAAAAGATGAAAATGGAAAATGTGTTTGATTACTTAGGACACACATGTGAGGGAACAATAAGTGGTTATTTCCGTGTGTGAAATTGTGACTTCATAAGTATAACTCTGATGGCGTTCCCTAGTACGTGTCAAGTATTAAATAACAAGGGAAGGTAATGTTCCTTCACATTGATTAAACTACTTCTATGGGCTCCTGAATGTGTGTGTGAGGACTAAGAGTATTAGGTGAGAAAGACACAGAATCGTATAGTAAACATTTCTCAAGCTCTCTCCTTCTAACCTAGACTAGGACACAGGAGGGGGAGGAATAAAGTATATAATGAAGATATATCAGCAACGCACATGTGTAATCTCTATAATTCTGTGCTTTTAAATGAACTTATACATCTGTAGACATCTGCTTTGGGGCCCAATAACCAGAATGCAACATTTGCTTTAAATTAATAGTGGGGGGGGGGAGGGTTCTAGTCCTTGGTTTGCTCTTTCCTACCCTTGCCAAGCCAACATCATCGTACCTTCTCCTTGAGGGCTGGTGCCCTGGGCTGATGTAGCACTAACTTGTCATTTCCTAGCAAGACAACAAAGTCTAGCCTCTTTCTAGCTCATCAGCTATGGAGGGGATCCAATCAGCTACTCATGTGGACTGAGCATCAAGCTCTAGCCCCAACATCCTCTCTTCTTCCTTTCTGGGATTGTTCCCTCTTTCTTGGAAGGGATATATGGGATTTTACTTAGCAATCTGTTTTTCTCTGCAACCCCATAGGTATTGTCAGCTTTAGATCATGGGCCTGGAGGATGGTAAGGAGGCTTGATGATCATTAATAAAACCTAAGAATATGCACGAGGCAGAGCAACAGGCTGCAAAACGTTCTGTGACATGGACTATTTCAAATTATGGTGAGATTAGTTTTAAAGAGAGAAACTAGGCCAGGAAAGCAAAATGTTTATGGTAGCATCACATGCTCCGTGCCAGAATGAACCCAATGTCTAGATCAATGGCGTTAGGTCAAGAGGTAGCCAAGTGAAGAAGTTGATGTTGGCTTCCAAGTGCAGTAAGCATGACGAAGAATTTTCTTAGAGACTTTGTTAGGCTTTCTTGGCAAGAGTTTAGACCTCCTGAGCTACCCCACTTGCTGGTTTTGTTGTCAGACAGTACTGGGCTCTAATGTCAGCTCTGTCTCTTTTAGCCCTTCAAGTGTCAGTGTTCCTATCAATTAAAGAAGGATAGTTATAATTACCCATTCAAGTTGTGAAGATTAAATGTGATAACATATGTAAATCACATCACAAAAATTCTGGCACATAAAGAAGCTCGAAGAACGTCTCAACCCTACAGGATCCATGGCTTAAAAAAAAAATCCTGCTAGAGTTTTTCAAAAATACCATTAGTTCTCTGTGCCTACCCAAGAAACAAGACCTTTGAAAAATACCTCGATCTCTCATTTATCTGCATAAAGTGTTGTGTAACATTATAGACTATGTCTCAATTTAAGACTAGACGATCAAGTCAAGTATTGGAAGAGCTGAGAGGAAAAAAAAAAAACCAAGGCCCTTAGGGTAAATATGAAAACCAAAGACACAGTAGAGGCTTTTCTTCTGTCAGAAAACTCCTACTCTGGTTAATCATTAGGTCACATGGGAGAAGCAGGGTGGACATGAGACAGGACAGAGTGACTGAGTGTGGGACATGGTCCTCAATATCCTGCAAGAGATTGAAAGCCTTCTCTGTAGGACTCGAATAGTGTAGGGGTGCCCTGCGGTCTAGTTGGCCCAGGCACCTCAGTTTCATAAGTGACGATGATTCTCTCTTATCCCGAGGGACATTAGATTTCAGATCCTGCATGGAATATATCTAGCCCATAGCGGTACTCAGAGGGCAGGGCACCAACTGTTATTCCCATGATTTGGCACTTGGGAAACACAACACATGTGTGCACAGATGGACTCAGCACTGACTCAGGGAGAAAACTGCTAAGATGTCCAGTAAGAAAACCCTGGTACAGACTGGATTTACTCTCACACACTTTCTCTTCAGCTGAGTGTTCCAATTTGAGCTTACTAAAAGTTTCAGTCACTATTAACAGGGGTTTTCAGAGAAAGAGGGAAGTGCAGGTTGTAGAGAAAGAATGGACTTAAAGTAGAGCAGATAATATCAGGAGTAGGGTTTGTGTGGTGCGGATTTACAAGAAAAGGCAATAGAGACAGATCAGACTAGGCCCTGGGGCACGTTCTTGTGTTAGTGGCAAGGTGGGAGGTAAGACTTGAGGAAGGATGGGGTCAGGTCAGTGTGTTCTGCTATGGACCTGCATAAACCCACCTAGCATGGAGAGCAGGGCTCCAGCAAGTGAAAGAGGGGCCTAAAAAGCCTCACTTGCTCCAGTGCAGAAGTCCAAGTTCTGCTTCATTGCTAGCTCTGTGGTGGGGCTCACAGGGAGGGAGGGGCCCCGAGGGAGCCAATGACTTCTAGACAGTATATGAACATCTGGATGGAAGAACAGTCAGGGGGAGGGGAGGGGAGGGGAGGGGAGGGGGAGCCTCTTTCAGTTTCCATATTAGAAGATGGTAATGAAAAGGCATTTGTATGCATCTCAGTGTAGCTGAGAGGAAGGGAGAGCCTAAAAACAGTGAGGAGGGGCAGCTCGGGATAAATTCCACTGTACAGCAGCCAGTTGTAATAACTGAGCATTTGCAAATGGCTTTTCGATAATCTCTTTAGTGAACTGTTTTCATTATTTTGGCAAATCTAAAACTTCCTTTAAAGCCCCCTATTTAGGCTTTGTCCCTCTTATTTAATCTTCCTCGTGATATTTTAAGCCTCTCATTTGTAAAAAATCTTCTACCATATGGTTTGTTGTTGTTGTTGTTGTTTTTGGTTAAGTAGGAAATATTACATACATCCATCTTATTTTTTCCTAGTAGAATAAGTGAGTGATTTCCTGTTAATCATGTAACCTCACTGTTGGTGAACTGGACAGGTGTGTCACCAGCTAGCCTTTATTTCAATTCTGGGTCTTCTCTGGTTCAGTCCTAGTATCCTAAACATGGCATGTAACTCCATGTAGCTCAGTGGTAGAGCACTTTGGATTCAACGCCTCAGAATCAGAAAGGAAGGAAAAGAGAGAGGGAGGGGGAACAATGAAGTCCTAATTTATAGTTTTATTGAAAATGTATGCAAATTTCTATGCAAATTGTCAGCTCATAAATGGTTTCTATTCTTTTTCCCCCCTAGACAGGGTTTCTCTGGGTAGCTCTGGCTATCCTGGACTCTCTTTGTAGACCAGGTTGGAATCCAACAGGAATATGATAATAAGAATAGAAATTCTGTTCTTATTATCATATTCCTATTAGAGCATTGACCGTTTACAAAGACAGCAAGGTCTAAAGCAGATACATTGAACTTGATGAAGAGTGAGAGAAAAACCTACCTGATGCTGGAAAATGAAGCAAGCCACCTCAGGGAGACATTCTACTAGAACGTATGCCCAGACAACAGCTAGCTCCTTTCCCTACAAGTTCCAGAGACCAGAGATGAGAACTGTAACATGCTCCTTGCTCCCACTCTCCAGCAAAGAAAGGTGCACACAGACACCCAGGTGTCAGTGCAAACCCAGGAGAAAAGAGGGTCTGCAAAGAGACATTCCACAGAAAACCTCTTGTGTCTGTTAACTGCCCCCACATGGCCAGCTCTCTGGGCAGCCAAGAGACTTAACAAGCCTTTAGAATCAAAGGAACCCTTCCCCACTTTCAGCTCAGATATTGGTAGCCCCCCCAGGACCAACCTCAATTAGGCAAGCAGTTTGTTTCTGGGTCCCTGAAGTTCATTTGGTGGACTCAGCTGTTTATTGAGCCTCTGGGATTTATTCATTAGCATCAGTAAGAAAGGCCTGACAAACATCTGGCTTGTTGGGGGTTGAGCTTGGTTAATTCTACTTGGAAAGGCACCAATATTAGTTCTGCTTGGATTAGCACCGGCACTAATGATGACATAAGACATTTACTTCATTAGCCCCATGAAGGGAAGAACTTGCACGTTCAGCCTAAGCCAAAAACTAGAGCCGGGGCCCAAACTGAAGGAACTGAACCTGTGGAGTAAATCAAGCTAACTGGACAGACATAACCAAGCACTGGTGGAAGGCTGCGATGCTGAGCCACAGGAAGACCCTGCTGAGAAAGGTGAGGACTACACTTAAGTGTCCCTGAAGGTTGAGGGAGGAAAGCTGCTGTTTTATTCTCAAGGACGATTTAAACAACTAGAGGAGTGATCTCACATTAACACTGCAAATGCTCCAAAGCCTGCTGCAGGGCAGGGTACAGAGATGTCTCAGAGGCTAAGAGCACTTGCTGCCCTTTCGATTCCCAGCACCTACAAGGCGGCTCACAACTGTCTGTAACCGCAGTTCCTGGATTATAACACTCTCTCCAGGCTTCTGTGGACACCAGGCACACAAGTGGTGCACAGAAATTCAAGCAAGTAAAATACTACTACATGCAAAACACCAGTAAGTGCAAATTTTAAAATAAATAGTCTTAAAGTTTATGATAATGAACAGCTAGCTAGTGCCCAGGGAATAAAACTACCTGTGTCTAATGCAGAGTGTCAACCCTTCTGTCTTCCTAACATTGGCCTCAAGCACACACATATTAGTCCTCAACTACCTACAGACACTTCTGCTTAAAGGTACCAGGGTTATAGCAGGGGATAGGTAAACATGGTTTCTGAGTTTTGTGGTCTCTCTAATGAAAGCTGCAAGTCACAGACTAGGGGTAGTACAGATAGAATTGCACTTCCTTTGAAGGTTGCAGGGGAAACTGGGTAGGCATGAAAACTGTCATGGCTAGAAGAACTGGGTAAGCAATACATTGTGTCTGAGTAATAAACTGTAAGGATGGGCTCTGTTGAAGTATGGCTACTGAAGAGGCTGTGGGAGAGAAACCTGCCTGATGCTGCGACCCTTTAATACAGTTCCTCACATTGTGGTGACCCCCAAGCATAAAATTATTTTCATAGCTGCTTCATAACTGTGAGTTTGCTACTGCATTGAATAGCAATGTAAATACCTGATAGGTGACCCCTGTGAAAGGGTCATTCGATCCCTGAAAGGGGTTGCAGCCCACAGGTTGAGAAGCTCGGGCCTACACACTGAAGCAGTGAGAGACCACCAGTTTCCATAAAACTAGAATGAGAGAAAACACAGACAAACAGATAAGGGCCTCACCAACACCCTCAGCTGCGTGGAGGTGTTTGACGACATCTATCTCAGATGTTGCTTTTTAAATTATCTCACCTAGAAACGTGGGTCAGACGTTCACTACAGGCAAAAAATTGTGATGTCCTCCCAGCCAGCCACCGTGTGCTCACCACAGTGTTTCTCTAAGCCTGGGGCTCTCTGTGGTTTTTCAGACTCCTCTGCACTTCATGGTTTCTTTTAACCTAGAAATGACAAGGGTTGACAGTGACGATTATGTTTTTACTCTCATTCTGACTGATACACGTCTAGGACACCAATCAGTGACTGTCATCCCAAGAAGACCAGGTGCCCAGAGAGCATGTTTGGGTTAGGATATCCTGGGAGGAGGCAGGGGAAACCCTTGAAACAGAAGATTCTTTTTCTTTTGCTTTCGTCTAATTCTCAACCGCCCAAGTCTGTGAGGCCCCAGCACAATGCACTCTTCCATCTCAACTATTTGAAAAATGCTGAAGTCTCCACTGCACACGTATGTAAATATAAGTGTGTCTGTTTATGCTGAAGTCTCCACTGCACACGTATGTAAATATAAGTGTGTCTGTTTAGGCTCAGTCTATGTCAATAAACTTGCTCTATTGTGTCAGGGGCCTCCTAAGGTGTATGCCCTTGTGTTTACAGATGGGATCAGGCTGGTGTTAAATGAATCACATGACCCCACCCAATCACCATAACTCCATATCTTTTAGCAACCAGTGGAACTCCTTAGAATAGTGAGCCTACAGTCTTATTCCAAAACCAAGTATCTAGTGAAGCCGACTTTGAAGGCTACAACTTAATTTCCCTGAATAAACAGAAAACAGACCACTGCTGTAACTTAGTTGAATTTATTACAATTGACAATATTAAAATTAAAGGGAAAAAAAACTGTTCTTCTCTGGTTCTGCTTTTCAGTGACCTAATGAGATGGAAAGGGACAGTTGGCAATGTCTTGCTGTGTTTTTCTCTTCATGCTGGAAGCTGAACTTGGAGGCCCACTGTGGCCTGTTAGCTCTGCTTGTTCCTTGGCAGCAGGAAAGGTTGGCAGGAGGGGCAGGCAGAGCAGCCACAGGGTAAATTCTGGGCTCTTAAATGTTCCCACTTTCCCTGCTCCTGCTCTGCCCATAGTCCCCAGTTGGATGTTGTAACTTCCCTGTACCAGACCCCAATTTGAAGGACAATGAGACTTTCTGCAAATGTAAATTTTTAATAGAAACATTAAATGAAAAGATACATGATTCAGTGTTAAATCTGGAATTTCTTGGCAGTCAGAACTTTGTTCCACGAGGTATAGTTTAGGATGTGAATGGGTAAGCTTAGATCTGCATCAGGACCAAGAGGTTTTGAAGGAAGTGGTTGCTGATGATTAAAAACAGCCAAGTCAATTCGGAGTTCTTCAATCAAAGGAAGGCTATCTCAGTATCAGCTGGACTCTGCGGGATATCAAAGCCAATGTTGCTGCTCTCAGTGGGATTTAGCATTGATTGGGTGTCTCTTTATTGAATGAAATGAATCTTTCATTCTCTTAGTTCCCACACAGTGGGGTACTCGCCAGCTCTTCTTGAGGAAGAAGAACATGGGAGCGTGACAGTGAGTATAAGGTTGCTCCAGGTCTAGGATCCCGCTTATTCCGTTTCTACTAATTATCTCAAAGAACCCAGGCAAATTCAATGAACAGTTAGTAGTGCAATCTGTGAAAATGACCCTTCCGTGGTATTTTCTAGCAATGTCGAAGCATCAACCTTACAGTCTCCCACACTAGATCATTCATTTTGAGTAGAACTCCCTCCCCACATCCCCCTTCATAACTACTCTCTTCATACCTGCAAGCTATGGAGGGTTAATACCTTCCTATTGGAGACACAGGCTCCACTTCTCTGGAGCACCTGCTTGTACACACACACACATACACACACACACACACACACACACACACACACACACACACACACACTCCTTTCTACATGGCTCAGGTGTTTTTCACTCAGAGTTAATGGTCTCAATGTAGCTCAGAGGTAGTCCTCTTGGGATGGGACCAAGAACTGAAGGACTAATGGATGTTCATGTTCCCTTCAGTGTAGGAAACAGCCAAGCTTCCCTGTTCAAGTCCCAGATGTCCGACTTGGACATGCTCTGAGCTTCCAGGGGCTAAGACAGATGAATACACACTCCTCCCCCAAGGACAGTGCATTCTCTGATTGTCTTTTAAATGTCCCCTATACACACACACACACACACACACACACACACACACACACACACACATACACACCTTCCTGCCCAACCCTAAACTACCCCTCCTTTGGAAATCATTAATCCCACTATTTGTCTCTAGTACTTACTGTGAATCTAATCTTTCCTTTTCTGTCTAGTTTTCTTGTTCCACAAGAGAAAACGCAAACTTCTGTGTCTAAGGCAGGTGGGGGTGGAGTAGGGCAAGCCACATAAAGGACTTTTTTTCTAGATTGTAGTTCATTTTTACCTCTAGTACATATAAAAAAAATTAGTCACATCTCATTGTGCAAGGATGAGTTCATTGTCAAAAGAACTTCATTGTGTCTGCATAAAGTAACATTCTTCTTCCTATTAATTCAATTTTGACTTTATTATGCTAAAAGCACAATTATCTTCAAGCCTTGCCTATCTACTTTGGATTACTAATCTGCATTGTTCAGGTTTCTGTACTTCTCTCCTAGTTGTTGACGAGTGTATAATGGCAGAGGCTGCCTGCGGACGTGCCTCCCTGTGTCAGGCTAGGGCTGTGGAGACCAGAGTTACATTACGTTTGTAGCCTCCAGTGCTTCATGGTTGCTTGGCCGTCTGTTGCCAACTATCGAAGCCTCCAAACTGACCTGGAATCTACTCTCCATTACAGTTTCACAATGGGGCACAACTTGAAACTGTCTTCTGGGCTGGCCAGCATAAATCTAGGGTCCATTTGATCTTGCACACCGGATGGTGTATCCCCTCCATAACCTGGACATCAGTATTATAGTCTGATCTTGGTGGAACCTGCAAATGTTGTAGTCTAAGAATATAAAAAAGTTTGAGGGTCTAAGAAGATGCTTTAAAATTAATGAATACAAATTATAAAAATTAAAAGCTATAGAAACTTCAATAATGATAAATGATTTAAAATATATAAAAGGGATCAAAGGAGTCATAGAACTTGGATCCACCTACTATAGATCAATCAGGATTCCAGATAAGTACAATTGCCTGTTCTTGAAAATGGGATTTTTCTGTTGGTCTTGTGATTCCTTACCTTCCCCAATTACTAGACAATTTTAACATCTGTCCCTAGTCTATATTTGTCTCAGCAGATTCTCACCTGGCTGACAGGCTCTATCCAGGGATCACCTATGGACTATAAGCTGCTGAACTCTGGACTTCCTGAAGGCTGATGTAAACCAATCAAAATAAAGGTTAGTTAGAAATGTTTTGTCTCTGCCCCAGAGGCATTGCAGATGTGGCTGCTATGTCACAATTGCATCAGTAGGTGGCAGAGAGGAGAGAGGCTATATCTACTACATTCAGTGTTCTGACCTATGAACATCTGAAAGAATAGTAGCCTAACATTCCTGGAAAAAAAGCAAGCTGGATACCAACACAATGTTGGCATCATGGGGTAGCCTGGATGACTACCAGACCATTACCAGGCAAGCACCAGATGGGCTCCCAGGACAGGAAATAAGCCAGAAACTAGGACTCTGCCTGGCCCTGGATGTGGGGGTTGTGGAGACCCAGACCTGGGGTGAGGTCTGGTCCAGATAGGGTCACAAGAGCAGGAGAGCTGTCCCTGGTCCTCACATGCTGCAGCACTCAGGAGAGCAGGCCCTGGACCTTTCCATAGTAGAACTGGCCATGCAAGTGGGGGTTGCAGGTCTAGAACCAGGGCTTTGAGTTGGTCCACCCCAACATCTACCCCATGGATTAACTGCTGGAGTGCAAGAAGAGGCAAGTTCCACAACCCAAAACTACAGGATCTCCATTACACAGGACAGTTATACCATATCTGAGAGGAATTCCAGTGAGGTTCCAGTATTGACAAAGTAACAGAAACCAGAGGCCTTGTACCACACCAAGGAGTCATTTTAATGAAGATTTGCAAGCAAAATGTGTGGACAAAAGGGAATGTTGTGGGACACACTGAGACACACTGCAGCTTCCACAATGAGACTTTATTTTTTATTCTGGGACAGATTGTAAGGATAGAGGGTGGGTCTGAGGGGAGATGGGAGATGAGAGGGAACAGGGTGCATGATGTGAAATTCATATAATAAAAATTTTTCAATAAAAAAAAGAAATGCTTTGTCTAGCTAGTCAAAATGATGTAGTACTGCCCTCCCATTGGTTCTTACATATGGTTACCTGGATATAGTTTGTTTCATACATGAACCTGGTTGCTACCTGGTTTGTCGATATAATTGCTCCCTGTCTTTTAGCTGGATTGACTAATCACATGCTTTCAATAAATGCCCCATTGCCCAGCTTGTCAAAAATGCCTTTGATGAGCTTTTCAGCCTCCCTGGGCCCCGATGACAACATCCTAATGTCAGCTGGAAGTAGTTACAGAAGAGAATACATCATCCATTGTCCCACCTAAACAGGCTGAAATGCTATGTCAAAAGAAACTTCCTGATATTAGGCTACAAATGGGTACCAATAATGCCAACTGATAAGCCACTCTCATCACTAGCCTGCTTCTCCTGCTGTGCTTTATACTCCTTATGTGATTAATGCTCATGGTCCTTTGAATCAAGTACATCCTGTGGCCTTAGAAGAGAACATCGAGTCAATGATTTGACTTACTGAAACAACTCAAGGGGGAATATTGAGGCCTTCTTCTTTAGCATAACTATAGCCATTTTTATCTTCCATCTCCATTTTAGTTATAAGATGCAATTACTAATACTTTGTTACCTTGTTACATTGTTACCTTGTTACTTTGTTACCTTGACACTCTGAAGAGTCCCCAACTACAGCTCCACTTGAGATCAATCAAATTAAAGGTCAGTTTGAAATGCTTTGTCTAGCTAGTCAAAATTGTGTAGTACTGCCCTCCCATTGCTTCCTACATATGGTTACCTGATTGTTACCTGGATATGGTTTTTCTTATTAAAAAAAAAAAAAACCTGCCTTGGAAGCAGATCGACATCATAGTTAGACTCTAAGACCTCTGTGACCCTGGTCATGGTAGGCCATAACCAATTTTGGGGTGTGCATTCAATAAACCATCAATATCTGACTGAGTGGGTTATGTGGCTGTTCTTGGATTATAACATCTGGAGTTTCCACTGAGATAGGACTATAACAATCAGCAAGATTAGAGCCTCCAGGGTGTGTTTCTCTGAAGACTTTCAATTCTGATTTAAAGCCAGTTGCCCAGAGCTGATGTGACACTTACAACCCTGGTAGCTTGAAACACTAGAAATTTATTTTCTCAGAGTGCTGGCGGCCAGAAATCAGAGCTTATGTGTCTACAGAGCTTTGTCCTCCCCGCCCCACACGCACACACATTGATTCAAAGGAAGAATCCATTTGATGTCTCCTCCAACTCCTAGGAGCTGCCATCTTGGCTTGGTTTGGCTTGCCACCCCTTGGTGTTCCTTCTTCACATTCCTTTCTCTTCTGACTTGTGCTTACACGGGTGCTTGCATTTAGGAGTATCCAAGTAACCAAACATAGCTTTTCCTACCAAGATCTTTGAGTGAGTTAACTTTTGACAGGTTCTGGGTATTAACCCTGGTGGGGCCACCATTCAGCCATGGCACCCTCTCTGATTGTCCCACCTTACCCATGCCTCCTGATTCCATCCTCCTAATAAAGCTTACTATTTCTTCTTGAGTTGAATCACTGAAGGGAATTGTGATTTTTTTTCTGTCCCCAGAGTATCTTTAGTTATCACTGACCCCACACATTTGCCTGACAGTAGCTGTGTCTTTTTCCCCCAGCTAATCAAACAGCTACTAGACTCCAATGAAGACTATTAGAGCCCATGACTTTTTAAGAAAGCTTCTTCAGTCTTTTGGCTCTGACATCCTCTTAGGAATCCCACTTATTCTATCCACCCTGCCAGTGAGCAAAAAGAGAGTCTAGAGTCCTGTGGGAAGTTAAAGCCTTAGATGTGGTGTGCAACTCTTCTGCCCACACCCTAATGTCCTGAATTCAGTACATGGCCCCACCTGACTTTAAGGTAAGTGGGAAATGCAACATAGCTGTATTATATTCAGCATGCAAGTGAAAGCTGACATGCTGGTGAGCTGCAGCAACCCTTCCAAAGTGGCATCCTTTAGGTTGATTTAGAGACATTTAAATTGGGATCAATTTTTCGTGGTCCATAGCCAAAGGACTAAATCTAAGAGATATTAGGCATTACAAAAAGTGTGTGTGTGTGCATATGAGTGTATGCATATAAGGTGCCTTGTGAGTGAGTGAGGTCCTTAAAGTTTAGGTGTGATTTAGGAATTTCTTTCCGCAGTTTAAATGCATTTCTTTTTTTTATTTTTGGGTTTTTTTAAGTTTATTTGTTGCTTCAGGTTATATCTCTATCATATTGCCCTCTTTTTCCCCATTCCCAGCCCCTCCCTCCCACCCTCTACCCCCTAACCCTTCCATCCCACTCCTTTGGAGTGGAGTGTCCCTACAAAACAGTCCCCACCCCGGTTCAGAAGTTATATGAGGGCCAAAAGCCTCCTCATACACTGGGGGCCTACAAGACAGTACCACCAGTGAAAAGGGTCTCATTGCCAGGGAGAGAAAACTAAAACAAAAAAACAAAACAAAAAAACCACACAAACAAACAAAAAAAGAAAAGAAAAAAGAAAAAGTCTATGTCCATGTTCCCTTTGGTGCATTGGTTGTAGTATAGATATCCTGTACTATATGGCTAAAATCCAACTATAAGTGAAGAGATGCCATGTGCATCCTTCTGAGTCTGAGTTAGCTCACTCATGATGAGTGAGCTAGTTCCATCCATTTGGCTGTAAATTGCATAATTTCCTTGTTTCTGATAGCTGAGTAGTATTCCATTGTGTAGATGTACCACAGTTTTTAAATCCATTCTTCGGTTGAGGGACATCTAGGTTGTTTCCAGTTTCTAGCTATTACAAATAAAGCTGCTATGAACATAGAGGAGGAAACTTCCTTGTGATTCAGTGAGGAGTCATTTGGGTGTATATCCAGAAGTGGTATGGCTGGGTCCTGAGGCAAAGCTATTCAAAGTTTTCTAAGATATCGCCAGACTGACCTCCATAGTGGTTGCACAAGCCTGCACTCCCACCAGCAATGGAGGAGGGTTCCCCTTTCTCCACACCCTGGCCAGCATGTGCTGTCATTTGAGCTTTTGATCTTAGCCATTCTGACAGGTGTGAGATGGAATCTCAGAGTCGTCTTGGAGTTGCATTTCTCTGATGATTAAGGATGCTGAGCATTTCTTCAAGTGTCTCTAGGCCTTTAGGAATTCCTCTTAAATGCATTTCTTACAAAAACTTGGGCAGCTGTTGAAGGGCTCTCTCTGTAAGAGGTCCAAGCATTACAGACAGGTCTTGCCCTTTCCCCTTCCCTCTTCCTTGCTACAATCTACTAGATCACATTGCTAAAGCTAGCCCTCAGGGTCCGTGCCCTTATTTGGTCACTGATTCGTTCCTGAGACTAAACATGAAAGTCCAGCAATCCAAATTCATTATTTGGCTACATTGCCTAACCTGTCCGATCAGGAGTTATCAGCTTACCCAGTTACACTCTCCTCTTTCACCTTAAAAACCCTCTCCTGCAAAAATACCTGCTATGTGCCTTTGCCCAGTCCAGAAGTTCCCTCACATGGACACTGCTTGCCCCTCTGGGTAATAAAACTCCTTTGTGCTGAGAACTTGGTGTCTGGATCTGTCCTGTATTGTCTCTGCTGGCCCCCAAACTCTTAACAGCTGTAGAGCACAGTAGTTCAGGCATAAAGCTTGAAGTCAGCCAGGGGTGGGTACAAATATCAACCCATTGTTTGCAAGCCCGATAGCCTTACTTCAACCACTGGTTTTCAAATTTTTAAATAAGAGAACATATGCCACACAAACACACAATTTGTATACATGTATATGTGTTTATAAGCATTTGTGTGTGTGTACGTCCAAATGCACACATGTGTTCTATATGCATAGAGAGCAATTTAATTTTCCATCCAACAAGAAGTCATGGCCTTCAGCTTGAAATTACTGACTTAACCTTTTCTGTAGTCTGTTTCCTTAAATGAAAAACAGGCTTATTTTAAGGATCAACTAAACTGATTTGTATAAAATACCTTAGGTACCGATCATCTTGTGCATGGTAGCTATTAGAGTCAGAGATAGAATTCAAACAAGAAATTATTCTTTCCATGTTCGCACAGTAGGATCATCTCAGCATAATTGTTTTCCTCTCTTCATTCAGTCACATAAGAAACATTTAAGTGAAAAGCGTTTGGCAGACACTGGAACCACGCTGAGGGTACAGGCTGAGTGAATCAGGCTGCCGCTGCTTTTGTGCAACTTGAGTGTATTGAACTGAGCTGTGCAATCCAGGAGCTGAGTTTACATTTCAATTTATTAAAATGAAATGAAATTTAAAATGTACATCTTCTCTCACACTAGTTCAACAGCCACATGTGGTTACCATGTATAACAGCACAAATATAGAACATTTCTATAGGCACAGATAGTTGTTCTAGAGTTTAAAAAAAAAAAGAGCATTGTGGGATGGTTACTCACTTAAAATCTAGATGATGAGAATTCAGATGAAGTGGTCTCCCCATTTGGAAAAGACCTGATAATATTTCACATACTTAACCAGTGTCATCCATTGGCCTAACTAAATATTTCTTTCTTCACTCACATACATGTAGGTATCCATTAGCTTCTCTGTCTATTCTTGTATTTCTGGTGTGAACCTAGCCTTTAACAGCCCAGCCATCTCTCCAGCCCACCTTTATCTATTCTTTGTGCTAAAGAATCATTTATAGTTCTAGGCAGCTACATAGATATTGGGGGCGGAAGAATGTACTATTCACAAGGAAACTAAGAGACAACTGACTCCAAATGAAGACTTCAGCGCTGTCAAGAGCCTAACATTACCAGCCCTGCTCAGCTGCTGGGTAGAAAAACCAGTGGAGGCGAGACGAGATAGAGCCATGGGGCATTGCATCACTGGAGTAGAGCCTGGGCAGCAGTGTACACAGGTAGAGTGCCGCTTTATACTTCATAGGGGCCTGGTGCTAACAGCCATTGAGCTACAGCCTTCTTTTCCCCACTACATATTCAGTCTAATTGGTTTCCTGCTGGAAATAACCCCCTGGTCAGCCAGAGGCTTGGCTATCTCAGATGATAGCCATTCCCTTGACTTCAAAGGCTTAGATCCCACTTTTGGCTGTTTGCTGACTAGACTTCGCCTTCCTTTTCTCCTTGGACATGAGATCTTAACAATTCCCTCACACCTAAACTAACCAATGTCTACCAAAAACAAAACAAAACAAACAAAAAAAAAACAGACAAGCAAACCAAAAAAAAAAAAAAAACAAAACAACAACAACAAAAAAACCTATCATGGTGTATTCTGCTCACATGAAGAGTGAACTGTTGCATAAAAGAACTTCTGGGGAGCAAAGTGGAGTTTAATTTGTGCTTGATGATTTAGCATGAGCATGATGCACAGTATAGGATCTAAGGGAAGAACAAAACCTTTGAAAATAGGCCTGGGTGTAGAATTATAGTAATAATATCCACTATCATCATGAACAAGTTGCTTACTTGCTCCCACCGCTGGGCTCTTCAACCTGTGGCATGGGTTCAAAATGCCTGTACGTGCTGTATAGGGTTTAATGAGGTACAATGGATGCAAATGCAACATATACTGTTGGCAGTATTCTCTTCCCTTGTCTTTGCTTCCTCACCTAGAAATTTTCCCATCCTGGAAGTAATGGCTAATATTGTCAGTTTGATTGGACTGAGAAAGTAACGCCTAGGAGATTGGTCAAGGACACCTCTGGGCATGCAGGAGAAGTCATCTCCAGAGATTACTGGAGGGCTCTGATGTAATTAAGGTTTAACATGCTGATGGGTTTATATTTTCAGTAGACTATTGAGAAGTAATGGAACTGTAGAAAGTCAGAGGCAATAGATTACTGTGGATGTCTTTGGGAGTTAGATTTTGGCCTGACTCCTTCCAGTGCTCCCTTTCTGCTCTGTTTCCTGCTGCCAAGATCTGAGATTCTCTGTCACACACCTTCTGCCATGATGGGGTAAAACCTCTGACACTATGAACTAAAATAAGCCCTTCCTCAAGTGGCTTGTCTCAGTTATTTCTTCACAGAAGTGTAGGGTCTGACAAACACTCTTGCCCTAGCTGCCTGTTTGAACCAGCTCTCTGTTGGAACTTCCTCCTGCCCATGATCTTGAAGGAACAAAGTAAAATGACCAGAAGAAGGGTGATACCAGATCCAGTCAAGGAGGAATCGGCATAGCATTCTCTGGTTGAGTTGAGTAGAATTGGATGAGGATGGATGGTGCTTTTCATCCCAAAGGTTAAAGCAAGGCTCCAAGGGATGGAGAAACTTTTTCCTGGGGAAGCAGATTATGGGGAAAGAGTAGTAAGTCATTATACATACTTCTTGATTACAAGTCTATACATGAGGAGTCATGAGGAGTGAGAATTATTATCACATGCATTCCTGGGGTCACACTGGCCCTTGTTTAGGTCTTCAAACCCTCAAGCCATATAATTTCTACATAAGCTGCTCTGAGAATGCTTCTTTCTCTCTCCCCATCAGCTCTGGTCAGTTAGTGCTGAACAGTTACTTGTCAACTGCCAATATGGCCACCCCTGGACACCCCAATTTAAACCTTGTCCATTGCTTATTCTTATTTATTACTATGGGTCCCTTCCTTGTAGCTCTTAGCAAAATAGGGAGTTATGAGCAAACATTTGCATGAATGTTTGCTTAATATTGTCTCCCAGGCAAGACTACAAACTCCTCGAGGAAAGTAACCAGGATCAAAGCTTTTCCTCCTGTACATAGCATCTAGCCCAGCAGTGCTGGCACTGGTTTCCTGGAATTCTAGCCCTTCATATTGGGTGGCCTGTGGTCCAGATGTGCATCTTCCCAACTCCTATTCCTCCTGATGGTGTGTTTGTAGGCTTCTGTACTGGGCTCAATAAACCTTTGTTGGAAGAATGGTAAGGGTTTTGATGACTTTGAATTAAAGTAAAAGCCGACATTAACAGCACTAGCAAAAGCAACCAACAGGATAGCAAAAGAGAAATTAAAGATTAAAGATTAGATTCTTCCCAGACTCTCCCAAAGAAGAATCTGTAATGTTTCCAGCCATGCTTTATATTTACACAAACAGTGCTTCCGTGAGAAAGACCCTGAGTCCTAACATGGAAAACGAGGGCACATGCCCTCTCAGCTAATGGAGGAACTGGAAGAACAAGCTTTCTTCCACTGAGTAAGGAGCTCTATGTAGTAGTAACTCTGGTTCAATTATTGCAGTCCATTCCAAAGAACAAAAACAGATTTCACTGGGCATAGAGGAAGGATACGGATGGAAGTGTAAGAGAGATATCTGAAGATAAATGTTCTAACTCCTTTCTCCCCAGAAACATTTGCTTGGTGTCAGCATGTCCAGAGATGTGTCCATTCTGTAGGAAGTGTGAAGAAAGCGCTGGCATTTAATGTGTCTAACTATCAAATTCCCCTGAAAACTCCTTTGAGACACAGAGAAGAAAACCTCTACCCTCATCCTTCTAAATCCATTTCAACTCCTGGGCCCCTCTTTCTGTGATGACTTTTCAAAGTGCTCCAAATAAGGTGCCTTCCTCTCCTTTGAGCTCTTGCCTCCACTCTGGCTCTTAGTCACACATGACTTTGTGGCAGCCCTTGCCTGTGTTCACTTGAGCTGGCCACCACGCAGTGCCTCTCGGGACAGACACCACAGGCTATCTGCATAGCAAGCATTAAAAAAGAAAAAAAAGTAGTCCCTTGAATGATGTCTTGTTCATAAACCCTAGTACCTGGGTCTACGACAACCTGCTAATTATGACGAGGGTTTAGAGAGGGGAACCTATCCTATGTAGTTTATGATCATGAGCGGCCTTCTTAAAGTGGGGCCAAAGGGTCAATATAAGGAGGGCAAGTGGGCCAGTGGAAACAGATGTTGAAAGACGCACTTTAATAATGGAGGAGGGTTCCAGAGCTCGTGCATGAAGGAAGCATCTAGAAGCTGGAGAAGGCAGGAAGTGCGTAGTCTCTGCCGGGAGAAACCCAGTTTTGTGATCACCCAAGTTATAGCCCATATGATTCATTTTGATTTCCGACCTCCCAAAGTGGAAAGCCAAAAAAAAAAAAAGTTTCTTGTTTTATTTTAAGCCACTCGACTGTGGTAGTTTTCTAGCCACAACAGGCAACTGGTAAACATATTCAGCAAACTCCTCCTGCCTGTACGAAAGCTTGGTGGCCCATTCCACAGGCTGATAGAATTGTGATCCTGTTTGAAAAGCAATGTGGGCAGCCCTTGAGAGTAAGGACAAAATCCCAGCTCTCCCTAAAACTATGCAAGAGGTGTCAACCCTGTTCCTGGTGCCAGTGAGATGTATTTGCCCTTGGCAGGGTGATGCTTGGAGAGTCTCCCTGGATGCCATGCTTCTTTGAGTGCACTGTTTTTAATTAAGCTTAACCTGGGTGCGGGCTTTCTGCCACTGACCTCAGGTGTCCCAGCCCGGGCCGAGCACAGTACTGCCCTCTTCCTTGATGGATACTCTTTCTCTCCGTGTCTAGTTCACGGTTGACATAGTGAGAGATTGCCTCTATGCCAAGGAAGCTCAAGTCGTCCAGAGAAAGCAAATTAAAATAGGGACATCTGGGTTGTTTCCAGTTTCTAGCCATTACAAATAAGGCTGCTATGAACATAGATGAGGATATGTCCTTGTGGTTTGGTGAGAAATCCTTTGGGTGGATACCCAGAAGTGTTATGGCTGGGTCTTGAGGTAGAGCTACTCCAAGATTTCTAAGATATCACCAGACTGTTTTCCATAGTGGTTGTACAAGTTTGTACTCCCACGAGCAATGGAGGAGTGTTCTCCATTCTTCACAACCTCACCAGCATATGCTGTCATTTGAGTTTTTGATCTTAGCCATTCTGACAGGTGTGAGATGGAATCTCAGGGTCATCTTGAATTGCATTTCTCTCATGATTAAGGATGTTGAGCATTTCTTCAAATGTCTCACTGTCATTAGAGTTTGCTCTTTAGTGAATTCTCTGTTTAGCTCTGTTTTCCATTTTTTGATTGGATTTTATTTGGTTTCTTGGTTTTTAATTTCTTGAGTTCTTTATAAATTATGGGTATTAGCCCTTTGTCAGAGTGGGGTTGGTAAAGATATTTTCCCAATCTGTAGGTTGCCGTTTTGTTCGAATGACAGTGTCCTTTGCCTTACATAAGCTTGTCAGTTTCATGAGGTTTCATTTATTGATTGTTGGTCTTAGAGCCTGACCTATTGGTGTTCTGTTGAGGAAATTGTCTCCTGTGCCAATGAGTTTGAGGCTTTTCCCCACTTTCTCTTCTATTATATTTAGTGTGTTAGACTTTATGTTAAGGTCTTTGATCCATTTGGACTTAAGTTTTGTGCAAAGTGATAAGTATGGGTCTAATTTCATTCTTATACATGTCGACATCCAGTTAGATCAGCACCATTTGTTGAGTTGTCAACCTTTTACACCTACTACACATGTATTTCTCTGAGTTGGGGATGTAAAAACAATGACCACCCCTGAGTTTGTATAGTCAAGAATTGCTTCTCTCCATTCTTTCGTCTTTGTTTCTTCTGTTAGGATGTAGGAGGGAGATGTTGTAAATCCTCACATAGTGTTGCATCCCACCCAAAAACTCCCCCATGGACCTTTTCCTTAAGCAGCCATTGACCCTGAGGTCTCCAACACTTTCTTCTCTATCCCACAGCTTCCTTTTCCCAAAATTGTTCCTTCCTCTCCCTCTTTCTGAGCTTAACATACCACACAAGATCTTGCTAGGGTCTCACCAACCAGGTGAACTCTTTCTTCATTCACACTCAAGGTAATGCCTCCCTCTCCAACATTTTACGTTGTTCTCGGACACATCATTCGGCCCTCCAGAGCATCCAAAGTGTAACATTTCTGTGTGCTTGGTACTTTATGTGCCTCCAACTCTTTTTTTATCACCCAGTATATCATTTTGCACATAATAGGTTGCTATAACTTTTAGATGAGGAAAAAAAGAGAGGAAGAGAAACTGGAATTTCCCACCCCAACAATGACCGTAGCCTTACCCTACCCTGGCTACCTGGGGTGGAATCTAAAATATATTTTGCTCTATTTTATGGCTCTGAAGTTTATTTGGTTTTAAATTTTTCTCTAAAAATCTTAATTTTAAAAGGTCATCAGTAGGCCAACTGTTTAAATATCTTAAATATCTTCATGGGCAGTATACACAGTGACTCAAATTACCTATTCACACGGGAGCCCTCTAATTCCTTCTACACCTTCATTACTCCCTCCCTCTTTTATTGTTCACACTCATTTTATCCCTTAGGCAAGGAAAGTTAAATGAGACTGAAAAAATACAGCTGATTAAGGCAGATGAATGAGCGTGGGGAACTATCTTCCTAAGCCCAATCGAGTCTATGAAACAGATCAATTTTCTTTTCCATGGACAGCCTGGCACCTGAGATGTGAGTGACTAAATCCTCATTTGTTTGTGCTCTCTAGATGAGCTTTAAATTTCTAATGCCAAGGCGGGAGGGGGGAGTTACAAGAGAAAAGAAGGGGTACATTTCTGAGAGCATTTATATTTTCCCATGTGTGTGTGTATATGTGTCTGTGTGTGTGTGTGTGTGTGTGTGTGTGTGTGTGTGTGTGTATGTGTGTGTGCCTCCATTATAGATCCATCAGTGAGGAAAAGGACAATTCATCATATAATTAATGAGAAGGGGATTGAAGCTCCTAAGTGTAGTTCTATTCTTTTTCTGCAGCAGGCACACCCAGAACAGTGGTGTGGGCTGGCTCTATATTGAATACTCTCCATGAACTCAGTCCTTGCTTTGGTTGCCACATTCAGGATCCTTTTGGTAAAGTGCAGGCACCTGCTATTTCTCTTGAACAAAAAAAAATAAGAAACAAACAAACAAAAAACCCTTTAGGAATCTATGCTCTTCTCCTCTTTATCTTAGTGTCTGTCTGCCAAGAGCCTGCATTAGGGCGTGGCACCCTTTCAAAAGTGGGATGCCCAGATTTTGAGCAATACTGTTTTTCAGGTAAGGGGCAGAGAGAATCGGATGGGACCTGTGGTTGATGGAGATGAGACCCATGGGGCTTAAGACAGGGGTATCAAGGAATCTCACAGCCCTGTGGACAGTATGTGCATGGGGTACAGAAGGAAGGCAAGATCAGTGTCAACCACCCAGCATCGCTCAGGGACTGCCTAGATGCTGAGTACTGCGTACTGATGTCCTTGGATGCTCATTGGCCAGAGGAGGGAAGATGTACAAATATAACCAGAGTAGCAGAGAGCCAATATAAGTGAAGCAGGTTCAAGACTGTGTGTATGCAGCCATGAGTAAAGTCATGTTGGACAGGAGAAAACATGAGAAACAAGTAGAAAAACAAGCCTGGAGGACAAAGTATGCTGCTCCTCCAACCAGAATATGTAGTTGTCCTTCTTGATCAGCAGTTAGAAGCTTCTGGCTATCATCACTGGACACCCCACAAAAGGAACTGTTGTCATTTGGGGGCAGGGAGCTCTGCAGAGATGACATGGAAAGCTGAGCTCCCAGGTGAGTAATTTCAAGAGTAGTGCAGAGAAGAACCAGATTATGGCTCTTTCTCTATCAGCATTCCATCCACTGGGGTGGGGGTGGGGGGGACCTGAGCCAAATGATTGAGGCAGGCAGATTCTAGGAGAACAGTTCCCCCATGGGGCTGCAGATGATGCATTGGAAGTAAGGAAGAAATCAGATCTCAGCAATTTGGAGGCACAAAGTGTGGGCTCTGTTGATTCCCAAAAGGCAAGCTGAGCAGGTCAGGTCACAGTCACACCCAGAACTCTTGAGCAATAGCATCTGGGTTACATCGTGTGCCAAGATGTTCTGGGACACTACAAGGCTATTGTAGAGGCTTAATGGGTGGGTTAGAAGTTCTGAGTTACAGAATTTCCATGCACATGGTTTGATATTATTTCTGTGAATTCTATTCTCTGTTGCTTACTTTGTCATTTAGTCATTAATTGCACACTTACAATTTTAACCTTTTTTTAATTTCTTTCTTGTTCCATTTGCTTGGGGTTGTCAAGCAGAGCCATCACCTGGGAGCATTTCAAAATAAAAACACTCTGGTCCCACCTTAGGCCCACCAAATAAGACACTCTTGGGACTAAGCAATCTGTTTCCACAGTCCTCAGGTAATTCTGATACATGCTGAATTCTGAAAACCACTTGCCACAAATTAGAGTTCTCCTGGGCAGTGGAAGCAATGACAGCTCTCTGGAAAGGAAGTAGGCCTGAAGATGTTGCCAACAAGCATTTCAGTATCTTGCTAATACTCCTTGTAGTAAATGATTGCCTTCGAAAATATCCAATCACAGAAGAAGGGGCAGAAAGAATGGAAGAGCCAGGTGACAGGCAGAAGGGCTGCAAAGCTCTTATCTTCTTGACATAGCTCAGTCATTGATTGCATCATGGACTCACAGTCCCTGCAACTAGGCCTGCCAACAGTTATGGAAGAAGGAAGGTTTCATGGGACCCTACCTTTCCCTGGGGAATAATTGGCTCTGAAGGATGCCAGGAGCAAAAGTGTTGTTGACTTTAGTTGTGTACCCACTGGTGAGCCTACCAGGCCCCAGGGGATAGTTCTATGAATGGTCATATGAATAGCTCTTTTTAAATGTACTGCATCACAAAACAAAACCATGGAAAAGGCACTTGTAGGGAAGGGGGTTGGTAAAGGTGGGAAGAAGAAAAGAAGGGGTGGAGGACAAAAGTAATCAAAATGCATCATATACTTCTATGAAATTGTCAAAGAATAAATTTATATATGTGTGAATAATATATTTATATTCATAATATATATGAATATATATATATATTCATTCCAGTTTTCCCTCTCTCAAAGGTAATTTGAAATTTAACATGTTATCCCCCAACCAAATCCTCAATTTCCTGTCTCTCTTGCCTCCAAGTGTGACTTTGCATTTCTCCTTTGACAGATGGGATGCAAGTGGGTTAGCCATGTTCTCTTAACCCTCTTTGCTTTACTACTAGGAAACAATGTGATAGCTGTGGTCATGGCAACTGCCTTGGACCAAGGGAACAAAAAAAGTTGGAAGAGGGAGTTTGATTCCATCCTGAAAACTTCAGATCTCCCATGTAACTCTTCAATTTATCCACTCTCACCTCTTCTTACATAAAAAAATGTTTTACCTCACTTGGAGGGAAATTACTGTCTTCTGGGTCCCAGTTACATACAACTCTAATTCTAAATAACATTCTTACAACATCTGCAAAACAGGTTTCCTTGTATTTCTACCTCCTCAGTCCTTAAAGATCTAGCCCAGTGGTTCTCAACCTATGTGTCATGATCCCTTTGGTGGGGTCTAACGACCCTTTCTTTCACAGGGTCCATACATCAGATATCCTGAATGAGAAAATTTTTATTATTATGTTTATTTATTACTTCAAGTTACATCTCCATCACAGCCTCCTCCCTTTACCCTTCTTGGTCCCACCCTCCCACCCTCTACCTCCTCTCCCACCTATCCTACTCCTCCGGTGTGGGGTGCTCCCACATCTCAGCCCCCTCAGTTCATCAGTCATATGAGAGCTAAGAGCTTCCTCTTGCACTGAGGGCCTACCTGGTAGCTCCACTAGGGCAAAGTGTCCGACTAACAAGTAACAAAGTGAATATGAGAAATTTACATTACAATTCGTAACATTAGCAAAATTACAGTTATGAAGTAGCAATGAAATAATTTTATGGTCAGGGGTCACCACACCATGAGGAGCTGTATTAAAGGGTTGAACCATTAGGAAGGCTGAGAACCACTGACCTACCCTCTTCTTTTGGATCTCTTAATCTCTTCATATATATTTACATTTATTTATTTATTTGTTTGTTTGTTTGTTTGTTTGTTTGTATGTGTGCGTGTGTGTGTGTGTGTGTGTGTGTGTGTGTGTGTGTACATCTGTGTGCCACAGCACTTGTGTGGTGGTCAGAGAACAACTTAAAAGTTACTTTTTTCCTTCTACTGTGTAGGTTCCAGGAATCAAACTCAGGTTGCCAGGCTTGGCAACAAGAGACTTTACCCACAGAGCCAGCCTGAGATATAGCCATTTTCTTAAGAAGAGAGTATTTTATCACATTGTATGTTAGCGGCCTCTCAGGAATTCAGAGCATTTGGTAGAAAATTGCCTAATGCATCCAAATAGTTTAGATCTAGCTTATTGACTGCTAAATGAAGCTGTGTATAAAAGGTAAAGACGATTTCCCCATGGGTTACTTTTCCTACTGCACTGCAGCACAGGCTGTGATGATACCAATGGAACTATTTCCCTTTCAAAGGGACAGAGAGAGCGCTCTCATAGATGAGCAAGTGGGGCTAAACACGAGGCACAGGGAAGTCGTTCTTCTTTGGATCATGCAATTATTCTGTAAGCTCTTTGAGGGTTACATATATGTCCTATATGCTGGTTAAAATCACGAGGCACAGCAAGTCTTCAATAATTCTGTTAAGCCGTTAATTAGATGAGAGAGAACAAGGACAAAAAACACAACAGCCTCCCCCTCACTGCATCTATCTCAGTGAAACTGATCAAGTGGAGATAAGTTCTGGGTCTTCGGGGAGGTTTTTTTGTTTTGTTTTCTTTTTCTTTTCTGTGCTGAATTTTAGCCTTAACTTCAATTGATAATGTTAAAGAATGGCCATGGAGACAGGAATAACAAACATAGAATTTCTGGGAGGAAGTCTATGTAAATCTTTGTACTCCCCTTCCCTATATGTTCTTAAGACAGCTGAAGACCTCTTGTTGGTACGGCTTTCCCCCATGGCAAGCTCTGAGAATTGAGATGATTCAAGAAAGTCAGCAAGAATTCACATTCCTCTTGAGGCATAGATGGCTCATATGGTGGTTGTAGTACTGGATTCTTGTGGAGCCCCACACTGATTTCCATCCAGGATACATTCCCACCAACAGTGAAGAAGGATTGCTCTTTCCCCATAGTCTCACCAGCATCTGCTCTCATTTGAAAAAGGTGGTTTTCAAAAATTCATGAGATTTTTGTCAAGGACTTCTTCTTGTTATGAGATGACCGTGAGGCTTCTGTCTTTGAATCTGTTATGTGGTAGATTGCAATTAGGAATTTACATATGTTTGAACCATCCCTCTTTCTCTGTTATGAAGCCAATTTGGTCATGGTGGATAACCTTTTTGATATGTTCTCAAAGCCAACTTGCAAGTATTTTGTTTAGATTTTTTTTAAATCTAGATACATCAGTAAGACTGGCTTATGATTTTCTTTGTTGTTGCTGGATCTTTCACTTAGTATCAGGTAATTCTAGCTTTCCTTTCTCATGGAATAATTTGAGGAGTACTGTTGCTAGTTTTTCTTTAAAGATCTGGTAACATTCTGTACTGAATCCATCCAGATCTGGGCTTTTAGTTGGGAGGTTTTGGATTACTGCTTCTGTCTTTTTGGTTGCTAGGAGCTGTGGTTTGAACACTCGTCATGAGAGGGTCCAGGAGACACAGCCTTGCTGGAGGAACTGTTTTACCAAGACTGGGCTTAAAGATGCTTGCCCTTTTCAGTTCACTCTCTCTGCTTCCTTTTTGTGGCTTGAGACATGAGACTTCAACTCTTGGCATCTAGCTTCAGTCGCCAAGCCTTCCCCATGCTTGCCACTGCCATAATGGATTTTTACTCTTCTGGAACTGTAAGCCCCAAATAAACTCTTTCCTCTATAAGTTGCCTTTATCGGAATGTCTCCTGACACAAAGTTGGGTGGATAAAACCAAGGAGATGGTTACAGGGGGAGGGGATGAATGTGATCAAAATACGTCTTAAGAAACTCTCAAAGAATTCAAAACAATTTAATTGAAAAAATTTGCAAGAGAGTCTTAAAGGCTAATTGAAGATGGCAGGAGAGTGAGTGAAACTAAGTAGAAAGCCACTGTCAATATCCAATAGGAAGAATGAGAAAATAAATAAACAGAAATGGAATTTGAGTGATGTTTGAGCCAATATCAAAAGAGCTTAACAATATTAAGAAACCCAAAGAGAAGAGAATAGAGAGGGGAGAAAAGAATTCCCTACTGGAAAAAAAAAGATAAAATACATAAATTTAAATCAGGAAGCTGAGTAAGTTATGCTTCCAGCAGGATATACCAAAACAAAGCAAAAATAACCACATTTTACATTTAATTGCTGAAATCAAAGGGAGAGAGAAAATGTTACTATCCAGGAACATTTGCTTGGGGTAACCCCGCCGTGGTGATGGAGGTGAGGGACAGGATGGGCGGGTCATGAAGCACCTGGGTACAGCCCCCGCATCACCTTTCTGTCTTGAACACAAGCTAAGTATTCAGTGCTCATCTGGTATTGTAATTAAAAAGCAAAAGTCAGAATTCAGAGACTGAAAGTAATATGCAGGTGCCACACTGGCGCACTGGAAACTGAGTTTACCCTTTCATCAGGATACTGGGAATACTTGTGAAGTTAGCCTCTTTTGAGATGAACCAGGAAGTCTTGAGCTCTGACCATACTGGACCTTACTCCAAATCTTTCATCTGTGTGTTAACAGGAAGCTTTGAGAAATACGGAATGCCATAAAGCTCACTCCATTGTTCCTTGTGGTCTGACCACTTCCTCCAGACCCCTCGAGACATTAACTCCCCAAATATGTTTTCTCTATCAACATTTGCTTTCCACGTCTCTACAGGGTGTTGCACTGCTGTTAGTGAGTAAAACTGGGGAGACTCAAAGACACAGGCAGGAATCTGGCAGTAGACAGACCATGGCAGCCAGCGATGGGAACCGGGGAGCCAGTGGGTCTCTAGAGGAAGAAAAGGGAGTGGGAAATGCTGAGAAAGAATCTCTGGCTTTGCTTTGGCATGCTTATCAGCAACAACTATTAGAGCCAAAGCTTGGCCTCTTTGACAATGTGTGTGGTCAATTCCACGTAATGACAGATTGGCCAGCCTGTGGGCATTGGCTGTTGGGGCTTTGCATAAGACAGGAGGCCTTTCATCAAGGGGGCATGCCCCTGCCAAGTTGTACCCTGCCTCTTTATGCAGAGAGCACTTTTCTCAGCAACAGCAGCAGCAACAGCGGTGTATACTTGCTTCTCTTCTCACCTTGTCTGGCCTACACAATGGCTCTTACTCCACCACCCAGACACGAATGAACAAATCTTCCTTTCAGCAAGGAATCGCCCCACCTTGTTGACTTGGTGAAAGCTTTATGAGGCAATCTCATGTTTAAAAAAAAAGAAAAGAAACAGTGAAGACAGAGAGAGAGAGAGAGAGAGAGAGAGAGAGAGAGAGAGAGAGAGA